>CM050163.1:493519578-494119578 GCA_027410445.1 Discoglossus pictus
CAACATAATCATTAGAGTGATTTTTAGATGGTAATAAAAATAAAACATTTTATGAAATGTGCTGCATACATAAAGGATGGGTTTACTGAAAGGACTACAGAATTGTAATAACCCATGAAACTTAGATGTGCCTTTAAAGGCTGTATGGTTTGACATTCTTAAAATGTATATCATTCACGGTTGTTACAAATGGCTTACTTTAAATAATTTACTACAATGGTTCCTTAAAGGACCACTACAAAATGAAAACCAAGATATGTTAAAAATAAAGTCTAAGCACAATGAGGCATTAGAGGTTATACTGCTAATTATTAATTAGAAAAAAAAATGTAATGCTTCTGCTGAATCCAAGAGGGATCCAGGATAGACTGATTGAAGTTGAAAGGTGGTGTTTATATTTCTGGACAGCTATGGTTGCACTGAATGATGCAAGCGGTCAGCTTCTGGGTTCGTCAGGGGAAAGGGGTTGTGGTGTCAATTTCAATCTTAACAACTAGTTATCAAAAGCTTTGGATGTCTGTGTATTCCCTCCTCCCACAATCCTCCCTCCACCGATAGCTACAAACACATAACCATTCAAAACTTTATTTGTTTCCCCAAAAAATTATTAATCCATGACACAACTGCTAATGTGAGAGCAAGGGGTAAATCAAATATAAAGCGGTCAGGACCTCTGCTTCACGTACTCACATAAACTTAACAAAACTAAAATGTTATTTTAATTAGAAAACAATCTCTCTTGTGATTTCACAGTAGAAATATCAGCAGAGTTTTTCATTATATTTAAAGTTTTCTGGAGGCTCCTAACTTCCTAGAATCAAGTATTCACTTGTGCAAATAGATTAAACAAAAATTAATTAAAACTACTTAGAGGAAATACCAAGCAGGTTCAACTTGCAGCTTGCATTTAAAGACACTAATGTTGACTTAGGGCCAGGTTCCATTCAGCTGGATAAAACAGGCAAGACAACCGAACACATTTTATTAAAATTGTTTTGTAAATCACATCGGACATTTCACAGGCTTGTTCAGCAATTTTCTGGAGGCAATTTATGGAGGTTGGTTGTGCTACTATCTGGCTTTTTTTTTTATCATAGTTATAAGAAGTCTGTTTTAAAGTTGCCTTTTTTTTTTTTCTTTCTTTGATAAGTTTCATAACTTTGTCAAACATAGTCAATCATCCCTTAAGTTTATGTGAAACTTATCATTAAATGGTGATGAGATCATAATACAACATGGCTCCATTTGTTTATTTAGAAGCAAATTAACAATAAAATCAATATTCAAAGAAAATGAATACTATGTAGTTCCTTAAAAGTGCTCCAGGACAAATGTCTATACGCCTTGCTGCTCACCTGCCCGGCTTCCCCATTCTTACCATCCTCACATAACCATCTCTCTATTGGCAATGGATGATGGACAGTTCACGCTCTTCAAGGAACCAAGAATCTGGCAGTGACACTACTGAAGCCATTGCACCCCCTTCCTTCCAGAGGGAACCCCTAAGTTTGCACCAAGTCACATTGTTGCTTTCACTCTTTCGGAGGCATTATTCCCTTGAATCCTGGAAGGTAACAGATTAAAAAGGTCATAAAGCACACAATGCGCTGGATGACATTTATCCTCAGCTGCACAGCAGGAATATTGTAAAAGGAGACGTCATTCAAAGAGACACTTGTCAAATAAAGACAAAATGTCAATAAAATACCAGAGATGCAGCAGTCCCACCTAGCAAAGTACAAGTGAACGTCTCCATTCAGATAAACCCTTCTATGTCAGTTCTAATTTAATATGTGTTTATCAAACTAATCCCTGGAAGCTATTTTAACAAAGAGTAATGGCAGATGTCATAGAAAATACAGACAGGAGTTTGTCATGAGCGTGTGTAAAAATATTCAGAAATGACAGCAATACAATGATATCCTGCCAATATAAAATGGTTTAAACTGATATTTAATTAATCAGGTGTGCTCTTCAAGATCAGATAGAGGATGGAAAATTGCAAGGAAAAGTCGTTTATTTTTTTAAATTGATCAAATAATTCACTTATTGTCATTTTTAGTTATTGCTTATCTATCCATTGAAGACCGCCAAAAAATATATAATATGGTTCAGGCGGTGAATGTCACACTAATTTATTTTTGCCTTATGGATTTATAGACCCATTGCTTATTATGTGGAGATGTCGTGCAGTAGCCAAGACCATCTCTTTTAGAACTGTAGGTTAGGAATGTCAATCTCTTCATTCCATTTTCTTTTTTCATATTGATATTTTTAGTTAGTTTAAATAATTATCTTAAAAGGGATATGAAAGTTTCATGGATTAATACGCTTTTTATGCGCTCTATAGGCAAAAAACAGCCTATTTGTATGTAGCACATCTCATAAAATATTTTATTTTAATTAATATCTAAAAAAACCCTCTAATATTAGATTATGTTGACACCTCCAGGGGTGTCTACACTAGCATCTGACCCCTATATATATATATATATATATATATATATATATATATATATATATATATATATATATATACACACACACACACACACACATACACATACACACACATATAATGCTATGCTTTAATACTCTTCACTCTTATAGCCCATAAATAACGTACATCCATATCTTCTATCCGTAGCTCAAATTTTTAGGTTTATATCATTTTTAATATTTACCTTATAAGTTAAAATACCCATTCTTAACCAAATTTTAAGGATAAGCAAAACATACACCTACTTTAATTAAATCTATTACTAATAAACAGACTCTTGGCATTGTTGCCAAGGGTGAGTCAAACAATTAATTGAACTCCAAACTATTTTTAATAATACATTTTAATCCATTACCATTAGGCGTTTGTGCTTTGATTGTGTTTAAACACCATTACCTCACAATGAAAACATAACAGTGATTTGGCTGCAGTTCCATTTGAATCACACCCTCTACATCCTTCCTGGAATGTATCACCTCAAACAGACCTTTATTACAGTGGCATTATTAATGTGGCCTTTCCAGGGAAAGTAAAGGAGTGTCTGCTCTATGGATATTTATCGACAAAATAAAAATCAGGAGAGCAGCATTAACCAACCAAATAGATGAATTCTGTGCCAATCCAATATCCTATTATCTCAGAACAACAGATATCTCATGAGCAATAACCTCTTCACTGACAGAGGTCTCGGACTATATATATTTATTCTAGGTAGTGTTGGATATAAAATAAATCTATTTTAAAAGGAACACAGTCACCATACTTCTACAAGCAGGCCTTAAAGGCGCAACAGAGTTGTAATAGCCAGATATCAAACAATTTAATTCTCCAGAGAAATTTATGATGTTTACTATAAGCATTTGAAACCAGAATACAAATCTGTTGAGAAGTCTGTTCTCAGACAACCCTGCACAATGGCAACAATGGCTACCAATGAGCTGAAACGGTTTTTATTACGAACTCTAACCAATAAAGGGTCACTGTAGTAGTCATGCAATAGGGTTCTAATAATTTGATTAGCCAGAATATCATTATTTGAAGAAAATACATTTAATATACCATTTTATAATTTACATTATAACTCTAGTATTGCAGCATCTAGCACATATGCTTCTCTCAACACCCTATAGCTAACCAAACAAACGGGAGGATCTGTCTAGGAGACAGTTGAAAAAAAATGTTCCGACCTGTCTATGATTGGGGGAAAAAAAAAACATTTTGGGAATATCGGTTTATGACTAAAGGAATCCATTTTGTGTTTGTTACACCATATCCTGAGAAGTAGATACCATTCAAGAAATGTAAACGCCCCTCTCATACATACATAAACACACACACCTTCCACCAATGTATCATGGATCCTTCCAAGATCCTGCAGAGGCATCAAAATTCATTTTTTTTTTTATTATTATAAGCTAGTTGTATTATTTTTTTCCTGATTAATTATGCTCTTAGACTTAATATTTTCTCTCTCATTTTGGTCCTTTAAGGGCTGCTATATAAGCATATAAAATGAATTTATAATGTGGGGAGTCTGATTCAGTGTGGAATTTTAATGAATGTTGGTGAGGCAGACATCACTATTGTTGTAAAAAGTGTTTGGTTGTAGTAGATGTGCAGTAGTAGTGTGTGTGTACTGGAGAAGTCTCAAGGATCATGGAGTTCATTTAGGTGGAAATGGAGCATGGGCTCTAATAAAACATGGTGGTCAGAAAGAGGGATTAGGATATGGAAAGCAGAGACACTTTACAGATGTGTGAAAAGACTGGATCAATGGAGTGGCCCTCATAGTGAGTAGAAGAGATGGTCCATTGTTCTATGTTGGAGATTATAACATTACTATTATTATTATCATTGTTTATTTGCAACATGCGAACATATTCCATAGTGCTATACATGGGTAAAGCACAAGGCGAAAGCAATTTTAACATATTGCAATAAAATGGAGGATCCTGTCTTTGGATTTATAATCTAGTGTGCATAGAATCTAGTGTGCATAGCTTTCCCTAAAGCTCCTTGCAAGACTGAAAGCTCAAAAACTTAAAATCTAAAAGGTTTTGGGTGTGGTACATTGTGCATATTAAGGATGAAGGTGATTAACTTATTTAAACAGATGCATTTTTAGTGAGATATTGAAGGTTTTGTGGCAGGAAGATGGTCTAATGGAGCAAGGCTAGGAATTCAAGAGAATAGGGCAGCGCAAGTAAAGTCCTGAAGGCAAGAGTGAGAGGAGGTAATAAAAAGGGTAGGAACAGGAGGAAAGAAGGTCATCAGCAGAATGAAGAGGGTCACGATTTTAAATTTAATTTTAAAGGCTACAGGAAGCCAGTGGAGTGATTGACAAAGAGGTGCTGAAGACACTGAGGGTTGAGTATGGTGGATGAGTCTAGTGGAGGCGTTCCTTATGGACTTGAGTGGGGACAGAGGGGTAATGGTACATGCTGTACACAGGAGGGACATACTACATAGGAGTGGGTAAGCTGTATCAATAGAGCAACAGTAGTCATACAGAGAAAAAAAAATCAAACATTTAACTGAATTACAATTTTCTAAGATTTTTTTCAATGTCAATTGTGTTTCGACTTTGTATAGAAGTTTGTATTTTTAAACAGATATCCAAAAATGCAAGAGTTGTATGTGAAAATGCACTATAACAGAACAGATGGCAAGAAGTCAACCTGAATACAAGATTGAACACATGGTTTTCTTGACTTTGGCAAAAAAACTTTAAGCTGGCAAAGAACCAAATATCATGTTATACTTTAGACAATAGCATATTTTTGGTTATGTAGTCTAGGTTCCCACAGAAAAAAACTGTGTTTCCCACAAGCCATAGTATAATTAAATGTTATTGATGTAAAAAAAAAAAAAAAAAGTCAGTCATAGTTAGGACCTGAGGACGGATATATGTTAAAAAAAATAATATACTTAAAATAGGGACAAACAAAAACATATTTGTTTTGTTTGCAAATATACCAGCTAAATGTCAGTTTTGCTATAATCCCCTAGTTCTTTCTATTTAGTTTTCATAATATATTTCAATAATATATTAGCCTATTAGTTACACTTTCCATCACTGTCACAGGAGAATAACAGCTTTAAAAATATTCAATTGATACACACTTGTTGTTTAGTCGTTCAGTCACGTCCAACTCTCCGTGACTCTATGGATTACAGCACGCCAGGTGCACCTGAGTTCCGTCAAGTTCATGTTCATTGCTTCAGTGACCTCATCTATCCAACTCTCTCCTTCTTGTGCTTTCAATCTTTCTCAGCATCAGAGTCTTTTCTAGGGAATCCTGCCATCTCATGGTATGGCCAAAATATTTGAGCTTCAGCCTCATGATCATACCTTTTAGTGAACAGTTTGTCTTGATTTCCTGAAGTATTGATTTATTGGAAAAGAATGCTTAGAGTTCCTTTGGACTGCAAGAAGATCCAACACCGCAATTCAAAGGCATCAATTCAATGGCGCTCAGATTTCTTTACAGTCCAGCTCTCACATCCATATGTTACTACCATAGTTCGAACTATGCAGACCTTTGTTGATAGTTTAATATCTTTACTTTTTACTAGCGTTTCCAAACTTGCCATAGTTTTCCTCCCCAGAAGCAAACTTCTTTAAATTTCATGACTACAGTCAACATCTGCAGAGATCACTTCTTCCCAGTCTATTTGCCAGGAAGTGAGATTTCCATTTGCCATGATCTTCGCCTTTTTAACGTTGAGCAACAGGTCAACTTTTGCACTCTCTTCTTTTACCCTCATCAATAAGTCCTTTAGTTCCTCCTCGCTTTCAACCATCGTAGTAGTAGAATCGGCGTATCTGAGGTTGTTGATATGCCTTCCAGCAATATTGATTGACACTTTGGATTCATCCAGTCCAACCTTACGCATGATGTATTCTGCATATAAGTGGAATAAATAAGGTGACAATATGCAACCTTGTCGTACTCCTTTTCCTATCTTGAACCATTCTGTTGTCACATGTTCGGTTCAGACCGTGGCTTCTTGGTCGACATACAGATTCATTAGGAGGAAGAGGAGATGATCTGGTACTCCCATCTCTTTAAGGAAATGTTGTTGGAACTCTCTTGCTTTCTCTATTATCCAGCGGACATTGGAAATTTGATCTCTTGTGCCTCTTCCTCTGCAGGACCCGGCTTGCACATCTGGTAGTTCCTGGTCCATATATTGTTGGAGTCGAGCTTCTAGAATCTTAAGCATTACCTTGCTGGGATGTGAAATTAGTACAATTGTTTGAGAATTGGAGCACTCTGTCATTGCCTTTTTTTGGGATTAAGATGTAGACTGACCATTTGCAGTCTATTGGCCATTGTTGAGTTTTTCAAATGTGTTGGGATAAGGTGACTAACACTTTCACAGCATCAACCTGTAGAATTTTGAATAGTTTAATTGGGATTCCATCACCTCCTGCAGCCTTATTGTCAGCAAGACATCTAAGGGCCCATCTCACTTCCTGCTCCAATATGTCAGGCTCCAACTCATTGGACAAATTATTACGTAATCAATGCTTTTAAGACCCTTCCTGTATAGATCTTCAGTTAATCCTGCCACCTATTCTTTATCTGATCTTCTGTTAAGTCCCTACCATTTTTGTCTTTTATCACTCCCACTTTTGCATGAAAGGTGCCTTTTAGGTTCCCAATTTTCTTGAAGAGGTCTATTGATTTACCCATTTGTTTATCTTCTTCAAAACCTTTACAATGCTCATTGTAGAATGTCTCCTTGTCTCTTCTTGCCATCATCTGTAATTCTGCATTCAGTTGGACAAATATTTCTTATCTCCGCTACCTTTTGCTTTCCTTCTCTCCTGGTCTACTTTCAAAGCCTCATCAGACAGCCAGTTTGACTTCTTACTTTTCTTTCTTTTAGTTATATTCTTTGTTGCCGTTTCCTGGATTATGTTGCAAACTTTGGTCCAAATTTCTTCAGGCATTCTATCTTCCGTGTCTAGTTCCTTAAATCTATTCTTTACTTCCACTGCATATTCACAGGGTATATTATTTATGTTGTATCTACTTAGTCGGATGGTTTTCCCTCTTTTCTTCAGTTTAATTTTCAACTTTACAAGAAGAAGCTCATGGTCTGAGATGCAGTCAGTGCCAGTTTTTGCTGACTGTATATAGATTCGCCCTCTTTGGCTGCAAAGTATATAGTCAATCTGCTTTCTATGTTGTCCATCTGGTGATGTCTATGTGTAGTCGTCTCTGAGGCTGTTTGCTACGACCAGAGAATTATCTTGACAAGATTCTACTTTAATCTCGGACCTGCTTAATTTTGTACTCCAAGGACAAATTAGCCAGTTATTCCAGTTGTCCTTTGGTTCCCTACTTTAGCATTCCAATCTCCTATGATGATAGTAACATCTTTTCTTGGTGTTAGATCTATGACGTGTTGAATGTCTTCATAGAACTGGACACCTTCAGCCTCCGTGGTTGGAGCATAGACTTGGATCACTGTGATATTAAATGGCTTGCCTTGAATTCGAATTGAAATCATTCTGTCATTTATTGCGTTGTAACTGAGCACTGCTTTGGCCACTCTACTCTATTTCTTCTGCGAGATTCTTGACCACAGTAAAAGATCTGGTGGTTGTCTGATGTGAAATGTCCCATTCCAGTCCATTTAAGTTCACCAATTCCCAGAATATCAATGTTTAACCTTGTCATTTCATTCTTGACCACATCTAGTTTGCCTTGGTTCATAGTTCTAACATTCCATGTTCCTATTCTGAATTGGTCTTTGCAGTAACAGACTTTCCTTTCCCCTTCAGACACATCCGCAGCTGGGTGTCCTTACGGCTTTGGCCCAACCACTTCATTAGATCTGGTGTTACTTGTACTTGCCCTCTGCTCTTCCTCAGTAATATGGTAGGCACCTTCTGACCTCAGGGGATCATCTTCCCGTGCCATATCTGGTTGTGCCTGTCCATAAAGTTTTCTTAGCAAAATACTGGAGTTGACCGCGATTTGACTGACCTCTCTGCCCTGACCTGCCCATCTTGGCTGACCCTACATGGTATACCTCATAGCTTCATCGAAGTACACAAGCCCCTTCACCACGACAAGGTGGCGATACACATTACTAAATGGCTAATTGATAGTCTCTTTATGTGTCCCAGAAGAAAGGCACACCTCACAGACAGTACGCAAGTGAATGATTAATGCAGTGAATCCATTTGGTTTGGGACTATCAGTATACTGTGCATGTATTCGGTGACCTGAAGATGCAGTCTATAGACAGATATTGTGAGGAGGACAGATTGAGACTGTAAACCAATTATTTGGTACCTAGTTCACTTGATGGTCCACACATAAAGAACTGTGTCCTTAAAGGACTGAACTCTTAACTGTTTTGTTGTAAGCATAGCAAATATAATTTTGTATGGCAAGAGACAGTTACTCTAGTCGTAGAAGGGAAAATGGACTATAAGCTATAGAAGACTGTGGTACTTTCCAACTTCAGAAAAAAGAATGCAGGTTACATGGGATGCCTAGGATTCATTTACTACTCTTAATACACTAATATCATATTCATATATTTAGGTTTTATTGTGTCCTAAGCTGTTCAGGTTTGTGAGCCCCCATGCCCTACTTGCAGCTCCTATTTCTTTTATCTCAAATCATGTGTAAGTAAGTTACCTTTAAGAAGCTCTTCCGGCCAGCCTCTTCCTGGCACACTTCAGTTCACTTTGACGTCTGTGTCTTGAGGGTGTTTCTCTGCAGTTCCATGTCTTTTGGCTGTATGTATGTTATGAAGCCCATAAAAAGCTTTGGTGCAACCAATTACCTTCAGAAGTCACATAATTAGTGAAATGATGTCCACATGTGAGCAATCTAAGTGTCAGATGAACTGTCATTACATATACACACCTTTTTTGAAAGGCTTCAGCGGGTACAACACCTAAGCAAGAGGCACCACTAACCAAACACTGCCATGAAGACAAAGGAACTCTCCATACAAGTAAGAGACAATGTTGTTGAGAAGTACAAGTCAGGGTTAGGTTATAAAATAATATCCAAATCTTTGATGATCCCCAGGAGCACCATCAAATCTATCATAACCAAATGGAAAGAACATGGCACAACAGCAAACCTGCTAAAAGACAGCCGCCCATGAAAACTCACGAACCGGGCAAGGAGTGCATTAATCAGAGAGACCTAAGGTAACCCTGGAGCAGCTGCAGAGTTCCACAGCAGAGACTGGAGGATCTGTACATAGGACGACAATAAGCCATATGCTCCATAGTGTTGGGCTTTATGGCAGAGTGGCCAGAAGAAAGCCATTACTTTCAAAAACGTGCCATTTCGTTTTTTGCTGAGTTTGCGAAAAGGCATGTGGGAGACTCCCAAAATGTGTGGAAGAAGGTGATCTGGTCTGATGAGACTAAAATTGAACTTTTCGTCTACCAAAGAAAATGCTATGCCTGGCACAAACCCAACACATCACATTACCCAAAGAACACCATCATGGCATCATCATTCTGTGGGGATGTTTTTCAGCAGCCAGGACTGGGAAACTGGTCAGAGTTGAGGGGAAAATGGATGGTGCTAAATACAGGGATATTCTTGAGCAAAAACTGTACCACTCTGTGCGTGATTTGAGGCTAGGACGGAGGTTCACCTTCCAGCAGGTCAATGACCCCAAACACACTGCTAAAGCAACACTTGAGTGGTTTAAGGGGAAACATGTAAATGTGTTGGAATGGCCTAGTCAAAGCCCAGACCTCAATCCAATAGAAAATCCGTGGTCAGACTTAAAAATCACAGTTCACAAGAACAAACCATCCAACTTGAAGGAGCTGGAGCAGTTTTGCAAGGAGGAATTGGCAAAAATCCCAGTGGTAAGATGTGGCAAGCTCATAGAGACTCATCCAAAGTGACTTGGAGCTGTGTTTGCCACAAAAGGTGGCTCTACAGAGTATTTACTTTAGGGAGGTGAATAGTTATGCACATTGACTTTTTCTGTTATTTTCTCTTATTTGTTGTTTGCTTCACAGTAAAAAAAAAGAAAAGAAAAACATCTTTAAAGTTGCGGACATGTTCTGTAAATTAAATGATGCAAATCCTCAAATAAGCCATGTTAATTCCAGGTTGTGAGGCAACAAAACACAACAAATGCCAAGGGGGGTGAATACTTTTGCAACACGGATTATATATATATATATATTCCACAACAATCATTTAGTGTATGGTGAGCACTAGAGTGAGAAAAGCTCTCCACTGTACAGAGTACAGAAAACGAATAATACATTAATAAGCCCATTTGCATGTCTTAAAGGAGGGGACATGCAAATGAGAATACAATGTACCTCACTCTTTTAATCCAAAAATAGCAACTTTATACATTGCTCCCTTAAAGCATATGCCCGCCGTATTAAACAGCTTTTAAGCAAAGCACCGGGTTGGATTTTACACAATACAGTGGTTGCCAAAAGGCACTCAGATTGAGCGCCGAGGGTGCTCAGAGGAGCAAAAGTACACAAGGGGAGCCGAAGGCGACCAGCGCAAGGCTCGCAATGAGCGCTGACGGTACTCAGAGGACCAAAAGCCTTACATTACCTGCCTCAAAAATGTTATGACCGTCATTTTTTGACGGGCAATTCACTGGTATATGTGTTTATTCCAACCTTGGCTTTGCATTAAAGCTGTGTAATACAGCATGCATAAGCTTAAAGGAAGCCATGTTTGATAATGGCTAAGGAATGAAGAGTGAGGCATTTGTGGCCATGTTTGTGTGTCCCAGCTCAACTTCCCAGAATGCAGTGTAATAACTGTTTTTCTTGGAACTCTGAGCTGGAAGCAGGTTTTTTAACTTGCTTTAGACATTCAGATGTGAACACAGATGTACTTTTTATTTACTGTACTACTGTACGGTGGAGGGCTTCTATCACTCTTTTGCCCACCATATTATAAATGATTGTTGTGGTGAACTACCTACTCATAATTTCCACAACACAGGCTGAGATCCCGCTCCATGCTGATGATAGCCAGTAAGCTTGAAACATGTACATGGATTGGATACTCAGCCTGTGTTTATTCCAACCTTGGCTTTGCATTAAAGCTGTGTAATACAGCATGCATAAGCTTAAAGGAAGCCATGTTTGATAATGGCTAAGGAATGAAGAGTGAGGCATTTGTGGCCATGTTTATGTGTCCCAGCTCAACTTCCCAGAATGCAGTGTAATAACTGTTTTTCTTGGAACTCTGAGCTGGAAGCAGGTTTTTTAACTTGCTTTAGACATTCAAATGTGAACACAGATGTACTTTTTATTTACTGTACTACTGTACGGTGGAGGGCTTCTATCGCTCTTTTGCCCACCATATTATAAATGATTGTTGTGGTGAACTACCTACTCATAATTTCCACAACACAGGCTGAGATCCCGCTCCATGCTGATGATAGCCAGTAAGTTTGAAACATGTACATGGATTGGATACTCAGCCTGTGTTTATTCCAACCTTGGCTTTGCATTAAAGCTGTGTAATACAGCATGCATAAGCTTAAAGGAAGCCATGTTTGATAATGGCTAAGGAATGAAGAGTGAGGCATTTGTGGCCATGTTTGTGTGTCCCAGCTCAACTTCCCAGAATGCAGTGTAATAACTGTTTTTCTTGGAACTCTGAGCTGGAAGCAGGTTTTTTAACTTGCTTTAGACATTCAGATGTGAACACAGATGTACTTTTTATTTACTACATACATATATATATATATATATATATATATACATACATATATATATATATATATATATATATATATATATATATATATATATATATATATATATATATATATATACATACATACATACACATACACACACACACCAGAAAGTGTCAAGTACATTTACAGACAAAAATGTTATTGCATATAGACATAATATTTATATCATTGCCGCTGTATGAAAGCATCTAGCCGGACCCTGGCATAAAAAGAGGACTTGTGAACTATAGGAGTGTATATATGCTTTGAAAAAATGTGTGGAGTGGTATGGAGAAAAAAAAAGTAATGACAAAAGTGGAAGACAAGAAGAGGTGATATAAAGTATAAGAAGAGTGAGGTGAAAAGAGAACAACAAATGAAAGAAAGACCAAGAAGGGGGACAAAAGGAACAAGAGTGTAAAGTTGTGAATGACAGAGAGAGCAGAATAAGTGGATTTCTGAGGGGATGAAAACATGAGAAGGAAAGCAAGAGGGGGAAAGGAAGTGGGTACAGACAAAGTGAGGGTAACTAAGCAAGGGAACACAACAGGATAGATGGGTGGAGGAAGGAGAATGGGTTTAATGAATAACTGAAGAGGACAGAGATGAAAGAGAATAGTTAACAAGCTCTTTCCCTTTTTGATCGCTACCTTGGTCTCAGGGAAGGGGCTTGTGTACTTCATTGAAGCTGTGAGCTATATCATGTAGGGTCACCCAAGATGGGTATGTCATAGCAGAGAGGTCAGACAAATCACAGTCCAATGGAGAAGGATCTGGCCTCCCACACCAGTATCTTTGCCAAGAAATCCTGTTGCACAACCAAGTTATACCTGGCATGTGAGGTCCATAGGGTCACAAAGAGTAAGACAAGACTGAACAACTAAATAACATAATCTTTACAAGTATGCTAAATATAAAATACTGCTTATATTCCCATTTTTTTTTATTTGTATTATTTGTACAGATGTGTTAAAATATTCTGTAACAATGTACATAAGATAACCAACTTTAAAAGAACAAAATTCATTTTTTTTAAAAGTCTTAGTTGTTTTACAAGTAATAAGAGAAAATAAACTATTTAATATACAATAAGACCAGGGACTTGCCCATTACCGTGTATCTACGACAGTGCTATGAAAATTACAGACCCAATGGTGTATTTAGCAAAACACACCTTAAATTTTAGCAAAATTGTGAAAATCATATTAATCTTATCTTGCTTCAAACACATTACTAAGTGTCACCGAAACCAGGAACTCCAAATTATTAGTAATGAAAGAAAGTAGGTAATATTTCTGGACCAAATAACATTTCCAGTTTAATGAATAGTTGGAGTGCCATTTTCCTGTGTAGGCTACGAATGAATTTTAATACAGTGTTGATGGATGTTAAAATAGGATGTTCTTGAGTATATAATGAAAATTGGAACAGTGCTCAATGTTAAGCGAGTAGTTTTCTTAATAAAATTGACCGTAAACTAATATATTTTCTATCTTGCATTTAAAAAGACCATGCTTTAAACATCCCCAGAGTTAAAGCTTGCTATAAAATTTGCAGAAATTGTCTGTGTCTGCAAAGAGCATCCCGTTGTATTCACGTATCACTGGCTGACATGCATGACTCATTGCAGCTCATTGTCCTAACAGCAATGCTGAAAAGGGGAATAGCAAATAACACAAATTGCAATGCGCACAAACACCAATAACTTTAACGCACAACTTATTGCAATAGCCACCAATTGGCAGAACACTTTAAAACACATTAACAAATTCATTGATCTAGTAATACCCCTAAATGATCCAAACACAATAATACCCATCGATAACTGGTCTAAAAAACCAACACACACCCATCTAAATCTCATTGACACTGCAATCTTAACAGTGCCATGAGCAATACATTTTTTTTTTTGGACAAAAAGAGAAATCTCCTTATAAATCGATATGGCTTTACAAAATGATCTATGTTATGAATGTCAAATGGATTACAGTCACTTGAGATAAAGAGCTAGAAGGTAAAATATTTCTCATGAAAGAGGAACTCTTTATAAATACTCTGCCTACAGCTTAAAAATTATATCAAGACAAGTTTACAGCTTTCTAAATGGATGCTACTTTGCAATCCAGGAAATAAATAGTAAATAACTAATATAGGTAACGTATATGGGAAGAATGAACAAGATGGAGTCAGTCAGAAACACAGGTTCTCCACGAGACAGAGCGAGACCTGAATTTTAAATGTTTCAGCCTCATTAGTGGTAATTTCAATAACCCAATCACTCACAAACAAGGTGCTACTCATGGTAAAAATATACATACAGTATGTATATGTTTTTCTATTCTTTGAATTATGCTGGCTGTAATATATAGGCTTATTGGAATGAGTGGATGCAACAGACTATTTCATTGTAACACACGTAAATTTCCGTAAATAAAAATAAATATATATATATGTATAACTTATATAAACCTTATAAACTTTTGAAAAATGTATGTTTGCTCTTTCTGATTTAGGTAAATAAAACGCTATGTGCCTTTACACTGTCACTTTTAAAATAAAATATTATTAAAAAATGCATTCAAAGCAATTTATTCAGCACGAGTCATTAATATCATCATCATCATCATCATCCTTTTGTTTGTAACAATCCAACATATTCTTCAGCACTATAGATGGGTCAAGTACATAGCCTGCCTTTGAGTGTAAAATCTTATGAAGTAAGGGCTTTTTTCCTAAAGCGCTCTACAAGAGTACTCAAAACTACAATCTAAAGGGAATGGAAGAGGCAGACACGTGGACAGGAATAAGCGGTAATGATTAGGATGGATCAGGAAAGAAGGTAAAGTTTACTTAGCTACTAAGGTGTGCAAAATTAGGAAGGGAAGGGAGAGGGAAGGGATCTGATAGAAAGTGATTGTGAGGTGAATGGCTCTAGAATGCAGTATGTCATCTTTCCCTAGTTTACATATAATATAACCTGTAACTTGACAGTTACAAAAGCTAAAATAATGGGGGGGGGGGGGGGGGGAGTGGTTGCTGGAGTCTTTGAAACAAACACACATTGTGAAACATATTTTAATAACCTCTTTCTGATGCAACAAAGACAAAAGTGATTGAACAATGGCCAAGAAATTAACACGCTGACTTGTTTATATGCAGATGTAATTTTCCTTCAATTACTAAGAAAAAGAGTGTGCTTACTTTCTGTTCCAGGCCCAGACAAAGATATACATATTTTAAAAATTTGAGTACTGTGATAATTAAAAAGGACATGAAACACAATTTTTCAGCACTTAAAAGAACAAGCTTTAAAAACTACCAAATGTGTGTTTTGTATGAAAACATAAAAAAAAAAAAACGGTTTACACTTCATTGAAACGAACCGGAAATGCACAGAGCACACGTAAATCTGTAGATTCAATACAGACAAGCTTGAGTCATTCATGTAGATTACTGCTCATTAGCCAACAGAGAAAAGCACCCAGATTAGTTAAATATTTGCTTTCTGCTTTGTAAGCATTATTAAAAAAAAAAAAAAAAAAATAATGGTAAAATATTAAATACCCTCTTTGAAATACAGCAAAGAAAAATAATGCTTTCAATGTCTCTTTGACAAGTCTAGTTACTGTAAATATACCTTATTGGTGGAAGCCAAATGCCACCAATAGTCCAACACTTCACTAGCATAGCTTGTTGTTATTATGTTAGATACAAATGTTTTTTAGTTTTTTTTCATAAAATTGATGAAAAAAGCCTATATGAAGATCATATATACCAATGCTTTCAAAATTAGCCTGCAAGATCAATACAGTTGGGCAATGTATAGCTACCACATAACTATTAAATGTATATGAAAGCTGTTCCCTTGAATTATTTTTGTTGATTTTTTTTTTCTTTGTATTCTAGGAAAGCTTGACACCTCCAAGAAATAAGGAATATTCACTAATGCAAATAATAGCGATTTTCAGCAAAACATAAGTCACTCAGAAACAGATTACCAAAAAACCACAGCTGAAACAGGGAAGAAGAGAGACATATTGAAAACATTGATGTTTAAAAATGTACCAGGGTCCTTGTGGACCACTTGATTACATCAGAGGATTTTCATGGGTCACCTAATTATTTTTCTAACTGCTTCTTGACAATCATTATGCACTATGGAATATAACCTGTTCGCTATAAACCACATAATCTAGTATCTAGGTGTACTTCCACTGTTCTTTCATTTTTATTAATTTTTTTATTATATTACATATGCAAAACAAACGTTTTTTTTTCTCCCAGATACCATTACATTAGAGAAGATGTGAAAATGTGTTAAACTATTTATAGGTCATAAGACAAGACTGTATATTTCATCATACTCTTATTATATCCACGTTATTGTTTTTCCAGTAAATATATGCTGATATTTTTACAGAACATAAAATAAATTTGCTCTATAAACACTCATTTTTTCTTTCTCAGGATCTTAATGCCCCTTGAGAGACACCTGCTGCTATGCTTTTTTTGTTGTTATTTTTCTATGTTTTTACCTTTGTACTCAGAAAAACTATTCATGTGCTACAGGGCACTGGGACCAAAGACTGTTAGTTTGTTTCATCAAGGTGATGGATTGTTCTTTATTTCTGGGGGAAAAAAGCATTCTGAATAAAGAGGCTTTGAGTTACAGATTGTGCTGTATATCTTGCAAATCAATATGCTGACACTTTGTAGATTTGTGGGCTCCATCACAATAAAGGCACTATAAGCCTTGTCATCTGAGAAAGCCATCTCCTCTATATCCTTTATTGTACTGCTAGTCTGGTGGGAGAGCTCCCTCAACTGACATCTCATCTAGGATGCTTGCCTGGAGAATGTCCAGCATAATTTAACTTCTTGACTCCAGATGCTGTTGGCAAAACTCAAATGGTTTATAAAATGCATACTGATTAAATGTTCAGTTTCTAGTTATTTTACCTAACATAAAGTTGTGCTCTTTTAATAAAGAACAATAAACTAAATTATACCTAGAAAAACATTTTGAAGTGAGAATTAAAAATTAGGACCATTACTTGCTAGGCTCACTATCTCTTTCCAGCTTGATAAAGAAGTAGTAAAGAAGCCGTGATTCCCGGTAGGATACCTGAAGAAGCCTATGGAGACCATCATTTATTAGACGGACTAGAAAATATCCTGTGACCAGAAATAGTGATAACATTGTTTAATGTAACAGTATAATGCCAGTTACTTCCAACAAATATATTTATTCAGGGATGTATTACTATATTGTTCATTATTCTAAGCTAATAACGGACTTTCATTGTCAGTTATAAAAACAACAACGACAACAACAGCTTTTTTTTTGTTTTACTCATGTCTATACACTCCATGACCGTAACTAAATATGAATGAGTTTAAGATTTCAATCAAGTATAAACATGTAGTGCTTGTATATTTCACAGATCGTTTAAACACCAACGAGACAGATCTGTGGATATAAGGTTGTTTTTTTGTACTAGGAATGTGTGATGTGTGGGATTCAATGGAATATAGCCTCATCCTCACCCTATAGCATTTCAAATGTCATGCAAGTGTGGCTTCGGGACCACTGCATAGTGTGTGTGTGTATATATATATATATATATATATATTTTTTTTTTTCTCCTCTTTTTTTTTTCATTTTTGATCCCTCTGCTGATCTATTAAGACTTCCACAAACAATACTCTGGTAGAAGTTGTGAGAGGGGAGTTTACATATCTGCAGGAGCAGACCTTGCAGTTATTCCTGCTTTGGAGTACAGGTATCAAATTCTAACAGCTCTTATAATATAACAAATTATCCTCCCATACCACTGTATCCTAACCTTCTATACACAGAGCCATCAAAAATAAGAATGTTCACTAATTGTCATCAGTTTGCTACATGCTTCATACATGTACAGTTTCCCTTGAATTAAACTACAGTGGTCATTAAAGTGAAAACAAGGACCATATAAGAATTCAGTATCACATATTAGAAACAAGTAAAGGGTTAATATAATGGCAGAGAAGCTACAAAAGATAAAAGTAACCAGGTAACTCATTTAATGTTGAGCACTAAAGAGAACAAAAAAACTGCAAGACCGAAGCTTAGTTAAAAAAAAAAATAAAAAAAAAAATCTGTTTTAATTGGTCCCAACATAACAGTGCAGTATGTACTTTAATTGGCTTCAATACTATTCTATAATGTGCATTTTAATAGACTACAGTGTAGTTCTTATTATATTGACCCAAAGGATGGCAAGCAAAAAAAAAAACATTTTTCAAAATCCCTTCTACTGGGAAAATTTGTTTAGGTCTGACAATTAATTAAGTATAAGTGGCAAATATACAGGAAAATCAATTAAATCCTTCAGGCCAACAATCGCAGGAAAAAAAAAAATACAGCAATTTTCAGTATAAGGTTTCTCACAAATATTTTTAATCACATTATAATTGCTACTTAGTACTACAGAATAGTATAAAGATATACTATTACGGTATTATTATTAACATTTATAAAGGGCCAACATTTTTCTTAGCTCTGTTTACAAAGATGAATAGAGTACACTGGGTACAATTAGCAAATTACTAAAATAATGCATAGACAAGTTCTAAGGTAAGTAGAAATACAAGTATGGGTACAGTGCAGTGCACATATGGGTCCACTAGAGAGGACCTGCAAGGGGGTTAAAGTCCTATCCCTAGAACTGTAAATGCAAATATACACACTACTGTATTTATAATTAAAGGGAAAGTGATGTTAGGTATTAAAATTAATAGCACAACATTCTCAAGCTCGCAAATCTGCAATATAAAATACCTTATTTTCGGGTTTAATTTCCGTGTTATATCAATCCCGGCAATCAATGTGTTAATACATATAATGGAACTTGCATGGTCTTGAATATCATATTTACGGCTTTACCAATTTTGCATTATGTCTGGAATTCGGGCCCGAACAAAAACCATAAGGCTTTGAAATATAACCTCCATTTTTCAGTGATGTAATGATGACAAACTCATTTACCATTGGCTCCGTCTAAACACGTAACTACGGGTTTGATAAATTGATCATGTTCACGGCCGCACATCCAACATGTGCAAGAATGGTTTACGGGTTTGCGTCTCCGGCCCGTAACTCGCGGCATGGTTCAGTTTAATAGCTCTGTAACGCAGCCGAATTTCAAGCCCGCAGCCTTAGAGGGTGTGCCGATGCTGCTACGGGCTTCAAATTTAATAGGGCTGCAGGAGTATTAGAATAGTGACCCTCTGACTTTTCGGGAGCTAGTCGTTAGTGACTTTTGAGAGCCAATTATGTAGTTGAGATTTCAACATGGTTGCATATAGTGGCAAATTTATCTCACTTTTTCTTTTTTATAATTTTTTTAATTATTCTCAATATATGATTAAATTTAATTTTTATTGCTGCTATTTTATGTATATCTAACTTTCAGTATAGAATAAAGGTAGTATGTAGTAATTATTAAGTGTATTTTAATATTAATAATTATATTTCATAACTGGCTTGTAATAATATTTTCCTAAATGTTGCTTTGTATGGTTAAAAGAACCAATATTTGAGAGTGAGGCAATAAAAAGAGACAGCAAAACTAGAATCTAGAGAAATTATCATCATCATCATCATCACAGTGCTTTTTAAACAGATCTTCGTTGGAACTGGTAATAGGGTATGTATTTAATCTTTTATGGTTTAAAAGCTGTACTGTAATGTATAGTTTAAAAAAAAAAAAAAAAAAAAAATAAAGGGGAATATTTTCACATTTATTTTTCTTTAGATACCCTATGATTTGCTTAATGTTCCTATATGTAAACAGTATTTTTAACTCTTTCTAAAAAATATATAACATTTCAGTGGGCTTAAGAAGCAAATTTTTTAGAATATATTTTGAACCTTTAAAAAGGGCATATTTACATTTATGTTATTCTAAACTCTACTAATAAATACTAATTATAAGTCTTTCAAACTGCTGCCTGACATTGATTAATAAAATATTAATAAGAAGACGTCTAATACTGATCCCTAAAGACTTTGAGGTTGATCAAGTTGCATCACCCTTTGCTCATTATCCAAATTATCAGTTCATTTGCAAAAAATCTGACCATGTACAGATTCATGTTGCTCCAATTACCCATCTACTTTATCATCAAAACGAATCAGAACTGACTTGTGACATTTTCACGACAAAACCATAATGATTCTCACTTGTAATATTACTTCATTGAATAAGAAAATATAAAATCTTACTGCAGAGCTGTACAACTAGCGGCTTGGGGCAGATACGGCCCACCAGCTGTTTTTTGTGGCCTACAGACTGCCAGTGAAAGTTTCTTCAGAAACCATGAATTACTAAAAGTAAAACATTAAAAACAATTAGAAAACAAAATTGCTAAATCTTACAATTATAATTAAATTGGGCCAAAAATATCCTCCCGTACACTTAGGTTGCAGAGCACTATCTCTACTAGCTTCATAACTACTACCAACATAATTCACTGCCTTATTGTGATGATCCAGGGGTAGGGACTATTACTGCAATAGACTACAGGTTTACTACCCACAAAGTAGTTTGAGTTCTTGAAAATCTCAGCATCAGCCCCCTGATATTAGGCTTTTGTATTAGTCAGGGTCTCTCTATCAGGAATCAGCATTTACAGGAGTCTCAGTAACCTTCCTGTGGTAGTGACCATGATAATTTACTTGCAGGGTGGAGTCAGGATCATTATCTCAGTCACCAGGAGCAAATAAGACAACATACCATTTCTATATGTCTCAGCAGTGAACTGGTTTATTTTTGAAAAAGTCAACAATATTTATATAGTTAGATACAGGGGGGTGTATACAACATAATAACGACAGGGAGTGTCAGACAGACACAGGAGATTGACTCCACATGAGGTTCAACATTAGCATCCTGTCTGGCAACTGGGAACAATAGACCAACCTCCAATACACACGTTATCTCTAGCTGTCTAGCACATCAGAGATGTAATTAGCTTATCTGGAAAACAATCGGACAAAACAGATTACAATACAATCACTGATTACTGTCAGTCTACAATGTCTCATTGTAGACCTATTTTGTTTAACTGTTTCATGACATTTAGTGACAGTTTAAACATAACACAGAACACAGTAATATAACATGGGAAATTACATATAGTATACAGGATAAGACAGAAACATATGCCATAAGACCATATGAAGCATGGTGGCCCACTATAGCCCTATGTTTTGGGGCTATTCATCCCACCACCCACATTTCCCATGTGGCAATATAATTGCCCTGCCCATTATCCAATGGGGCGGTAAGTCCTCTGTGGTGGCTTAATGCACCAGGAAACAGGCCCTGTAAAGGGGTCCGTGATATTTATATTTAGTCTAATTCTTAAATAATGTATTATCTCAAATACTGTAATACCAAGTCTTAGTGAATAGAATAAACAGTTAAAAATACTACTACTATCAATCTAAATGCCTTATAGACCCTTAAATGAATTGTGTATAGAAAGGCTTTCTGTTTTAAACATAATGTTAACTAGTTAAGTTAGAAAGGCACCCATAAGTAAATTTTCTATATTTAATATTATAATTAATGGCAACAACAACAATAGTAATAAATAATAAAATATAGGTTTTAAATATTACAAAAGTTTTTCTTGAAAAAGAAGTGCTACAAAAGTTACGAAAAAAACAAAACATACTTCATAAATTCTAAAAATGCAGCTTTTCAAAAATGTTAGAACGTCCTTCTTAAAATAAAACCACTGCACCCGTCCAGTTGCAGAGCTCTAGAGCAGTGCTTTGCCAGGTAACTTTTCATTATGAATTTTTTTCTAATTAGCATTTTTTTTTATATATTTGCCAATTTCATTTCTGAAATTCATAGGCATCAGATGTATGAACAGCCTGCTCTCCAGGTGAATCATAAAAAAAAGTTTAAAATTCAGAAATCGTCATACACCATAAAATGACAAATTGCCACATTATACAAGTTTGCAATTTTCTACCCAACTGCTGCAGCTTTGCTCATTGTTTTCTGGTATACAGTTGGAAAATTGCAAGCCTGTGCCAAACAATTTGAGTTGCTTGGTTTAAATGTCAAATTTCAAACTCCTATAAGGCTCATTTCAAATTCACTGGTTCATAACACTTGCCCATTGTATGTTTGTGTGTTTCTGTACTTACATAATTAAGCAGGGGAAAAAAAAGTCAGAAAGCAAGATTTCAAGTATAAAGTTTGATGCCTCTGCTGGAGCCTAGAAGCATCCATGATACTGTGTTAAAAGTTTGTGAGAGGGATGTTTCCATTTCTTGAGAAATACTTACATGTATTGATGCAAATTTCTGGGCCTCTGAGCAGGAAGGGATGTTGGGTCAGTCTGATCCAATTATTTAACAAATCTATTGACTTTTTCCTGTCCCCTCCTATACCACCTCTCCAACTGCTGAGGTAAATACACCCCTTCATGATCCAGCTCTTAGGAATTGATGTAACACACAAAATGGGGTTCTGCAATCACAGTCTTCAAAAATGCAGATTTCCTTGGTAACAATAGCTTCTATTCCTACTATTAACCAGTTTTTTTTTTTTCTCCTGCTCAAAATAAATTGCTAAATCTTAAACATCTATGGTTATTCCCTACTTGATACATTGTTGAACTGCAGTGTAGTTCGTTGAACTGTCCGTCTTTGCTATGGGAGGTTTAGAAAACTATTATTGATGGATATTAGTCTTACTGCATATCTGTATTTCTAAATATATATTTTTTAAATGTACTAAATGTGTTAACTTATCTGTGATTCTTTTTTTCATATAACAGGTAGTCAATCTATAAAAATAGATTTGTTTTATATTAAAAATCCAACCTGCTTAGACAAAGTACAGCATTAGCGTTGTAGCAGAGTAAAATATTAATGGAAATAAATAGCATGCCAGTCCAAAATAGAAGTCAAGGAACAGATTGAGATGTCACGGTTAGCGGAATTCTTCTGAATGTAAAAACAGGAATGTTTATTATTGCATTATATGTATTGCATTACATTTCTGACATTGTTGTTGCCTTAGTAACCTTCTGATTGAGAATATAATTAAGAAAAAAATTATGCTACATACAAAATATTTTTTAATGCAAGTAACGTAGCCATTACGTTTTAAGGGTTTCAGTGTGAATGTAATTATTTTAATACAGTAGCAATATGGATTTATAAAGGTGCAGCATAGAACCTAGGTTTGGGGTCTGCATCAAATAAGCTTAAAAATGGCTACTGCAGACAAAAAAAAAAAGATTAACAATCAGGCAGCTCAAAAACAGATGAAAAGCAGAGTGTTAGAGCCAATTTAGCCTTTCTAGTGCACTAAAATTAAGAAAAATATAATCTGAGTGACTGTGAGGCCCTTATCTCAGTATGCTTTTACATTCATTATATATATATATATATATATATATATATATATATATATATATATATATACACACACATATATATATATATATATATATATATATATATATATATATATATATATATATATATATATATATATATATATAAACACTCCAAGGACTCAGGCGAGGTTAGGACAAGAGGAGTCAGTCCTTGAATGTATTGATTTATTGCAATATATGTTTACATTATATTTCTACACTATAGACAACTCATTTGTCATTTTATAGTGTTTAAAACATGATATTTTAATCACACAACACTTTGGGGCTACCTTTAAAAACTGCTGCTAGTTGTAAAAAATCTGGTACCTCCATCTGAGTGCACTCAAAACGCTTAGGAAAGAAGAGAAAAAAAACAACAAAAGAAAATAAGTAAAATGTAACGGATTGGAAGGTCTGAGTGAAAAGCATGGTCTTCAGTCTCTTTTTGGGAATCTGATTATTAGAGTTGCAGATGGTGCTACATACATAAAAGATAAAAAGGACCCTGAAGTTTGTGAAGAGTTCTGGGGATGGTTATATTCCAACTTGTGGTCTGCCATTTGCAGGTAAAAATATAAGTGAGGAGCTCCTTCATGTAGCGGTGTGTAAGCACACACGGGAACGTCATCATGTAGGACGTTTTATGCCATCTTGAAATATAAGTGATCATTTTCTGTTGTAAACTCTATCATGCAGACATAAAGCTTACATTTGAGGAATAGATCACTATAGCAATTTCAGTCATGAAACTCGAGTTGGGGTCTAGTAGCAAGGACAGAACCCCAGGGCTACAAAATTGCTACCAAGGACGTCAGAGGTCTTTCCCCTGTATTCCAAAATGGCAACTTCTGTCCAAAACTTCTCACAAGACTACGGATCAGGAAATAAGATCTCAAAATCCCTACAGAGAACCTCAAAGCCCCTTTCAAAGTCTTGTGGAACCTTGGTTGCTTAGGCAACCTGCCATATATAAAATCAACAAAAGAGTTTTGTTGTGGGAATGTCTGTAAAGCGCACATCATAATGATTGTGCGCTTTACAGACATTCCCACAACAAAACTCTTTTATGTATCCATAAAGCACCGGCGTGAACAGTGCTTTCGGGAACAGCTGCACATCAGACCAACGTACACTCTTATATATTGAGAACTCGTGTTATTATAGTCTTTCTATTGAGGTGATCATTACGCAGATAGGATCTCTTGAGCGCTAAGGCTAACACGGGTTGAGGTACGATCGAACCCAACCACACAGAAATCATATATAAAATCAAGCCCCACCTTTTCTAACTCTTTTTGTTGAAATAATAATTAAAAAAAAAAAAAAGTGGCATAAAACTACAAAAAGAGAACACTGAAAAAGTGAACAATTCAGGGGAAGAGGAGAAAAAAAAATGGGGAACAAATTGGGGATGCACCTATTGGAATCATAGAGCATACCTGGTATCACAGTGCTATATCAACTTCTTTGACCCACAACTGAAATATGTTCTTGAATGAGGAGACTGTGGTATAGGCATTCTACGGATATTGAACCAAAGCAGTATGGTATTTTTTATTAATGATTGCAATAAGGAGATCACATATTTTACATTTTATAATCTCCATAGAATTAATTGCAAATAATGTGGGGTAACAGAACAAGAAAGCTGCTTCACATGTAACACACTAAATCATAACAATTAAAAATATATCCCTTTAAATTCCTTTTCTAAGTTTATATTTTCATTAATATGGCCATAGAAACAATATTAGTCATGTTCCTCCGTGGGTTTCCTGGTCATCTTATTGTGCTACATTCATAAGCAGGAGATAAAAACCTGTTGTTCCTCATTTAGCCTAACACATTATTATTAGTATTATTAACTATTATTATTGCATGTTGGGTAGAATGTGCTTTAAATGGGACTCTGTCACCCCAAAATGAAGTTGTTTTTAGGATATACTAAAAGAGCACGAAAAACTGGCTATATGTTGTGTAATCTATTTTTTTTCTAAACAGAGTCAATCCTGGGAATTCCTTTGCTGTTGTTGATGTATTTATTTGCAAAATGAGCTGTTCATGCATATTAATTAGCAGATTTGACGTGCTAATTAGTATTACAGTCTGTTTTTTGGCCTATGTAGTGCCCAAAGTAAAAAAATAAATAATGTTATCTTCCAGTTAGACCTCTATCCAAACCTAATCAAGCACTCCGAGCCACACATTATGATACTTGGCAGCAAAATCAATTCTTTTTTTTTTTTTAAATGATTTACTGTAGAGAAAAACTGCTAGTACAATTTAAAATGCAATCACATTCCTCTTGAGATTACAGAGTTGCTTTAAATTGTGTAGAATGAACTAATGTATCTAATTCAACACTATATTAGAACTATTACCTATATTCCCACGCCGGAGTTGGCGCTACAATTACTAATTGTCTTGTATGAGGTAGGAATGCCTGGCCAGACTTTCAGTCTGCCTCACCGCAAAATGCTGTTTAACTAGGCACAGCTGATTTCTATCAATACATATCAAACAATTCCCACACTTGCGTACCAGCAGGAAGTAAATGTAATAGATCTGGGTAGAAAGACAAATAAACACACTGCAGCTTTATTGTTAAAGTCCCACAAACAAAATGCTTTTAGCAGTACTCTACAAATCAAATATTGCAATACAAGTAAATAAATGGTACAACAATGCATCAAACACATAGGGATAGATTCCATAATAATGGCTGCTATGAGCTCTCACGTATTCAGTTACATTAAAATGGTCACTGTAGCCCCCCCCCATAAAAAAAATCTATCACCCATTAAAAATATTATATTTTAAACATTACAAAAATGTATCTTGTATGAAAAATAGGCGATTTATAGTATAGAAAAATTACATTAAACGGAGAAACAATGAGTTTCTCCCGCTCTGTACTGACAATACATAAAACAAAGGGTCAATCTTACGGATGTCTTATACATTCACATTCAAATGAATGTAGATGAGAGAAGAAACACAATTAAAAGACTCTTCATGAGACAGTTTACACTTCCTCTTGACTTGTAAGATAAAGGTGGATCAAAAGTTTGTTTTTTCCTTTGTCAGCATTCGAAAAAGGTATATTTTGTTACATTACAGCCTTAAATTCAATGTTTGTTAATCTGAATTTTATGGGATGTATCAGAACACAATAGTCTAAGTTGATGAAAGAGAAAAATATATACATAAAACTATTTTTTAGAAATTGCAAACAGAAAATTGGCATATGCGTATGTATTCACCCCCTTTGTTATGAAGCCCATAAAGGTTTGGTGCAACCAATTACCTTCAGAAGTCACATAATTAGTGAAATGATGTCCACCTGTGTGCAATCGAAGTGTCACATGATCTGTCATTACATATACATACCTTTTTTGAAAGGCCCCAGGGGCTGCAACACCTAAGCAAGAGGCACCACTAACCAAACACTGCCATGAAGACCAAGGAACTCTCCAAACAAGTAAGGGACAATGTTGTTGAGAAGTACAAGTCAGGGTTAGGTTATTAAAAATATCCAAATCTTTGATGATCCCCATGAGCACCTTCAAAGCTATCATAACCAATTGGAAAGAACATGTCACAACAGCAAACCTGCCAAGAGACGGCCACCCACCAAAACTCAAGGAGGGCATTAATCAGAGAGGCAGCACAGAGACCTAAGGTAACCCTGGAGGAGCTGCAGAGTTCCATAGCAGAGACTGGAGAGTCTGTACATAGGACAACAATAAGCCATACGCTCCATAAAGTTAGGCTTTATGGCAGAGTGGCCAAAAGAAAGCCATTACTTTCAGCAAAAAACGAAATGGCACGTTTTGAGTTTGCAAAAAAAAAAAACAGACTTAAAGATTGCAGTTCACAAGCGCAAACCATCCAACTTGAAGGAGCTGAAGCAGTTTTGCAAGGAGGAATGGGCACAAATCCCAGTGGTAAGATGTGGTAAGCTCATAGAGACTTATCCAAAGCGACTTGGAGCTGTGTTTGCCACAAAAGGTGGCTCTACAGAGTATTTACTTTAGGGAGGTGAATAGTTATGCACATTGACGTTTTCTGTTATTTTCTCTTATTTGTTGTTTGCTTCACAATAATAACAAAATAAAAAAAAATATCTTCAAAGTTGTGGGCATGTTCTGTAAATTAAATGAGGCAAATCCTCAAACAATCCATGGTAATTCCAGGTTGTGAGGCAACAAAACACCAAACATGCCAAGGGGGGTGACCAGAGCACCTTCCTCCATACATTTTGGGAGTCTTCCACATGCCTTTTCGCAAACTCAAAACGTGCCATTTTGTTTTTTTGCTGAAAGTAATGACTTTCTTCTGGCCACTCTGCCATAAAGCCCACCTCTATGGAGCCTACGGCTTATAGTCGTCCTATATACAGATACTCCAGTCTCGGCTGTGGAAAACTGCAGCTCCTTCAGGGTTACCTTAGGTCTCTGTGCTGCCTCTCTGATTAATGCCCTCCTTGCCCGGTCCGTGAGTTTTGGTGGGTGGCCGTCTCTTGGCAGGTTTGCTATTGTGCCATGTTCTTTCCAATTGGTTATGATAGATTTGATGGTGCTCCTGGGGATCATAAAAAAATGTGGATATTTTATTATAACCTAACCCTGACTTGTACTTCTCAACAACATTGTCCCTTACTTGTTTGGAGAGTTCCTTGGTCTTCATGGCAGTGTTTGGTTAGTGGTGCCTCTTGCTTAGGTGTTGCAGCCTCTGGCGCCTTTCAAAAAAAGGTGTGTATATATAATGACAGATCATAGGACACTTAGGTGGACATCATTTCACTAATTATGTGACTTCTGAAGGTAATTGGTTGCACCAAAGCTTTTTATGGGCTTCATAACAAAGGGGGTGAATACATACGTACATGCCAATTTTCTATTTCTAAAATACAGCTTTATGTACCGGTATATATTTTTCTAATTTCACTTCACCAACTGAGACTATTGTGTTCTGATCCATCACATAAAATTCAGATTAACAAAACATTGAACTTAAGGCTGTAATGTAACAAAATAGGTAGAAAGTCAAGGGGGGGGGGGGGGGGGGGTAAATACTTTTGCAAGGCACTGTATATTTGTTAAATACTTTGTGGTTCCTATTTCAATAGAAGCATACTAGTTATAAATATTTAAACAACGCAGCCAATATAATTCAATAATAAATATATCAATTAGATTGTATGTTTGCAAGTTTTTAATCTTACAGGATGCTTGAGAAAGCAGACTATATGCAAGATTCTAAGCTCAAAGACAGGCCGCTGTTCATTTTAATTGTGTTGAAAATGTTTTTGCCTTGTACTCATCCTATATATGGGGCTGCGGAATATGTTGGCGCATTACAAAGATAATAATAATAATAATATCAATAACTTGTGTTGCATTTCTTGCTGCAAAAAATGTTTATACATTATTTACATTTTGGTTACAGACACTTTATGAGGCCCTGGTGGTGCTGTTGGATAGCTGCATTATGATGGACCAAATGCTTTAATGTAGAGGTTCCAAAATGATGGTCCACGAACCACCCGTGGTCTGTGAGCTCCATTCAGGCATTCCCACCATACAAAAACCAAAGTCTGAGGCGCTCAATCAGAGAACGATTTAACTTTAATAGGCTTGTTCTATGGACATGATAAAACACTCAGAGCAACCTTTTTTAGCTCACTTGTAGTGTATCAGTCTGGTCTCACGCAATAGAGTGATCCAGCCCTGTAATACCAGGCAAATTTACCTTGAACAGGAGAAACAGCAAACCCCAGTTGTAAGTTTCATCCTCTGAGTGACTCAGACTTTGTCTTTGCTTAGGCAAATGACCCTAAGGATACACCCCCCCCCCCCCCTCCAAAGGTGATAGCGGGATCCATTAAATGCATTTCTTGCAGGATGTAACATTAAGGAATTATATTACTTAGCCTTTCCCAATGCCCTCTCTGGAACGTCATAAGTATATCTATTGTATCCATAATAACTGAACTTGCTAGAGTAGCTTATTTGCAAAAATCCTAACAGCCGTTTTACCGCAATGGCAGTTTCCTGAGAGGAACTTGCTAGAGTGACTTATTTAGCAAAAAGCCCAACGGCAGTTTCCTCAGAGGCTATGCCTATATACATAGGGCCCGATTCAATTGCCCAATTCGTAAATTTATACACACTTAAAACACTCTTAATATTGCTACATATTTGGCAAATAATACTTATTGACACTAATGAATTAGTAAATAGAATGCATATAAACATTTATTTAAAAAAAAAATGTAAGAGTTCAAGGCATTTGCAAGTAGCTAATAAAATAAGGCTAATAGTCTCCGAGGAAACCGCCATTGCAGCGAAACGGTTGTTAAGATTTTTGCTAAATAAGTTACTCTAGCAAGTTCAGTTATTATGGATATGATAGATATACTTGTGGGTTTTGAAAAATTGCAGTAGTCATTTAAGGATATACCATTTCAAAACTGCTTCTTTACTATAAATAAATGTTTGATTTCAAGCTCAAAGACAGCCCCCCTCCCCATTTTTTGCAATGTGTTAATATTGTTGTTTGCCTTGTACTTAACCAATGTATAGAGCTACAGAATATGTTGGAGTGGTACAAATAAAGGATAATAATAATTTAAAAAAACAAGTGTTAATCAAGTAGGGTTTAATGCTTTACAGGCATATTCTTATTTGTTTAAAGATAAGGAGAAGACGCATGTAGATTTTATAAAGAGCTGTAGATTGTCAGATACAATATTCCATCGTAGCGGTGTCCTAGATACCGAGGCATGTTCCTGGTTGATCCCTGCCACTATCCTTAGTGTAATACTGAAGGATGTTAACCCTATCCCTGTGCACTAATCCTCTGCTAGTGACAGATTGCTGGCTGAGATTCAAGCAGTACTGACGATGGATGCCAAGCAAGAGGTTTAATCAGCTTCTGTTGGGTATTTATCTAAAGCACTGATTTGTATAGATCCAACTATAATATAGTATTCTTCTGCTATACTTTACGGTCACTTGGCCATTAACTGCTTCGGGAAAAGCTGCAAAGTCAAATTATCTATAGCTGAAGTTCTATTACATAGATCAATACCACCAAGAAAGCGTATGCCACATGACTGTATGTCTATGAGGATAACCTTAAGGGGTATTGTATGGGTTCTGCAAGGATTTTTATTTCCCTTTTGCAAATTAATTGCATCGGAAACAAGTCGGACATATCAAAAAATAATGGGCAGAATAAAATATTTCTAATTTCTCTACATTACAGCAAACACAATTAATAAAGCACATTATTTTACCTTTAAAAGAAAATAAAACCGCAGTCTAAAATTATAATTGTACCATGACATACGGAAATGTAATTTAAAACTACAGTTGATGCTTTATGAATTGTATGTGATTAAAAATTTAATTTTCTTACTTTAAAATATACAATTGTAAACTGCCTTTCTGAGCCACCTACCGAAGTATTTGTTATTATCTCTGAACTACAATGGAAAGTATTTATATATATATATATATATATATATATATATATATATATATATACACACTGTACGGTAATTTCAACATATTTATTTCAATATGCCCCATGTTTTGTTAATAATTGTATAGTTTAGTATACATTAAAAATATACTTATAAAACAGAATGCAATTATTGCATTTTTTGGTTAGTGTGGCGACCCCCTATTTACATTTCATTTAAAATAACTAAAATAAACTACATTTGATTTACAAAATTATTCAAAGATTAATAAGTTAAAAATACCAAATATGAAACTGTGTTTCTGACCAATTAAAACAGGTTTCATTTAGTTTATCAAGTGTAGTGCACCGCTCATGTACACTTTGTTTATTTAATATGCTATCTTCTAATAATGCCCCATCCAGAGTTTCACACAAACACATTTTACATTCACCTGAACACAGAGAAGACATCAAACATACCTTTGGCACTTAGGAAAGTCAGAGACCCCATAGTACGTCTACCCACATCAATGCTTCACCCACCCGTCTCTCCCACAGCTCTGCTAAATTAGGAAGTGGATTCAAGCAACCAGAAAAAAAAACTGCCTTCCTAATCCAATAACATGATCACCACTAATGGATAGGAAACCACAAAAAATCTATTTTATTTCCTCCAAATATTTTGTTTACAGACTGGTAAAATCAAATCTCAATGCCATTCTATTTCCTTAAATACAAAAGCATGGTATAATAAAGCTAAACATAATTTTTATCGGTGGTAGTCAACCTGGTCCCTACCACCTACTAGTGGGCCATTCAAGCCTTTATGGTGAGAAGCGGGGTAATCTCTAGCTGGCGTCGCTGACAAGTGATGTCACACGCCGGAGACCCACAGCACCACGCTTGTCTGGTTGGAGAGCTGGTAAGAGAGCCTAGGGGCAGCAGTCAGGACCGGATCACGATCTAGTAAGTACAGGGCGATACATAGCTAGGGTCATATGATTTATGTAGCCAAAAATAAGATATTGGTAAATTAATGGTTGACAACCCCTGATTTATATGGAGATACTACAATAAATGCACAATCAGGCCATTTATTTACTATTAGAAAAGGTTCCCTTGGGTTTGGGGAAAATGTCACATTTGTTAAGTATATAGCAAAACAAGCGAAGAAAAATCTTTCATTTAAATAGACTCTGGTTGTGTCATGGACTGCTAGTTGACCTGGAGCATGATGGAGAAGATATTCTACTGGGACTTGCACTTGTATTAATTCCTAAATAAATATATAAATAATAATATAAGCAAAACTTAATAGAGATCTTATCTGAATTTAATGTTCATCCTAGGGCCCTTATTCATTTGCGATTTGGCCAATTGAATAGGGGTCTAAATGAGCACATAACATATATTTTTAAAATAAGTTTTTAGTTAGTAAGCATCTATCCAAAAGCAAGGTTTTCACTAACTAAAAAATGATTTGAAAAAAATATATGTTATGTGCTTATTTAAAGCCCTATTCAATTGGCTAAATTGCAATTGAATAGAGCTCTAAGCACAGAGCATATTTTTTACAGAAGTTGTTAGTTCGTGAAGACCTTGCTTTTGGATAGAAGTTCACAAAATAAAAACTTCTGTTAAAAAAAAAATATATATATCGCAATTGAATGAGGCCCTAGGTGTGTTAAGAACAAAAGCAAACACCATTATTAAATGGAAAAAAATAAATATATATAGATAAAAAGGCTGTATTTATTTGTGATACAACTAAAACAAGCAGCTCATTCACTGCGTTTACTGCTCACAGGAATGAATAACTGCATATAAGTGATCAGAAATTAAAAGCATGTATTTGTTTTACTTTCTAAAATATTGTTGCCCACTTTCAAGTGTAGTTCTTCAAAATATGGAGAGTACCACTTTAAAGGTCATTCAGTGAACAGTTCTTGCTGCACTATACATATTGCAACTAGAGGCATAAAAAGATGGCACAGGATAAAAAGTAGGATTTCAAAACTTTACATACATTTTATTTACTACATATTTTACTGTTAATTTAATTTCCTGACTTTTATAAAGAAACAAGTTTATCTTTTGCTGCCAGATCACTAGTGCAAAAAAAGCTCTACTGCATGGCAGAAGTCAGACCACAAATATTGAGACAATACTGTTGCAAAACAGTGGAAAAGTTGCACTGAAAGTGACAGATCTTCCCTTTATACAGATATGATGAAAAGATCACGCAGCAGAATTGCTCCACGGTTACACTTGCACATCATGTATGCCCGATATTCCAGCTGGATCAATCCCCAGTTTCATATTTAGGTTGGCAACTCATTCAGTTTACTGGAGGAAAACACTGAGCGGAGACTGAAAATGATGAGAACCAGAGCAGTGGCGGAGCTAATGAATGGAGGGCCCAGGTGCAAAATAAAATTATATATTGTACACACACACTTCCCTCTTGTTCCCGGCTCTTGTTCTCTTGAATCCTGAATGATATCACATATGTGTGACGTCACTCTGGATTCCCTGACCAGGCTAGAAGACGCAGGCAGAGGAGTAAAAGGAAGCCGTAGAGAGGAGGGTTCCGGTGCATGGCACCGCCGGAATCGCTGTTTATTTGTACCCGAGTATGAGAGTAAATAGAAATAGAGGGTAATGGAGAAAGAGAAAGTATAAAACAGTTAAGCATAGTGAAGGCTACAAAAATGAGAAGATGAAGAAGTATATACAAAACAACTAAGTCAGAGGTGCTCATCAGAGAACAAACTAACCTTAATAGGGGAGTTCTATGGTCATGATAAGCCACTCAGAGAGCAACCTCTTTTAGCTCACTTGTGCCCTTCACAGGGAGTAATATCCTGTAGTATATCAGTCTGGTCCCACTCAAAAGAGTGACCCAGCCCTGAAATACCAGGCAATTCTACCCTGAACAGGAGAAACAGCAAACTCCAGATGCGTTTCGGCCTTTATGGGCTTCGTCAATGAGGTGCAGCTGAACTCCCTAAGGCACAGTGAGCAAGGGGTCCAGGTCTAGATGAAGAAGTAGTCAACTAACTAAGGGGCAAAGAGAAGCAAAGTGCTATGGGCTTAGCATAGTGACTAACAGCAACTGTACTTTTTTTTTTACATCACAAACAGGGGTGTAGGAAACAGAATAATTGGGGGGGGGGGCAGCTCATAGTATACACAGGCCGTAAAATAGCTGATACATACATACAAAAAAAATCTGAATGGGGGGGGGGTTCCCCCCATTCCTACACCCATGATCACAAAATATATTTTTTTTAGAAAAGGTTGCACTTTGTCTACTTTACAGAAAGACTATGAGATAAGTGCAACAGTCTTCATTTAGAAGTGTCAGAGTCAAATACAGCTAAGGAATGTAAGCATGTCTGGGAGTATAAAGTCACCCTAATCTAAATTAAGCCAATCTTTTAAGCTGATAGGAAGCAAAAACCCATCTGGCCTGCCTATTCGATCTGGTATCAAATCCATCTTGCTTTAGTTGGCATAATGTTCCAATACTTTTTTCTGATTTTATATCTGCCAATTAATTCTCACCTTTATTCATAAATTTGTCCTTAAACTCACACATATATTTAAGCTTAAATCCAAAAATTAAACCATTTAATTCAATGTGCTTTTTTTTGCCTTTGGGTGAAACTGTGAACGTTCAGTAGCTGTATACAGAATTTATATTTCCAATCATAGTGATACATTGCCCAACACATACATCGGCACTCATTATCTCCTTACAGTAAATCAATCATCTCCCTATTCACCCTGCAAACAAGCAGTGACATAATTGTTACTTTATAATAAGTATAATTGTATATACATAATCTAAATCACAGACAGCCTACAGGTCACCTTCTTATGACCTATGACCAAGAGAGTTAAACAAGCAATGGCACTTGGCCACTGACATTTGTGTAACTATAAATTAGGTGGTTTATTATGAAATAAGGCGTTGTGTCTCTGGCTGAAAATGGGTATTTTTTTTTTCTTTTTAAATAAACACAACATGTGTTGTATTCCAGAGAAGTTTTGTGAGAAACAGTCTCATGTTGTTTCTCAAAACAGAATGTTCTCTTTGACCAGACTTTAACACGGTCTGTCGTACCTGCAAGATGTATAAGAATATCTCTTGGGTACACCACAAAGGGGAACCAAAAATATACTTCCAGTCCTCGTTCAGCTCAATATTTTCTTTGGCTTTGGGTCAGGGATTTGGTGGCCACCGTGTCAATCATCACAGAGCAACACCAATATGTACCGTATTTTTCCGTGTATAAGACGACCGCTATTTTTGGAGCTCAATATTCAGGAAAAAAAAATATGCAAATGTGTATTTTATAACTTTTTATTGTGTTGCACATATATTTAAGGGCACTTTGTCATGATTTTCACCGATTTCCATTCCAGCTCAAGATCACATTATTACTCAGTTGCGATGTGCAATTGCATTTTTCAGGTTTACACAGGGATCACAAAGATATTGAGCTGGAATGGAAATCAGTGAAAGACATGGCAGAAAGTGACCTTAAATATGTGTAACATTGTAAAATACAATAACTTGTAAAATACAAATTTTTATGCACACTTGCAGTATAATGCAATCTAATTGGAACCAGTGCATTTCCAAATGTGTGTCTTTTCCTGCCTCAAATCTATTGGCCAGATGCAGCATTACAGTACCAGACCAGGGTATGCAATTGCAACATTCCGTGTATAAGACGGTCCCACCCTATTTTAGACTTTAAAACATTGGTAAAAAAATACTGTGTTATACACAGAAAAATACGGTATATTATGATATGCATTAAATCCCTCACCCTGGATACTTTTACCATGAAATAAAGCCTTACATGGCTATGGCATAACCACTGAAGTCCATGTATTACACAATAGGAGAGCGGTAAATAAAATATGTAATACCCCTAGAGACCAGAAAATGAACAATAAAAAGTGAGTAAAATATTTAAAAAGGCTATTCTAATTTGCAGATTGAAAAGCGTTTTTTATTACATTGTGCCTTGACATTTCCAAACAAGCCACCAAACCAGCATACAAAAACTTAATGTCTAATTAGAACATGTTCGAATTTTATGGTATAATAACGAAAGGCACAGCATTAGGATACATACAAAGTAGTGGTGTAGTTCAGATGTACTGCATATGGTATAGGGCAGTGGTGGGCAACTCTATGATGGCCACAGTTCAGGATTTCTAGATTTCTTTTTGTGTATCCAGGTTCTCTCCTCTATAGCACAAGTGAATTATTATTATTATTTATATCGTGCCACCATATTCCGTAGCGTTGAGTACATGGCAAAAAACAAACTTAACACCTTGTAAAGAATGGAGGGCCCTGTTTTTCAGCATAAAATCAAATGACCAAGTTTCTTTCATTGTGATCCAACTGTATTGTAGGAATGAATGCTCGCACGTTGGTGGCCTTGTCGGAGTGATCTGTCCACAATTTGTATCCAGTGTTAGGGCATTTATCATATTTAATTCCCATTTTTGTCCTGCATGCAGCCGCTCTCAATGTCACAATTAAGAGTTAAAGATGAATCTAAAAGAAGAGAACATTTGCCCATGAGCAAGACCTCTGTACTTTTTTACAACCAGATATAGCTGCATAATCTGTTTAATGCAACAGGCAATATTTTTAGGAAATACTAAGTGGATCTGAAGCTATAAGTGACATGCTCACTAAACTCTCACGTTATATCACTTACAGACTCTTTGCATCTTGATCATGTATAATAAGAACAATACAGGATATATCCGAGTATATGCAAATATGTCCGCTACATTTCTAAACTCAAACATGCAGGAGGGACCCCATAAAAAATGTTTATGACATGTATCTGCACTGGGTTTTGAAGCCATATAAATGTCGCTATGTGTCCTAAAAAGACTTGACTTCATGTTATTTTCTACCAACTAGATATTTCAACTTTTGCACTCACAATCAGGGAGAGCTAAAAATACACAGCAGCAAATGAATAAATCACTTCATTTAAAAAGCCTATTTGGCATTAGCAGCAATGCAGTAGTTTGGTTACTATCCAAAGGAGCAGAAAAAAAAAAATGGAAATTTTTACATAAAAATAACTTGCTGGAAAGTCAGCTCTCACAGGAGAATGATTCCTGAAGGTCAGAAACTGCTAAGTATCCTGATCCAGACATTATTCCTCATTATGTTCAAGTTCATTTTTTTCCCTAATGTCCAGTCCTTAAATTGATGGACATTGTCTATACACTGGCCCAGACTCACTAAACTACCAAGGGCTGATTTAATAGCGAGACATGTGTTATTGTATTTACTAAGCTCTCTTCACATTAGCATTGCCATTATACATGCTTTTCTCATAAAATAGCATTTTTTTATAATTATGAAAAACATATTAACTGGCTTATAAGATATTTTTAAATATTAAAATAATGAACCTAGGTTTTAATTTGCATATGTAAACATAATTTTTATTAACACAATCTGTTTTTACTCAAAGAAACCTTCCAAACAGTCCCTGCAAAAACTCACCGCTCACAGCTCATGCAGTGTTATAAAATGATGTCTAAATATGCAAATAAACACTTAGGTCGATTAATTTTAAAATTAAAAACAGGAACCCTCTATGTTCCTTTAAGGCATATTCATTGTAATGAAATATAGTTAGTTTGTATTGTGCAATACTGCATAAATATTATTTACTAGTAACTTGCACATCATAAGTGACGGTATCATATGTTATGTTCAATCTCTCTCTGTGTGCTCTCTCCGTTTCCCCCCCCTCCCTGCCTCCTCCCTCCCCCTCTCTCTGCCTCCCCCCTTCCTCTCTTTGCTCTCTCTCTCTCCCTCCTCCTCTCTCTCTCTCTCCCTCCTCCTCTCTCTCTCTCTCCCTCCTCCTCCTCTCTCTCTCTCTCCCTCCTCCTCCTCTCTCTCTCTCTCCCTCCTCCTCTCTCTCTCTCTCCCTCCTCCTCTCCCTTCCTCCTCCTCTGTCCCCCTTCCTCTTTCTCTGCCCCTTGCTCCTCCCCTCTCTGCCTCCTCTCTCCCCTCTCTGCCTCCTCTCTCCCCTCTCTGCCTCCTCTCTCCCCTCTCTGCCTCCTCTCTCCCCTCTCTGCCCCTTGCTCCTCCCCTCTCTGCCCCTTGCTCCTCCCCTCTCTGCCCCTTGCTCCTCCCCTCTCTGCCCCTTGCTCCTCCCCTCTTTGCCCCTTGCTCCTCCCCTCTCTGCCTCCTCTCTCCCCTCTTTGCCCCTTGCTCCTCCCCTCTCTGCCCCTTGCTCCTCCCCTCTCTGCCTCCTCTCTCCCCTCTTTGCCCCTTGCTCCTCCCCTCTCTGCCCCTTGCTCCTCCCCTCTCTGCCTCCTCTCTCCCCTCTCTGCCTCCTCTCTCTCCCCTCTCTGCCTGCTCTCTCTGCCTCCTCTCTCTCCCCTCTCTGCCTGCTCTCTCTGCCTCCTCTCTCTCCCCTCTCTGCCTGCTCTCTCTGCCTCCTCTCTCTTCCCTCTCTGCCTCCTCTCTCTCCCCTCTCTGCCTCCTCTCTCTCCCCTCTCTGCCTCCTCTCTCTCCCCTCTCTGCCTCCTCTCTCTCCCCTCTCTGCCTCCTCTCTCTCCCCTCTCTGCCTCCTCTCTCTCCCCTCTCTGCCTCCTCTCTCTCCCCTCTCTGCCTCCTCTCTCTCCCCTCTCTGCCTCCTCTCTCTCCCCTCTCTGCCTCCTCTCTCTCCCCTCTCTGCCTCCTCTCTCTCCCCTCTCTGCCTCCTCTCTCTCCCCTCTCTGCCTCCTCTCTCTCCCCTCCTTCTCTCTCCCCCCTCCTTCTCTCTACTGTCTCTTTCCCTCCCTATCTGCCTCCCACCCAAAGTCGCTTGCATACCTTGTGAGCACAACTGCTCATGCGCGATTTCCAAGCGCAACTGCGCATGCAGGATTTCCCCGCTCTTTGAGGGTAGCAGTTGTGAGTAACGCCTGTGCACTGCACACCTCGCAGGCGTTAGTCACAACTACTATTATAGTAATACATTTTTTGTTATCTTTTATGCTTGTTTGTAATTTCAGTTCCATGGACTAACTGAATGATGATGAGAGGCTACTGGTCATCCGCAGACCATAACATAATCTGTGGACTAATGTAATGGTGGGCAAGAAGATATATAAAGAATAAAGCAATAGTGAGGAGAAAGTTATATGTAGTATAAGTACCTATTATCATAACTGCAATACCATTACATGTGCAAACACTTCAACTATTTCTTCTGACACTCATGGGATAAAACCACTTAACAACTGTTACAAACTGCTTTGATATATTGACTCTGATTGTTGATTCATCCAAATGTGCTTCACGCAGATGGTGATGTCGTTTGGAATTACAGAACCTGCAATCTACGTCAGCATCATGCAATTTCAAATGAGGTTTTACAGAGCAATAAGGCTGGTGTTTAACGTATCGCATCATAGCTGCTAAGAGTCTGATGCATTTGTTTAACCCTTATGATGATTGTATCAAGGTGGTATGTACATCGTTTCACTGCTTATTTGCATTATCATATGATGTTTACACCTGTTTTTTGTATTAGTCTGGCTATTAGGTGGATACGTTTACCATATTGGTAGCTCTTATATTACAGTGCCTTATAACCCAACATGAGCTATAAGAAACTAAGGAAGAAAATGGAACAAAACATCCATCTTAAACAAGAATGTAAGTTTATGAGTTTTCAATCTTGCACATTGCTTTGGGAAAAGTACTTTGGTCTTTGAGCCTAGAATCCAGTGTCCAGAGCCCTCCATTTTTGCAATCACATATAATAGTTGTCAAACTACGAATCGTCATCACGCTTTGCGAGGGGCCGCATTTGCAGAGGTGGAGGCTCTACGGCGCCTCACAAGCGATTACAAACACACAATCAAGCGCCACTTTACAAAATAGATCTAACACGCAATCACTATATACGAACTTACACAAAAACATACAAACCGCGGGTCTTAGAACGAAAAATGTACGGACTTAACCCCCCCAAAAAAAAAAATCGGACACGCGGGACTTACGAAATCGGAAAATTACGACCTTAACGGCCGAACCGCGCTCACCTGAAAACATTAAAAACACAATAAATCCACACAAAAAATACATAAAAAGCTTACCTACAGCAAGGGGCAGCACCCAGGACCTCTGCAAGTGAAGTTACACCTCAATTTAAGTCCAAATTAATGAGTTTAGACACACGAAAATCCCCTGAGCGAGAGAAAAAATGGCAGACGGAAAAAACGAAAATGAGGCTACACGACCCTAAACCGCAAAACACCAAGCAGACGGATTTTCAAAAAAAGCCGTACGAGGTAAAGATACACTTTTAGCAAGGACGCAAAATCAGTCACACACTCGTACCACATACACATTCGCCGCCATTTTACAACACTAACTTACACAATGCGGAAGTACACAGCTACACTAACTGTATCACAATAAACACAAAAGACATTCCCTTCTGCGCCTCACAACGTGAGCCAATGCTGCTCATAGCACATAAACCCACCAGGCGACAGCCTTGCAATAAGTGCAAAAAGCAGATCAGCGGCGATCTTACAATGACAGCAGAAGCACCTCTAATACAAAAAAAGTAACATCCAACAGCCTCGCAATGAGCGCCGAAGGTCCTCAGGGTAAAAAACGGTTTACATTATGTCTCAAACAGCATTCCCTGGTTTACAATTTCATGCCCATCAAATGACGGGCAATACGCTAGTGTGTTAATATTGTTATGCCCTGAACACAATCCATGTATAGCTCTACTGAATATGTTGGCACATTACAAATAAATGATAACAACAACTACAGATAATTTAAAACTACAGATAATAACAATTACTTTATTAACTGGCCTCCATGAAGTCTGCAAATGCTTAGTTTCATTGCATAAAATGGTTTTAGACTGAACATAATGCATGCACACCCCAGTGAGCAATTAGTAATTGTTATACTTCAGCAACAGATGAAAGCACAGTCCTGATGCGTGGATCGACTGGTAAAATTGTTTTAAAATATTCTAACAGAATTATATGAAAAAGATCACATATATAGTTGTGAGCATACGAGCCGTTGCTCACGCTTGCGGGCTTGCGTAGCGAGGGCCGCAGTTGCTGGCCAGCAACTGCGACCCTCGTAAACTTTACGTCGTAACGCAAACAAAATACGAGACACCTTACGTCCTCGCAAAAAACGGCTGCAACACGCGCACATGAAAACATAAAAAATCCAACAAATACACACACAACAAATACATAAAAAGCTTACTTACAGGAAGAGGGAGCATCCAGGACCTCGAAAACTAGTTACACCTCAATTTACATGAAATTAAAGCAGTTTAGACACTAAAAAATTCGCAAAGCGAGAGAAAAAATGGCCGCCGAACAAAACGAAAACGAGGCTAAATGTCCCTAAACACGTAAAACACTACCATAAACACGCAAAACAGCTACGGATATTCTGAAAAACTCTCACGACATTGAAAACGAACGACGCTACATCAGCCACATTATATACACCAAACACTTTTAGCTCACTTACAATTTCATTGCCGTCATTTTTTGCCGGGCAATATTCTAGTCACATATATAGTTCTCAGCAGCGCAGGCTTACCAAAAAATGTTGGCAACGCAACGATAAAACTGTGGGCTTGCAAAGCAAGAGCCGCAGGCGTTCATCCCTACGACCCCAAACAACTTAAGCATTATACCTACGACCCGCGGGACTACAGATTAACAGAAAACTCAAATACACAATTCACAGTGCGAGACCCGTACCACTTTGAAAAGGAAATCGCCACTTACAGAAAAAAAAAAATACAACTCGCAAAAAATACGAAGTTAACGGCTGAACCGCGCACATCAAAAAACACACACACAAAAAAAAAAAAAAAACATCACACACAGGACGTCTGGGAGTGAGGTTGCACACCCATTTAAGTCCAATTTCCAGAGTTTCGCCACTCAAAAAGTCCTAAGAAAGAGAAAAAAAGGCAGCCGAAAAAAAAACGAAAACGAGGCTACACGACCCCTAAGCACAAAAAACACCTCCAGGCACATACAACTTTTACCCAGGAACGTACGAGGTACTAAATACACTATTACAAACTACGCTAATACATACACAATCGCCGCCATTTTACAACAGTGCGAGGACAATGAACGCCGAAGATACTCAGAGGACTAGTACAGAACAGTATTATCTGCATTACAATTTTATTGCCGTCATTTTTTGATGGGCAAGTCGCTAGATTTTTAATAACATTCAATTGAAAAGACCTCATTGTTTGAAGTTCATGGTAACTCTTAGAATGGATGTTCATTGTGCCATAAAATTAATCAAGAGTTCATGAATCAAATATCCTGCATTATAAATACGCTTTTCAGAGTCACTTTCATGAAAGATAGCGTCCGTGTGCCAAATCTAAAGCAAATGCCGGTTTTATTATTTAGTGGTTATCAATTTATTCATTAGAACTGCTCCGATTTGATAGAAATTACTTATTTTCTGAATAAATGCAAGTAAGGACTCCTTTGACATAGCCATTGACCCATCAGGTTATTTAGCATTTCCCATAAAACGTTTAAGATCTATTTTAGCAATATTTGCGGGATATTGTCATTTATTTGAAAGAATATAATTTGAGTATTGGTACGCTACTAGTTTAGAGCTATGATTTGGGATTAGTTTTGGGGTAAAGGGCCACTGTAGTATTAGCATTTCTATTATGCATTTAAAATAACATGCTTTAAGCATTACAGGAGGGTTTTATGTACTGAAAACAAATGGTGTGTAGTCTAGAAAAATCCCTTTAAAGTGAGTAGGGGTAGGATTATTTCTCCTCCATCCACACATTCCAAAATTGCACTCCCCCTCTAACAACCTAGTGCTTTTAGCTGCATTTTTTTTTTTTACAAAATGGTAATGCAACCTAAGAAATTAATTTAATAACTGTTGACATCATTGCTTTGAAAGTTCCACAACGTTATATCTATCTAGAATATCCACTGAAACAAGTTTGAACTGCATTAAATATTGCTATCTTTTAAGAGAAAGTAACGTTTTAAATATGATTTTATTCTTTAAATGGGAAATTGAAAGCATGTAATTCTTTGTTGCATCTGAGGGTATTCGATAATGTACAACTGAGCAGAGAGAAAGGTTTCAAAACAGATCTGGGGGCTTGCCATGGTCAGCCAATCAGAATTAATATAGATGTATGATTCATACTTGTCTACCATTGAAATCTTCAGATATACAAATGCTCTGTGCACTTCTTGTTGGTTTCAATGATGTTTAATCAGGTTTTACTTAAAGGTATATCAAAGAGTCCATGTTTTTACATTTTTCCAAACACATGCTGCTTATATTAGAAAACACACATTACATTGAGTCATTCAATACACATAAAGATTTATTTTATTTTGTTTTCCACACCCCCGCAGCTGTTTACATAGGCACAGTGAACTTCCCAATAGAGACATTGTATTTGCATATGTCTATTTAACCCTATACCTTCAAGCCAACAGCAGCACAATAAAAAGATCTACAGAGAAATGTCTGAGCCCCTCCTTGCATCCAAGTACAGGCTACTACAAATCCCATGATGCCTTCCTGAACAAACTGCCTTAACTGATGGTTAAAATGTATTAGCTGTCTGTGATTGGCCAAACGAATTATGACTTTTATGCAAACTCAAGAGATTTAGCAAAATTTAGGGTAAGTATAATAATGTTTCTCTTGGTATTTTTTCATGCAAGACTTGCACATACTACTGATTCTCCTCTATCAGACGCATTCATAATCCAGGAAACTTAAATATTTCTTTAATATTTTTTCACGCAAAACACAACTTTGGTAATGAATTGTGTTCAATGCCCCTATAAGAACGATCTTTCAAAAAGTGATCCATATATGACGGTTTAATGAATTCCTACTAACGAATAACAGAGCATGCAGTGGTATTTATCTTGTGTGTGATAAATATCACCATTTGATGAACATTCACCAGGGACTGCAATGGATCTTTCACCCTCTGACAGAAAATATTACTAGCAGAGAATGAAGAATGACAGAGATTTAAAAGAACTGTATAACGAAGATATCTCTCTCCACATCCTATTCATTGAGTTATCAGTGAGATTTGTGGTTTGTTTTTGAGCTGCATAACCCATGGCATACTTATAGCGTCTTCAGAAATAGATGGTGCTATCATTCACAAAAAAATAAATTACTAACCCTTTCTGGCTCTGAGAATAAAGCTGCAATGTCTATATTCACAATAGAAAATATTATATTACATGCATCAAAGAACTGCAAATCTTGGTTAACTTAGTTTTGGTAGTTTCTAACATATTGATCTGGGCAAATATTACAGTGGACCACAAACACTCTACTGTCCTTCAAGAAACGTTCTAGCTTTAGCAGTAGGGTTTATCTTATCTTCTCGTATAGATTAAGATGGACGTAAAATTAGCATACAATACTGCCCACCTCCAAGAATAGTTCAGAGCTACATAAAACAGCTGAGAAGCAATTTGGCTCAAAGTCGGTCTCAGAGTCACATATGAATGACTTGGATTCAGCTCACCCAATTTCCACTCTTCCAAATTTTATAGTGATATAAAACATAAAAATATACACACACACACACCTTTTTGGGCCCAGGATATTCTGTCCTCACCACTTCGCTACCTTGTTTTGATGAAAGGGCTTGTGTACTTCAATGAAGCTTTGAGCTATACCCTGTAGGGTAACCCAAGATGGGCAGGTCATAGCAGAGAGGTCAAACAAATGTCCAATGGAGCAAGAACTGGCAACCCACTCCAGTAACTTTGCAAAGAAAACCTTACGTATAGGCACAACCAGAAAAATAACAATGTGCCAGAATTTCATAATTTCTTTGCTTGTGCATAATTTAACTAATAAAATGTCAAAGACAGTGATTTACCCAATTGTGCACAAGCAAAGAGATAGCAAATCCTGGCCTGTTATCGTCACTGGATTGCTGGTCGTGCGGTAGATTAGCAGTTACTTACAGAAATCGGAGTTAAAGTGTAAAAAACAAACATTCCCATATACGACATTTCTATGCACATAATATTAAAAAGCAATAAGTATAAAGATGAATATAGGCCGTTATCTGACAAAATAACAAACAACATTAGTCTATCTACATTTACTAATGCTCGATAATGCAGTATGGACAAAATTCCCCAACAAAATTACCTACATACTCTGACATGCGGAGACATATAATCTATACAACCCTCTTAAAAGCATCAATCTGCTCAATCAACAAAAAGAAATGCTTTGTTCTTTACATTGCATTCCTCAGGTTGACATTCCATTGGGTAAATAGATGGTTATCAACAGCGAAAATCTGCCTACCAAGGATAGGAGCATGATGACGGCCATTTAGTCACTGGAAATGTCATCATTGTAATATATAATAAGGAAATGGGGGTATTTGCCACTGTCCCTGTGGTAGCTTAGTAATTTCCCCGATAGTAATTAGAGTAGATTGGCGCACACTGCGCCACCTGCAATATTTAGTAAATATGCCCATATTTAATGATTTTTATAAGGGAAAGCTCAGTTGTAACAAACTGTTTTAGAATTTGAATTATTTCCCATGAGTGGACAAGAGGAATGCACAGGATGATAGAAATCCTAACTTTCCTTACAAATCAAAACTGCATGACTGTGTGCAAAGGTATATAAACTGACAGTACAGAAAATGATAGTATTTTGTATGAAAAAATAAATTGTCATTATTACAAATATACTGTATTAGGTTCTTCTACATAGGGCCTCATTCAATTGCGGTTTGGCCAATTGAATAGGGCTTTTGGATAAAAGTTTACTAACTAAAAACTTATTTTAAAAAAATATATGTTATGTGCTTATTTAGAGCCCTATTCAATTGGCCAAATTGCAATTGAATGAGGGCCATAGAACCTAATTCCCTTCTAATGACTTCACCTGACCTGGTTCTATTCTATTGTCCAATTCGTAAATTTACACACAATTAAAACTGCCACATATTCTATTAGCTACTCCCAATCCGCTTATGAGTTACCCGCCCATAATCACTACAGGCCAGCCTAAGATACAAAACCGGCCTTAGAACTCCATTGGTTTTAGCACAGATCTAATATTACAAGCTCTAAATAATTAAAGTCTCACAAAATCAATATTCTATCAGACCCATAGGTCTAGCTCGCAAATAAAAAGTGTGACCCGCAACTGAAAAAAGTATCACTTTTCAGTCAGCCACATTACGAGTACCTAATAAGACTCGCAATGGCATTTTTCAAACACTTATTAGAGCTGTAACAGCAATTAAACACACAATACTGTACTTTAAAAGCATGGGAAGACATGGAAATGCATTAGAATTAATTGCACTACAGTCTAAAACACACAAATATGCAATTAAAAAAATATATTTTTTAAATGTTATTTCTGAGTAATATCAATCTCGGGACTCAAGGGGTTAATACATATCATGAAACCCACATGGACTAAAACAGATGATCTAATGCATTTTATAGATTGCTAGATTGCTTTATTGCGAGTGCAAGATCACAACAAAAACAGAAAGGCAAAATGATGTTTTCCAATGAGCTGCAAACGGCAAATTTATCAAAGCATAGAATAAACCTGTAAGTTAAATATTGGTGAAATTGTTATGTAGGCATCCAGTCATGTCCGACTCTCCATGACCCTATGGACCGTAGCATGCCGGGCATACCTATTGTTATGTCTCTGATCGTGCCTATCCATAAGTTTTTCTTGACAAAGATAATGGGAATGAGTTGCCAGTTCCTTCTCCAGTGGACAGTGATTTGCCTGACTTCTCTGCTATGACCTGCCCATCTTGGGTGACCCTACATGGTATAGCTCACAGCTTCATTAAGGTTCACAAGCCCCTTCACCACGACAAGATAGTGATCCAGAAGGGTAAAATGTCAAATACCAACACATTAACAAAAACATTGCAGTGGTTTCCATCTTAATGTGATTTAGCCTGCCTATACATGCTTGCATTCCTGTCCAAATGCTGTTATATTGGTGTACTTATAAGGGAAATGTAGGACAATGCTAATTGACAATGGAGATTTATGGTTATTTCCCAGCAACTACAAGATAGCATCAAAGAAGTGTAAAAATGGCATTTCTTCCAGTAGGTCTCTGGACACTAATCACACAAAGTAAGTAATGTTGATTAAATTACACAAATGTTGCCAATATTTATTTTTCATAGGTAATTTTCTATGCCTCTTCTGTATAACTACCTTGTTGTGGTGAAGGGGCTTGTGTACCTCAATGAAGCTGTGAGCTGTATCATGTAGAGTCACCCAAGATGGGCCGGTCATAGCAGAGACGTCACACAAATCGCAGTCAGCTGGAGAAGGAACTGGCAACCCTCTCCAGTATATTTGCCAAGAAAACGTTATGGATAAGCACGAACATACACATAATGATTGTGCCTGGTGTGCTGCAGCCCATAGGGTCACAGAGAGTCAGACACGAATGAACGAGAACAAATAAGGAAAAATGTAGACAGTGCTAAAGCACAACTGAGATATATGATGGATAAAAGTATAAAACAAATGAATAACAGTGTAGTTATGCCCATATTGTGTACCTGCTTCTCCATTGCCTCTTTGCCACCACTGGCCACTATGGGTGGAGGGACTCTCTCACAGCTGCACCCCTCCAACATGTACATCCCAGAGGGTCTCCCACTCTGCTCACTCTCGAAGTAGAAGAGCACATTCTGATACAGGGTAAACCACTTCTCGTGCCACCTGCTAGTCTCAGTGCCCTTCTTGCTGAGGATGCCCTTCTTGGTGCCCTCCTTGCGGGCCAGCAGGGCCAGGTACAGAGCGTGGCCCTCGTTGCAGCGCACGCTCTTCTGCATCCTGTACTTCAGGGCATGCTTGCTCCAGCACAGCTCCCCAGGGAATGGCACGGGGCAAAACAGCACTTAATGGGGCAAGAACCACAGTGTGCCTGGGAAAAGTGGGGGGATGTGGTGTGGTGTATGCACTGTGTGAATACGCGTATTATATCTAATATTACAGGTGATATCTGATTACTGAATAAGTATATGTATTATATCTAATATTACAGGCGATATCTGATCAGTGAATAAGTGTATGTATTATATCTAATATTACAGGTGATATCTGATCAGTGAATAAGTGTATGTATTGTATCTAATATTACAGGTGATATCTGATGAGTGAATAAGTGTATGTATTATATCTAATATTACAGGTGATATCTGATCAGTGAATAAGTGTATGTATGATATCTAATATTACAGGTGATATCTGATGAGTGAATAAGTGTATGTATGATATCTAATATTACAGGTGATATCTGATCAGTGAATAAGTGTATGTATGATATCTAATATTACAGGTGATATCTGATCAGTGAATAAGTATATGTATGATATCTAATATTACAGGTGATATCTGATGAGTGAATAAGTATATGTATGATATCTAATATTACAGGTGATATCTGATGAGTGAATAAGTGTATGTATTATATCTAATATTACAGGTGATATCTGATCAGTGAATAAGTGTATGTATTATATCTAATATTACAGGTGATATCTGATGAGTGAATAAGTGTATGTATGATATCTAATATTACAGGTGATATCTGATGAGTGAATAAGTACATGCACTGGAGAAATCACTGCATACACTGATTTGTGTACATAATACATATGTGATTACAGTGTCATTTATAATCTATGAAAGATTGTATCAGTGTGTATATAAATATATATATATATGTAAGTTAATGTAGCTCTTTGTAATGTATCTATACACAGCCCCCTGCTATACTTGCTATGGGTAGTGCAGTATTAATCCTCCCAGTCATTGCATGTATATCTCCGCTTGCTGTGCATTAGTCTCCCAGATCCTGCTGCTCCCCGGACTTGTCTTGTACTTTGGGGTCTTGTCTTGGGTTAATGCTCCGATCTTATCTCGCACATCTTGGTGTTTGCAGCTCTGCTCCAGTACTTGTGCACGTGATTCTCTCTGGAGTTACTTTATATATATATATATATATGTGTGGATATAGAGCTCCTCCACTCTTTACCTGCAGCCGGGTGGCGCCGCACTCCTAGTCAGGGAAGTTAGTACAGAGAGAGGTGCTGCAGGTGTCTGATCCCACATCCCAAGCAGCTCCCTATCTCTCATGAAGCCCCGCCCAGACTCTGTCCCAGTCTCTCGCCCTTTACGCAGTTAAGGTGGATTCACACAGATACTGCTCAGATTATGAGTTTGGGTGTGATACAGGGGGTGATATTGTGCACATTAACAGCCTTATTAAATTGTGATTGGGACAATTGAGTAGGGCACATAGCATATTTTTTTACAGAAGTTTTTAGTTAGTGAACTTCTATCCAAAAGCAAGGTCTTCACTAACTAAAAACTTCTGTAAAAAAATATACTTTGTGCTTATATAGAGCCCTATTCAATTGGCTCAATCGCAATTTAATAAGGCTGTAAAGCTGCAGGTGGTACGCTTCTCTAAACAGGTGCATTTTCTATGATGTTTTCAAGCATATGAGACAGGAGGATAGTCTAGTGGAGCAGCACGAGAAAAGGCTTGAAGGCGGGAGTGAGAGGAGGTGATAAGAAACGTGGAAAGAAGAAGGTCATTAGCAGAGCAGTTGGGGTATTTTGAGACAAGAGCAGAGGTATAAGGGGATGCACTTTTTTGAGGGTGTTATATGTTGGGGTCATGATTTTAAATGTTCTTCTGGAGGCTACGGGAAACCAGTGGAGTGACTGACAGAGAGGAGCTGCAGACACTGAGTGTTGTGTTTGGTGGATAAGTCTAGCGGAGGCATGCATTATGGATTGGAGTGGGGACAGACGGGTGATGGGGAGGCCAGCAAGGAGGGAATTATAATAGTCGAGCGAGATATGATGAGAGAATGGATTATAATTTTAGTTGTGTCTTCTGTAAGATAGGTACATATTTTAGAGACATTGTTTAGATGAAAAAGACAAGATTTTGTTAGTAAATCCATATGAGGGATGAAAGACAGGGCATAGTTCGGTAGAACTCCAAGAAAGCGGCCTGGAAGATGGGTGTGATCATGACATTGTCAACAATGAGCGATATTTGAGGAGTGAAAGCTGTAGTAGTGGGTGGGAAGATTAGGAGATAAGTCTTAGACATATTGAGTTTGATGGGCGGACATCCAGGAGGATATACTTGAGAGAGTGTTGGAAACTAGAATATAATGGGATCTGGTGTTAAGAGGTAAACTTGAGTATCGTCTGCATATAGATGATCCTGAAATCCAAATGATTTTATTAGTTTACCAAGTGAGGAGGTATAGATGGAGAAGAGAACGGGGCCTAAGACTGAAACTTGAGGTATGCCAACAAACAGAAGACAATGAGGAGAAGAAGTGATATATTCACGCAGAGACAGTTATCATGTGGATGAAGTAGACATGGGATTTCAAAATGGCCACATGAGTTAATCACACAGACATGAGAAAGGGCCATACCCATTTCATGAGTTAGAGATTGAGATTAGATACTTGAGAAATTACTAGACGGGTTTTGACATATTTGGAGAGTCTTGACTCTTGTTGATAAAAAAAGGTTACCTTGAGGCAGACTAGCAGCATAATATCTAACTAGTTGTCATGTGCTCCTTGGGAGAAAAAAAACACAAACTGGAGATGGATTAAACTGATGGGGAATGGCCACATGGACTTTTAAGGAACACTGACTTTATTGTTAGTCTGCTCTTATAGAGAACTTGACTTAATGTTGAAAATGTTTTTAGAAAATAAACATACAGATTGCATCATGAACCTCCAATTATCAAGACTAGTTGGACCTATCCTCTTATGGTAGCACAGCACAAGGCAGCAGGCGTGACGGTGAGCATCCCCTAGATGGTGCTGACGATATTCCGGTGCCATATCATACAGTCAAGGCTTAGGTAAATGGGTACGGTTAGGGTTAGTTCAAGGGTTACACTAATATTATAAACTTCTCTCACATATTGGCAGTGGTGCAAAATATTGGCAGTGCCATCTAGCGGTTGGAGGCCGCACTGCAGTGGCGGACCTGTCCCGACACCATAACAGGATAGATCCAACTAGTTTTTCAAAAGACCATACTTTAAGCCGGACATCACTAATCATTCAAACAAACAGACATGGGAAATGGCAATACAGGGGTTAAATAAACATAGTTTATGGACCCAGGTGAATTAAACACTCAGACATGGGGGATAACTAAACATGATTTAAAGTACTGATATGGAAATAGCCAAATAGGATTTAATTAAGTGGATATACATGGTTTATGGTCATACAACAGAGGAATGGATGAAGTGAAAGCCAGGTGTGAGGAGAGACAGAGAGTGCAATATTTAAAGTGAGGAGAGGGGATGACAGGTCTTTCCCTTCCCACCAGAGTATTATTATGCACAATTGCAATTACTACTCTGGTAAATTAAACAAATGGGTAGAGATTTGATGAGTTCATGTCTGTCCCAAGTGAGTTCATGGCCGTTCAATTTTATTCTTAGTGGATACTGTAAAAGTAGGCTTCTGCAGTGAGCTGAGATAGACCTTGATCTATTGCAGCTCTTTGCACACATTTTCTATACTATCTGTTAATGCACATGCATATGGAGGTGTATGTGGCATGCTTTACTTTTTTCCATAAGCATTAGGTTGTCTAGAAAAAGCCCTGTATGACTGATACTCAAAATGATTCTATGCACTTTGATTAAAGGGCCACTTAATCCAGCTCAATGTGGACTACATAACAGTAAAGATCTCCTAAAAGCATGTTGAAATACTTTTTACATTTTTTAAATAAGTGCAATTTCACTAAGGAATCAAATCAAATAAAAGATCTATGTTTACATGTATAACTGACTGCCCACTTCATTTTGCATTACTGCAGCCAATCAGGTTGCAGCACTGTGTGTCCCATTCAAGTCGATGGTAAGACTGCTTACATTTCCAGTTTGTAGTCAACAGATCTTGTATTTTTTGTAACTTATTAAGGCAGAAAATACAGGTTTCTGCTCTCTTGCTTCTCTGGAATTTCAACAATGTAGACCAGGGGGAAATCCGTGTAGAGACCAAAAGAAAAAAAAATAACCCTTAGCAAATCTGTGCAGGCATGGAATGCTGAACTCCCCTAAATAGTTCAGTTATGTGTTAACTAGTCAGTCCAGTCCTGAGTCCAGGGGAAAAACTGCTATCTATTACTGTCTTCTCCACAGTACGCATGGGACTTGACTCGGCTATCTCTTATTACTCATGTAACAGCCAATAGTCAGGATATACTTTATACCTATAATAGAGTAATGGCACAAAATTCTATCACATAAAGCATGAGCATGGTCCATGTATGTATTTGGTGTGAGCATCAGTGTGTCAGGAGTACAGATGCTGAAGAAGACAACAGCAAGCTGTGGTGCCTTTATCCCCATACGATTTTATTCCCCTTGCAGAAGAGAAAATAAAATAATTATAGTGCATATTTGTCTGGCTTTATTTAGCCACACACTTATATGTGTGTATGCAAAACACTGTTAGTCTAGTTACTTAACTTTACAGATTGCTTTCAATGCACAGAGAGAAAGATGTATATTTATTCAATTGCTTTTTATAAATAATTATTTATAAAATAGTATTTTTTTATAAATAATAGAAAGTATGCTAAAAATATAAATAAAGTAATAATAGTTATCTTACAAGTGTTGAACATATTTAGTTAATTATGAGACATATGTCATTATTTGTGCCTATAACTTTTTTTTTTTATTACTAATTATTTTATTGTGTTTTCTTTGTTATGTAATCAGCCTTGCTGTGATCAGAAAACAAATTCATGTAGCTCTGGTATCAGTTCTGCTCTCCTGTGTTTGCTTCATTCGTTTTCATTATCAAGGCAACAATTTAGTGTAATCCACCTTAAATGAACAAAAGGGTGGTGAATGCAGTGACAGAGCAAGGGGTGGCTTGGAACTGGAGTGCTTGTGTATAACAGTGGAGTTGGAGTCTGCAAGGAAGTTTGCAGCATGTGTAAGATGCTTGCAGTTTGTATAAAGGATTTTACTAGGGTGCAATTGATTGAGTAGGATGACTTGCTATGGGTTCCGGTGCAACTAATGCAGGGAATTCCCTGTGGGTGCAGAGGATTCCAGTTAATGGACCACTGTAAGGTTCATCGGATAGGCTTTGTATTTATTCATTTAATAACTAATTCTTATAAATATTTGCAGAAAAATATTTGCAGAAAAAAATAATCAATGTAGATGTACATTTGAAGTACATTTTAAACATGAGCAGATATGTGATTGTTCACCAATCAGATGTCATGGGAGTGGGGGAGTTTATTTATCTGCCTGATTCACTGCAGTGTTACAGCCCTATTCAATTCCCTCAGCATGTATAACCGTAGCCCGCAAGCCTTACAGCTATTAAATTTGCGCCGTAAAGCAACCCGCTAATGACTTGTGGGGTAAGGGCGAAAAAACCCTACGGGAAGTCGAAATCTGGACTGCGCGCCCGCAAATCTTTTGATCTGTCAAGTCTGTAACTGTTATGTTCCAATCATGCTATTAAATTGCTATAAGTCCACTGGCGTTCAAACCTGTAACCCGCAAATGGAGCCAAAAAGCCAACAGGTAGTAGAGAGAACCCACAAAGGGGTTAAAGTCCTATCCGTAACACTGTAAATGCAAATATACACACAGTACAGTACTTATAATTAAAGGGAAAGTGATGTTAGGTATTAGAATTAATAGCACAACAGTCTCAAGCTGGCAAATCTGCAATACAAAATATTTCTGTGTTATATCGATCCCAGCAATCAATGTGTTAATACATATAATGGAACTCGCATGGACTGCAATATCATATTTACGGATTTATTAATATTGCATTATTTCTGGAATGCGGGTCCCATCGAAACTCGTTATTGAAACCTGTAAGGCTTTGAAATAATTTCAGTGACGTTATGATGATATCATTTGCCATTGGCTCTGTCTAAACCCATAACTACGGGTTTGACTAATTGATCATGTTCACAGCCATGCATCCAACATGCGGAAAATGGTTTTCGGGTTTGCATCTCTGGCCCGTAACTCGCGTCATGGTGGAATTTAATAGCTCTGTAACACAGCCGAATTTCAATCCTGCAGCGTCTTCAGGCTTGCTGATGCCACTAAGGGCTTAAAATTTAATAGGGCTGTTAGACTGGTGAGAAAAACATCTAGGACAATCTTCCTGGGCAGATCCCTTAGGGTGTGTGGAGAGGAGCACATCTGCTTGATGCTACTGTGTTAATTTGAAATGTAAGTTTTAAAAACTATACTTACTTTCTTTCAGTTATTGCTAAACAGAAAAAAAAAAAAATCCTACTGTAAGACCATTGTTGTTTAGTCTCTGTAACCCTTTAGGTCGCAGCATGCCAGGCACATCAGTCAGCCACTGCCCCTCTGAGCTCCATCAGTGACCCTTTAATGCTGGGTGCTTTGCTCTGCTGGTGTATGTTACTTCAGTCTCTTCTGCAGTTCACAACAGTCATGCTGTAACTCTCCTGATTTCAGTAGTTTTGTGTCTTCCCACGTATGACACACAGAAAACCAAATTCACAAACGCCTTCCACCCTACTTGACCACTGCACTAGTATGGGAAGCTAATCTGGAGAGCTGTAGAAGCTGCCAAAGCTCCATAGTGAGGCTATATCCAACCAGCTATATTAGCAGGGACAGAAGGTGACGCGTCACGTGGGAGGCCGACCATAATCGGCTTTGATACCAATTTAATAGGAAAAGTCAGTGTCTGTGGCTCGTGTGCCTGGATCACTTCTGCCCCTCGCAAGCTTTTATCCCCTGACCGTCATCTGGCGATCACAGATATTGTCCAGAGCCACCTGCTCACAGTGCTGTGCAGCCCATGTGTGTGCTTCACATAGAAAAAATACTGCATGAAAAGTGGCAAAACTATTATACCTGCAACATTATGCAAATGCAACGTCCACAAATGTATTACATTTTTATCAACTATCTAAAATCTTGCAGCTTTTATAAACAAATACTATAGAACAGAAATGTATCTCACCTTTTAAATAACATGTTTTAAATAATGTGAAAACCGTCTTTCTGTAAAACCATGTTAATTATATTTTACTACTGACTTGCCCGTCAAAAATGACGGGGCAATAAAATTGTAAGGCAGGAAATGCTGTTTGCCGGAGACATAAATTTTTTTGGTGGTCTGAGATCCTTTGGCGCTCATTGCGAGGCTGTTGGTTGTTGTATTTTTTTTTCTGATAAGCGCTTTTGCTGTTATTGTTTGGTCGGCGCTGATCTGCTTTTTGCGCTTATTGCAAGGCTTTGTGTACTATGAGCAGCGTTGGCGCGCGTTGTGAGGTGTGCGGTGAGTGGCTTTTGTGTTTATTGCGATAGTGTTTTTTTTTTGTGTATATGTATTTTTGTATGCTAAGTAAATAATTAGAAATTAATAAATCAATATACTTTACCCTATATGTAAGTAATATATGCAGGAAGCATTGTGCTGGAGAGCTGACAATCCGTTTTGATGTTCCTGCAGCATATAATGTAGGTTTGCAGTGTTGTGGAGCTGAGGTGTAAGTGTGAGCAATGTGTTCAGTGTGTAGTGTAAATAGGCTGCGTGTGAAAGGGAAAGGCGTTAGTGTAGCCGTGTACTTCCGCATTGTGTAAGTTAGTGTTGTACAATGGCGGCTAATGTGTATGTGGTACGCGGGTGTGGATGATTTAGCGTCCTTGCTAAAAGTGTATCTTGTACCTCGTACGTCTTTTTCCGTATGTGCATGGTGGTGGTTTGCGTGTTTAGGGTCCTGTAGCCTCGTTTTTTTCGGCAACCATTTTTTCTCTTGTTTAGGGGATTTTCGTGTGTCTAAACTAGGGAATTTGGGCTTAAATTGAGGTGTAACTTCCATATAGGTAAAGTGCCCCTCCTTGCTGTGGGTAAGCTTTTTATGTCTTTTTTGTGTGTATTTTTTGTGTTTTTAATGTTTTCAGGTGCGGGCAGTTCGGCCGTTAGGGTCGTATTTTTGCAAGGTCGTAATGTGTTTTTTCTAAGTCTTGCAGCTCATATTTTTTTGTGTAAGTCCGTATTTAGTGATTGCGTGTTAGATCTATTTTGTTAAAGTGCCGCTTGTGTGGGTGTTTATAACCGTGTGTGCGGCGCCGTAGAGCCTCTACCTACGCAAATGCTGCCCCTCGCTTCGTGAGGGTCCGCATTTGTGGACATAACTGTGTCCCTCGCTTTGCGAGCGATGCAGTTCTTGCGAGCTCGCTTCGCAAGCTCACAAAGCGTGACAATGATTCGTAGTCTGACAACTATTATATGTGATTATTTGTTTACACATACAGATCATAAATGTAAACAAATAATAATATATAAACATACAAGATAACAGACCAAAATAGTTAAAGCCACGTCTCCATCTCTATATATTATTTTTAATCTTATATAAAAGGGGAACATTATTCTCAAAATGTTGTTAAATGTAAATTATTATACTCTGCCCATGGTTTCCAAATATTGTAGACTTAGTCTTCCTGCTTCCACATAGCATAACAATATTCTCCATTCAGAATATTTGCAAGACTTTTTTCTATTTGATTGATGCTTGGTGTCCTAGCTGCAGGTAATATTTGTATGATTATCTGTCCGCCTCATTTAGTAGCATAATTACTGGATCTAACTTTAATTCATAAGCTAACATACTTTTTTTACCATTTCTTAAACTCTTCTCCAGAAGGCATTCGCACCATATATGAATGGATGTCCCCAATTACTTACATCTTCTGAAACATGTTGGTGGTATGTGTGTCTTGTACTTATTTATTATTATTATCATTATTATTATTATGCAAATTTTTAAACAACCACTGTATGCATATACTTTAAATACACTCTTTTAAAGAAATTACAAATTAAAAGTAGATAGAAAATACAATACAGCCTTTAATGTATTACCTATCATATGCAACCAAGCTGCAGTGGGAGCTGACATTATAGATTTCACAGGTCTGCTTCTGGAGGCACCAAGAGACCTTGAATGAACTGACATACACCTACAGTCATTGTAATTACGGTCTTGTACATGCATAATGGAAATGTGGCATCTAAAACTGCCAGCACATTTATTAGAACTAATAGAAATTTCTTTAGTTTGAAAAGACAAACCCTACTTCTTAGAAGCAGCCCTGTAATGAAAATGGAAACCTGTAATAAAGAATACTTGCATAAGAAAGTGAAAAATTAAAAGGTTTTGTTTATTTATTTTTTAAAACATTTTGCCAGTTATCAAGTTTATTTCAAAGAATGATGTGACCGTGTGTGACTTTATTGTATGAGTGAATGTGAATGTAAGCGAGATTGTCCAGATTTTTCTTTGTGTATTATTATGTATGCCTGAGTGGCAGCGTGCCTGCTTCAGTCTTTCTGTTTCTTCATTTATGTTAAAATGTCTTGCTGCCTTTGTCTAAGCATGTCTGTCTGTGTGACTATTTGTTACTACATCATTCAATTTGTAATTATCAAATATGTAATTATCTCAGGTTGTGTATGTATAGATGTCACCGTGTATTCTCTCAGTACATGCATGTAAATGTGTGACTGTTTCAAACGTCTGTGATTACCAATGTGATTATCGCTGTGTGTAGCTGCGGATCTCTGCAGCGACGGGCTGAGTGGGGAGTAAGTCTGTGTGGGGGTGTAACAGAGGCAAGACATTGATTGTCAGAATGTCACAGAGGGATTATCAATGCGTGTCATTATGTCTTCTCTGAGTGTTTGTATGATTTAGTAATGTAGTGGGTCAGATGTTTTAAATAAGGAATCTCTACTTTCCTATGTAGCTTATCAACTAAGATTTGGCATCTTAAAGAGCTCCCCATCATTTCACTTTTTAGTCTATATGGCCCGTGTCTCTTTGTCTTGTGTGTATCAGTACCAAATGTTATGAATGTGATTGTGCTTCACTGTGAGTATCAATGTATTTGTGTTCGGTATCACACTCCTTTATTATGTCTGAGAGTACTAAGGTCCCCATTCCATTCCAAGCCCGTAATTATAATGACTGTGGGTGTATGTCTGCGGGTTACACATTTACAAGTGTTACAGATGTATTCAATGGACTCAAGCCCGCAATTGCAGGGCTAAAGCCTAAAACCGTAAACCATGAACCTGTACGTAGCATTTCAGGTCATGATCATGATCAATTAAGCAAGCCTGTAAGTTACAGTTTAGACAGAGCCAATAGTAAATGAGACAGTCATCATGACGTCAGTAAAACATGGAGTTTAGACTACAATTAGAAGTGTTTAGAAGTCCGATCTGCAATTCAGACTCGCAATCCAGAAATGTAAAAAAATCAATAAATAAACTGGTCTAGTCCATGTGGGTGGCCTGATATGTATTAACTCCTTGATTACTTGGATCAATATAAAACATTACTTTTTTTTTATTTTTTTTACTGCATATTTGCAAGCTTAAGACTGTTGTGCAATTAATTTTGATGCCTTTAATTTGTTTTCCAGTATTTTAAAGTACAGTAGTGTCTTTATATTTGCTTTTGCAGTATTATGAGCAGGTGTTTAACCCACTTGCAAAGTCCTATCTAGTACTCATAGACATTTTTGATGATGATCGCCATTGAAGGGTTTGAAGGCAATTGCGGGCTTGTTGAATTGTTCATATTGAATTGAATATGGATTTAGCATTTTTAGCACTGGTAACATTTACAGACTTGAAACATCAAAGGAGGAGATAGGACGGAGTTATGTTTTTTTACAACCGCAGGGATTTTGAGCCTGTAACTTGCAAATCGATTGCGGGTAGCTAGAAGAGGCTAATTAAATATCAGTAACTTTTACGGGGTACATTACAGGCTCGAGTAATTACAATTTGGCCAATTGAATGGGTGTCAGAGTGTCAGCTTGGAGAGCATTATTCCAAGGTGATGAAAGAGAGTAGTCCACAAATCCATTTAATACATCTCCTCATTCTCACCTGGACTTTCTTTGGTAGAGTTCACCACCAAAATGATAAGGATGTCATGGCGCATAACATTGTCAAATCTGCATGCTGCCAGAATACAACATGTTTTTCATTAACAAAAAATAATTTATGAAATATCTTCAAATCTAGAGCTTTCTACAACATATAAAGGAAAAAAACATGTTCATTACATACTGTGAGGTTCAAACAGATTTGCAACAGCCTTTCAATACAGAACACCTATTAGATTACTTTTAGAAGCTTCTATCTGTAGCAGACATGTTTGTCAATACATGTTATATTTACATCTGGAAGGCTGTTCCGTTTTGATCTTAAAGGAACACAGAACTCTGGAAAACATTTTTTCATTAAACCAAAATTAATTTTCTATACTTTTTATAAATATGTTGTTACAGAACAAAGCCCTCTAGGACTGGGGTGACCAATGTCAATAAGGCACAGCCAGGAGTGGAAAGGAAACATGTATTCAAATTGTGAAGGCACAGTGTAATACACCCAGGCCCTCATTCAATTGCAATTTGGCCAATTGAATAGGGCCCTAAATAAGCACATAGCATATTTTTTTAAAGAAGTTTTTAGTTAGTGAAAACCTTGCTTTTGGATAGATTCCTACTAACTAAAAACTTCTTTAAAAAAATTATGTTATGTGCTTATTTAGAGGCCTATTCAATTGGCCAAATTGTAATTGAATGAGGGTCCCAGAGTCTGAGCAATTCTTTATTCAACAGAAGGGATTTTTTATACCCTTAGGTCCTCATTCAATTGCAATTTTGCAAATTGAATAGGGCTCTATATAAGCACAAAACATATTTTTTGACATAAGTTTTTAGTTAGTGAAGACCTTGATTTTGGATAGAAGTTCAGTAACTAAAAAGTTCTGTATAAAAAATATGTTATGTGCTTATATAGAGCCCTATTCAATTGGCCAACTCGCAATTGAATGAGGCTCTTAGAATACAGGAACTGTTAGTAGCAGATATATTTTCATACATTGATTGGTTAGTATATACCTGCAATAAAGTGTGTACTTGTCCATGTGCCTTTTCTAAAATATTAATATTGTGTCTTTATATCATTGGTTACACATTATCATCATAAAAAGCTGACTAATTTGCCCAAAACTAACTTTCTGGGCTGAATCAAAGCCTTATCAGTATAGTCATGGTTAAATAACAATTTATAAACCCATTATTCCTAGCTTGGCTAAAGTGCTAACAAACATTATATATATATATATATATATATATATATATATATATATATATATATATATATATATATATATATATATATTATATATATGTATATATATATATATATATATATATTATATATATTATATATATATATATATATATATATATATATATATATATAGTGGATATAAAAAGTCTACACACCCCTGCTTAGGTTTCTGTGCTGTAAAAAAATTAGACAAAGATAAATAATTTCAGAACTTTTTCCACCTTTAATGTGACCTATAAACTGTATAACTCAATTGAAAAACAAACTGAAATCTTTTAGGTGGAGGGAAGAAAAATAAAAAATAAAAATAATGTGGTTGCATAAGTCTGCACACCCTCTTATAACTGGGGATGTAGCTATGTTCAGAATTAAGCAATCACCACCTGCCATCATTTAAAGTGCCTCTGATTAACCCCAAATAAAGTTCAGCTGCTCTAGTTGGTCTTTCCTGAAATTTTCTTAGTCGCATCCCACAGCAAAAGCCATGGTCCACAGAGAGCTTCCAAAGCATCAGAGGAATCTCATTGTTAAAAGGTATCAGTCAGGAGAAGGGTACAAAAGAATTTCCAAGGCATTAGATATACCATGGAACACCGTGAAGACAGTCATCATCAAGTAAAGAAAATATGGCACAACAGTGACATTACCAAGAACTGGAGCTTCCTCCAAAATTGGTGAAAAGACAAGAAGAAAACTGGTCTGGGAGGCTACCAAGAGGCCTACAGCAAAATTAAAGGAGCTGCAGGAATATCTGGCAAGTACTGGCTGTGTGGTACATGTGACAACAATCTCCCGTATTCTTCATATGTCTGGGCTATGGGGTAGAGTGTCAAGACGAAAGCCTTTTCTTAAGAAGAAAAACATCCAAGCCAGGCTACATTTTGCAAAAACACATCTGAAGTCTCCCAAAAGCATGTGGGAAAAGGTGTTATTGTCTGATGAAACCAAGGTTGAACTTTTTGGCCATAATTCCAAAAGATATGTTTGGTGCAAAAACCACACTGCACATTACCAAAAGAACACCATACCCACAGTGAAGCATGGTGGTGGCAGCATCATGCTTTGGGCCTGTTTTTCTTCAGCTGGAACTGGGGCCTTAGTTAAGATAGAGGGAATTATGAACAGTTCCAAATACCAGTCAATATTGGCACGAAACCTTCAGGCTTCTGCTAGAAAGCTGAACATGAAGAGGAACTTCATCTTTCAGCATGACAAGGACCCAAAGCATACATCCAAATCAACAAAGGAATGGCTTCACCAGAAGAAGATTAAAGTTTTGGAATGGCCCAGCCAGAGCCCAGACCTGAATCCGATTGAAGATCTGTGGGGTGATCTGAAGAGGGCTGTGCCCAGGAGATGCCCTCGCAATCTGACAGATTTGGAGTGTTTTTGCAAAGAAGAGTGGGCAAATCTTGCCAAGTCAAAATGTGCCATGCTGATAGACTCATACCCAAAAAGACTGAGTGCTGTAATAAAATCAAAAGGTGCTTCAACAAAGTATTAGTTTAAGGGTGTGCATACTTATGCAACCATATTATTTTACTTTTATATTTTTTCTTCCCATTAAAGTTGGAAAAAGTTCTGAAATGATTTATCTTTGTCTAATTTTTTTACAGCACAGAAACCTGACATTTTAACAGGGGTGTGTAGACTTTTTATATCCACTGTGTGTGTATATATATATATATCGTGAGCCTTTGGCGCTCATCGCGTGATTTGCAATGGAGCGCCTTTGGCACTCATTGGGGGCCTTTCGTTAACCTGCAAGTTTTGTGCTTGGGAATGGCATGTGTCTCTTCCAGCATTTCCCCCTTGTCCCTTCCCTGTGTCTTTCTCGTCTGTTTATGTGCTGAATGTTTGCGTGGCGCGCTGTGACTGCCGTTTGTTTTATTTTCAAAGTCCCGTGTGCCTGGCGTTGTTGGTATAAGTGTTAGTGTGTTTGGTGTGGCGTATTTTGTTCGTGTAAGTGTTAGTTGTAAGCGTCGTCTATTTTGTAAGTGGTATAATTTTTTGGACATGTTTTTTTGTGTTTAGGTGAGGTTTTAAAGTTACGCGCTTGAACAGTGCTGCGAGGCTCGAATAATTACAGCGCCACTATCTGCAATGAGTACCTTTGGCTCATCGTAGAGCCTCCACCTCCGCAAATGCGGCTCATTGCATCCGATGTGGGAGCCTCCACCTCCGCAAATGCGAGGGTCAGCATTTGCCTTCCGAAAGTCGTAGGGGGTCGTTAGGATGAGCGCCTATGGCGCTCATCTCCTCCAGCACAAGGAGCGCCTTTGGTGCTCCTTGCCAGCAACTGAAGCTTCGCGAGGGTCCGCATTTGCGGCCTGCAATGAGCCTGCGTCACATTGCATCCGACGTGGGAGCCTCCGCAAATGGACGGGCATGCTGGAAAGGTGAGTAGAATATTTAGAATGTTTATTTATTTTCTGTAATGTTCCTTTTTTGTGTGACTTCGTTGTGACTTTTTGTTACTTTTAGGGAGTTGATTTTTTTTATTTTCTGTAATTAGAGTGGTGGGGTTGTTTATTATGGGGTAGGTGGGGTAGGTAGTGTAGGTGTTAAAAGGTTAGTGTAGAGGGCGTTTAGTTGATATTTAATGTTTTATTGTGGGGGTATACTGCAGTGTAGTGTTTATACTTAGTGTCATGATGGTCCTTGAGGACCGTCATGGCACTTATGCGGTTAATGTTGGGTTGTAACAGCCCCATAAGGGTAATAATACACCCTTATGGGACTGATGGGGTTAAATAGAGGCTTATGGCGGTCTCTGTTGATCCTCATGAGTGACAGAGTTATTTATTGGCTTATGAGGGTCTGTATTGACCCTCATGAGTGACAGGGTTAATTAAGAGCTTATGGGGGGCTGTATTGACCCTCATGAGTGACGGGGTTAATTAAGTGCTTATGAGGATCTGTATTGACCCCCATGAGTGACAGTTTTTTATTATGGGTTTATGGGGGTCTGTATTGACCCCATGAGTGACGGGGTTAAGTGCTTATGGGGGTCTGTATTGACCCCCATGAGTGACAGGATTAATTATGGGTTTATGGGGGTCTGTATTGACCCCCATGAGTGACAGGGTTAATTAAGTGATTATGGGGGTCTGTATTGACCCCCATGAGTGACAGGGTTAATTAGGGGTTTATGGGTATCTGTATTGACCCCCATGAATGAGAGGGTTAATTATGGGTTTATGGTGGTCTGTATTGACCCCCATAAGTGACAGGGTTAATTAGGTGCTTATGGGGGTCAATATTGACCCCAATGAGTGACGGGGTTAATTAAGTACTTATGGGGGTCTGTATTGACCCCCATGAGTGATAGGGTTAATTATGGGTTTATGGGGGTCTGTATTGACCCCCATGAGTGACAGGGTTAATGAAGGGTTTATGAGAATCTGTATTGACCCCCATGAGTGACAGGGTTAATTATGGGTTTATGGGGGTCTGTATTGACCCCCATGAGTGACAGGGTTAATTAGGTGCTTACGGGGGGCTGTATTGATTCTCATGAGTGACGTGGTTAATTAAGTGCTTATGGGGGTCTTTATTGACCCCCATGAGTGACAGGGTTAATTAAGTGCTTATGGGGGTCTGTATTGACCCCCATCAGTGACAGGTTTAATTATATGTATTATGGGGGTCTGTATTGACCCCCATGAATGAGAGGGTTAATTATGGGTTTATGGTGGTCTGTATTGACCCCCATGAGTGACAGGATTAATTAGGTGCTTATGGGGGTCTATATTGACCCCAATGAGTGACGGGGTTAATTAAGTTCTTATGGGGGTCTGTATTGACCCCCATGAGTGACAGGGTTAATTATGGGTTTATGGGGCTCTGTATTGACCCCCATGAGTGACAGAGTTAATGAAGGGCTTATGGGAATCTGTATTGACCCCCATGAGTGACAGGGTTAATTATGGGTTTATGGGGGTCTGTATTGACCCCCATGAGTGACAGGGTTAATTAGGTGCTTACGGGTGGCTGTATTGATTCTCATGAGTGACGTGGTGAATTAAGTGTTTATGGGGGTCTGTATTGACCCCCATGAGTGACAGGGTTAATTAAGTGCTTATGGGGGTCTGTATTGACCCCCATCAGTGACAGGGTTAATTATATGTATTATGGGGGCCTGTATTGACCCCCATGAGTGAGAGGGTTAAGTATGGGTTTATGGGGGTCTGTATTTACCCCCATGAGTGTCAGGGTTAATTAGGTCCTTATGGGGGTCTATATTGACCCCCATGAGTGACGGGGTTAATTAAGTACTTATGGGGGTCTGTATTGACCCCCATGAGTGACAGGGTTAATGAAGGGTTTATAGGGTCTGTATTGACCCCCATGAGTGTCAGGGTTATTTAGGTCCTTATGGGGGTCTATATTGACCCCCATGAGTGACAGGGTTAATTATATGTATTATGGGGGTCTGTATTGACCCCCATGAGTGCCAGGGTTAATTAGGGGTTTATGGGTGTCTGTATTGACCCCCATGAGTGAGAGGGTTAATGAAGTGCTTATGGGGGTCTGTATTGACCCCCATGAGTGACAGGGTTTTATTATGGGTTTATGGGGGTCTGTATTGACCCCTATGAGTGACTGGGTTAATTAAGTACTTATGGGGGTCTGCATTGACCCCCATAAGTGACAGGGTTAATTAGGGGTTTATGGGTATCTGTATTGACCCCCATGAATGAGAGGGTTAATTATGGGTTTATGGTGGTCTGTATTGACCCCCATAAGTGACAGGGTTAATTAGGTGCTTATGGGGGTCAATATTGACCCCAATGAGTGACGGGGTTAATTAAGTACTTATGGGGGTCTGTATTGACCCCCATGAGTGATAGGGTTAATTATGGGTTTATGGGGGTCTGTATTGACCCCCATGAGTGACAGGGTTAATGAAGGGTTTATGAGAATCTGTATTGACCCCCATGAGTGACAGGGTTAATTATGGGTTTATGGGGGTCTGTATTGACCCCCATGAGTGACAGGGTTAATTAGGTGCTTACGGGGGGCTGTATTGATTCTCATGAGTGACGTGGTTAATTAAGTGCTTATGGGGGTCTTTATTGACCCCCATGAGTGACAGGGTTAATTAAGTGCTTATGGGGGTCTGTATTGACCCCCATCAGTGACAGGTTTAATTATATGTATTATGGGGGTCTGTATTGACCCCCATGAATGAGAGGGTTAATTATGGGTTTATGGTGGTCTGTATTGACCCCCATGAGAGATAGGATTAATTAGGTGCTTATGGGGGTCTATATTGACCCCAATGAGTGACGGGGTTAATTAAGTTCTTATGGGGGTCTGTATTGACCCCCATGAGTGACAGGGTTAATTATGGGTTTATGGGGCTCTGTATTGACCCCCATGAGTGACAGAGTTAATGAAGGGCTTATGGGAATCTGTATTGACCCCCATGAGTGACAGGGTTAATTATGGGTTTATGGGGGTCTGTATTGACCCCCATGAGTGACAGGGTTAATTAGGTGCTTACGGGTGGCTGTATTGATTCTCATGAGTGACGTGGTTAATTAAGTGTTTATGGGGGTCTGTATTGACCCCCATGAGTGACAGGGTTAATTAAGTGCTTATGGGGGTCTGTATTGACCCCCATCAGTGACAGGGTTAATTATATGTATTATGGGGGCCTGTATTGACCCCCATGAGTGAGAGGGTTAAGTATGGGTTTATGGGGGTCTGTATTTACCCCCATGAGTGTCAGGGTTAATTAGGTCCTTATGGGGGTCTATATTGACCCCCATGAGTGACGGGGTTAATTAAGTACTTATGGGGGTCTGTATTGACCCCCATGAGTGACAGGGTTAATGAAGGGTTTATAGGGTCTGTATTGACCCCCATGAGTGTCAGGGTTATTTAGGTCCTTATGGGGGTCTATATTGACCCCCATGAGTGACAGGGTTAATTATATGTATTATGGGGGTCTGTATTGACCCCCATGAGTGCCAGGGTTAATTAGGGGTTTATGGGTGTCTGTATTGACCCCCATGAGTGAGAGGGTTAATGAAGTGCTTATGGGGGTCTGTATTGACCCCCATGAGTGACAGGGTTTTATTATGGGTTTATGGGGGTCTGTATTGACCCCTATGAGTGACTGGGTTAATTAAGTACTTATGGGGGTCTGCATTGACCCCCATAAGTGACAGGGTTAATTAGGGGTTTATGGGTGTCTGTATTGAACCCCATGAGTTAGAGGGTTAATGAAGTGCTTAGGGGGGTCTGTATTGACCCCCATGAGTGACAGGGTTTTATTATGGGTTTATGGGGGTCTGTATTGACCCACATGAGTGACGGGGTTAATGAAGTACTTATGGGGGTCTGTATTGACCCCCATGAGTGACAAGGTTTTTTAGGGGTTAATGGGTCTCTGTATAGTGCCCCATGCGTGATAGGGTTAATTTTTTTGTTTATATTAGGGGTCCTTTAAGGACCTTTACGGTACTTTAAGGACCCCTAAGGCGGGAATTTTGAATTTTCATTGCAGCGGGGGGGGGGGGGGGGGGGTGTCCCCCGGGGTTGTCCCCCACTGCGAGGGTTAATGTGGGGTTAATTCGGGTTTCCCAGCTTATCTGGGATCACGTGGGTTTAATGCGGGTTTCCAAGCTTATCTCGGATCCCTTGTTGGTTAAGTTGTAGGTGGCTGGGCAGTCCGGGTTCGTGGAGCCTTGTTTTCGTTTTTTCGGCGACCATTTTTTCTCGCTTAGGGGATTTTTGTGTGTGTAAACTCTTCAATTTGGGCTTAAATTGAGGTGTTACATCACTTGCAGAGGTCCTGTGTGCCCCCCCTTGCCGTGGGTTAGCTTTTTATGTCTTTTTTGTGGGTATTTATTGTGTTTTTTTGTGCGCGCGGTTCGGCCGTTAAGGTCGTATTTTTTCCGTTAAGGTCGTATTTTTGCGTCTCGTATTTTTTGTGTGTAAGTCCATGGTAGTGCCGCTTGTGTGGGTGTTTGTAACCGTGTGTGAGGCCGTAGAGCCTCCACCTCAGTTGCTGGCAAGGAGCGCCATTGGCGCTCCTTACCTGCAACTGCGGCCCTCGCTATGCGAGCCCGCAGCGTTAGCAGCAACCCGCATGCTCACAGCTATATATGTGATAATTATATATATATATATATATATATATATATATATATATATATATATATAATAGACAGACAGATAAAGGCCATGCCCACACTTGTATGAGCACCGAATAACTAATAGCCTTTAATAGCTACCATTATTTTTTATGTTTCTAAGCAAAAAATGTCCCAGTCTCACATTCCGTACCCTGGTATTTTTCGCTATTACATTGTCTTAACATTTTAACACATTCGAGTAAGAATCCAACAATTGCTTGTGCTGTTATCAAAACGCTGATCAACAATTAAAAAGCACATTTATTTGCTGTATTAACTCTGGGGAAATTAAAAGGAACACTTTATTGCAGAATTTTAATTTGCAGAAATGCAATAATTTCATTAACAGAGAATGAGGCATATTTTAATATGGCTACAACTGTTCCTTTTTGTTCTTATACTCCTACATAATTAGAAGATTTATGAACTCTTCTGTAATTACCATATACCTAGGTATGCTTCCTGTTACAACCCACCCATATTCTTCTTCTTGATACAATTTGCTGCTGATGGAATCGATATTCATAATTCTGAGATTATCTGGTTTATACAATTCATTGTACTTGTCTTCACTACTTCGAAGAAAGCTCATTAGAACTTTAAATCCAAATTAATGTCCGTTAGAGGCAAAATTAACTGTATTTACATGTCATGGGATGTGGGGGGTTATGATGAGAAATATGAAATCTTGCCGTTGGTTTGAGGAGATAATATGAAAACTATGCGGATCATTTACCTATAGCACTAAAGGGTTTAGACAGCTAACTAGTCCTTTTCCTGTCACTGCTGTCAATCATACACAAAGTTGTAATTTGTGTACTGATGGAAGCTAACATACATGGCTTGCAATTACTGCTGTAGAAGACAAATATAAAGACATACAAAACAGATGCAGTCAGCAGAAATTGTGACCAGGTATGTAAAGGCCTCAGTCGAAATCTAGATCATTCAATATATCTTCTTAACAATATGTCAAAAGGTTTTTCAGTAGTACCCACAGTGTGTTTACATTAAGATTATCAATGAATTTATTATCCTATATCTTGATGCTTTAGACCAGTGGTTCTCAAACCTCTCCTCGGGACCCACCAGACAGGCCATCATTTTGGTTTATCACTGTTTGTATACAGATGAGGCAATTAGAGTCTGTTCAACACTAATTGCTCCTCCTGTGTTCACGCTGGAGGAGCATGGTCTGTCTGGTGGGTCCTGAGGAGTCGTTTGAGCCGCTGCTTTAGGCTACAGTTCGGTATTTCATCCGTAGCTCCTGTCAACTGGATCATAAAGCAATGGATTAAAATGCCAGTAAAGAATTCTCTAATATCGGTGAATTACTGATTGATCACAAGTAATTCATAACACAAGTGAATCCTTTGTAGACAAGTGGAGGATAAATGTGCATAGTGTAGTTAGTAAGTGTCATCATACACTTACCTTTATAAGGTATCTACCACCCAGGGGTATAGATGCCAGAATAATTCTGTGTGTGTGTGTGGGGGGGATACTGCTCATTGTATACACAGGCTATAAAATAGCTTATATATACATACATAGAAGAATCTGGGGGGGATTTGTCCCCCCCATCCCCCCCCAGTTCCTACACCCATAGTACCACCTCCACTGTCACTGGGAACTCATGAGAGACTGACTAGGGCAAAAAACATTTTAGTAACTGCCCATTCAAGATTTTTTCATTATTAAACTGAGAGTTTAGGTTAGCCTAAAAAGGGACAGTTTATCGGGCAACCGTCACATGTTATTATTACTCTGTAGCTCACATACCTTGAGTCCTTACATTTCCCCTCTAGCTGGATGGTCATGCTAGGCACTAATAATTACCTATGCATTTATAAACTGTTTTGTCATGAAATCCCACATGACTAGCTGCATAGCCACCACAGTATGCCTCATTTCAAAAACTAACATGACATTGCAGGTTTTTTTTTTAATAATCCCTCTCAGTTACTCTAGCCTAATTGGGTACAGTTAAAGGCAGCAACTCAGAACTGAGACTGTGAAAAATTTGCAAATTAAGTTTTATTTTTCTCATTTCAAGCAACATTTAACTATTCACTTCAGCCAAAAGAGAGTTTGTTTATCAGGCGCCCATAACACAGTTGACAGAAGGCTGCAATCATATATAGCTTCTACACTTGCAGCCTTATTAAATAGCTATTCGGTAAATTTAAAAGGGCTCTATATAAGCACACAGCATATTTTATTTACAGAAGTTTTTAGTTAAGACCTTGCTTTTGGATAGAAGTTCACTAACTAAAAAATTCTGTAAAAAAAATATGCTGTGTGCTTAAATAGAGCCCTTTTAAATTTACCGAATAGCTATTTAATAAGGCTGATAGCATTTACCATAGCGTCTTAATTCTCAACCCTGCTGGGTAGTCTTGTGAGATGTAATGAATGATTTAGTTATTGTTCAAATGCATTATCGTCCTTCTAATATGATCAGCTATAAAGTTACTGTAGGACACTTGCTCATAAAGGCTTCAATGCAATAAATGGGATATCGCTGATTTGTTAAGTATCCCTCCGAGTTTAGTGGTGCAATAAGTCGACTAGTATCTTTAAAGGAAAAAATTATATTAACGATCAGCAAAGCATCCGCCATCAGCATAAAATCACAAAATCACAAAATGATGGAAACATTGCAATTGTTGGGCTACTATTTAGCTGTGTAACTAACATTTGTTGCTTTGTGCTCCTTAGATCACTGGTATTGGGGTGTAAGTCTCCCAATATTCAAAGCTACTCAGATTAGTATCCAAATGAATTATCGTATATAACGTTTTCTATTTGGCTTCATGCGTTTTCATACTGAATTTGCATGTAAGCAGGCAATTAAAGTTATAACGTTGTCGAATCTAAGCAATTATACGAACAATTATAAATAAGGACTTTCACATATAGGATCAGTACTATGGCCCTCATTCAATTGCAATTTGGCCAATTGAATAGGGGTCTAAATAAGCACATAACATATTTTTTTAAAGAAGTTTTTAGTTAGTAAGCATCTATACAAAAGCAAGGTTTTCACTAACTAAAAACTTATTTAAAAAAAATCGCAATTGAATGAGGGCCTATGTGTGCATAAATATCCAGAACAATCCAGTCTCTGCTCTTCTATTTTAATTCATTTTAAAATTCCCTATTGATTCTATTTAAAATTGTAATAAAGATTATTGTATTAATTGCTATTGGAATATATGTTTTTTTTTGTATCCTTTGTCTATTGCTTAAACTAGACACATCATTTGAAATTTCCCTTGCCCAAGCTATGCTTTTTGTACCAAGGTACTACTTTGTTGATTGTATTGTATTTCCTAGATTTTACCTTGGCTTGTTATTCTGACTATAACTTTGACCTCCTTCTTGCCTTATTAATTATCTTGTTGCAGGTATCAATGTTATTCATTTACAAACCATGGGCTTCATTCCAATTTGATACAAAGCTGCGCAAAAAGGCTCTCTTGTAACTGTGGGAGTTTTTTTTTTGCACAAGCTACATACAGTATTTATTCCAATTTCAACTTGCCATGTTTAGCATAGAATTCTTGTTATAAGTAAACTCATGTACCGTCCGTTACCAAAAAAAGCCCTAAGTGGTCTACATAGGGCTGGGTTACGTGACATGTTGGGAAATTAGCCAATCTGCATTGTTTGCTGAATATCAACCTGTGCAATAACCCTAGGAACCAACTGGAAAGCTGAATGGCACTTTATTTGACAGGTACATTTTATAAAAGACTCTGTTTCCTACCCAAATGCTGCAAGTGGACATGCAGGTCTAGGGGTGGGTGGATTTATCAAAATGCGTAGGAGAGTGTGGCGAGTTGGTCAGAGAGAGTAGATGGGAGTTTTTGTTTTCTACTATCTATATATCTTATTTGACTGTACATATAAATTACCCATCACACATAGTTTTTGATAGCTCATAATTCACTGAAACATAAAGTAATGCAACCAAACACATCTACATATTTGAAGTAAGGCTGCAATTCAAATACACGTCAAACCCCCCGACCTATACCCTCACCTACAAATAAAAACATAATACATACATTTTTTTTGTTTTATCATCACATATTATAATTGTCTAACTGCGATTCGTCGTCACGCTTCAGACGAATCGCAGTTAGACAATTATAAAGTGCTGCGCATTGCGCAGAGCGCGGCGCGAGCCGCGCATGCGCAGAGCGCGGCTTGCGCCGCGCTCTGCGCCCGAGCCGCGCTTGCGCAGAGCGCGGCGCGCGGCGCGAGCCGCGCATGCGCAGAGCGCGGCGCAAGCCGCGCAGCACGGCCCGAGAGCAGGTAAAAGAGTGGGGAAGAGGGGGAGTAGAGGCACAGAGGGAGAGTGGGGAAGAGGGGAGGGAGAGTGGGGAAGAGGGGAGGGAGAGTGGGGAAGAGGGGGATGAGAGTGGGGAAGAGTCACAGAGTGAGAGTGGGGAAGAGGGGGGGAGAGTCACAGAGGGAGAGTGGGGAAGAGGGGGGGGAGAGTCACAGAGGGAGAGTGGGGAAGAGGGAGAGTGGGGAAGAGGGGGGGGAGAGGCACGGCACAGAGGGAGAGTGGGGAAGAGGCACAGAGGGAGAGTGGGGAAGAGACACAGAGGGATAGGTGGGAAAGAGACACAGGGGAGGTAGAGGAGGGGGAAAAGACACACGGGAGGGAGAACATGGGGAAGATACACATGGGAGGGAAATGGGGGGGGGAGAGGGGAACAGACACAGGGGGAAGGGGGAAAGAGACACAGGCCAGGGGGGAGAGGGGAACAGACACAGGGGGAAGGGGGAAAGAGACACAGGCCAGGGGGGAACAGGCACAGAGGGAGAGGGGGGAAGAGGCACAGAGGGAGAGGGGGGAAGAGACACACGGGAGGGGGGGGGAAGAGACACAGGGGGGAGAGATACAGAGGGTGAGGGAGGAAGAGACACAGAGGGAAGGGGGGGAAGAGGTACAGAGAGAGGGGGAAAGAGGCACAGAGGGGGGGGAACAGAGGAAGGGGTGAAGAGACACAGTGGCGAGACACACAGAGAGAGGCGGGGGAAGAGGCACAGAGGGAGAGGGTGGAAGACACAGAGTGGGGAGAGACACAGAGGGTGAGGGGGAAGAGACAGGGAGGAAGAGGCACAGAAAGAGGAGGGGGAAGAGACACAGGGGAGTGAGGGGAGGGGGAAGAGACACAGGGGAGAGAGTGCAGGGGGGAAGATACACAAGGGAGGGAAATGGAGACACGAGGAAGGCCGTAACAGACACAGGGCTGAGGGGGAAATAGACACAGGCCAGGGGGGAACAGACACAGGGGAGGGTTGGGGGAGACACAGGGGAGGGTTGGGGGAGACACAGGGGAGGGTTGGGGGAGACACAGGGGGGGGGGAGATGCATAGGAGGGAGAAGGGGGAAAGAGACACAGGGGAGGGGTTTAGAGACACGGGAGGGAGAGGGAGGTAAAAACACAGGGGGGCAGGAGATACAAAGGAGGTAGACGAGGTGGAAGGAGACACAAGGGAGGGAGAGGAGGGGGGAAATAAGACACGAGGGAGGAAGTAGACAGAGGGAGAGACTCGCAATGAGCTCCAAAGGGGCTCATTGCAAGGCCTGTGATGAGCGCCAAAGGCGCTCATCACAAGGCCAGTAAAGTAGAGGGGGAGAGGCTTACATTGTGTGGCAAACAGCATTGCCAGGCTTCAGTTTTTATTGCCGTCATTTTTGACGGGCAAGTCGCTAGTATATATATACTAGCGAATTGCCAGTCAAAAAATTATGGCCATAAAATTGTAAGGCAGGTAATGCTGTTTGCCACACAATGTAAGACTTTTAATCCTCTAAGTACCTTTGGCGCTCAATGCGAGCCTCTCCCCTGGTATAGTTTTGGTCATCTGAGCACCGTCGGCACTCATTGCAAGCACCGCACTGAGCCTCTCCCCTTTTGTACTCTTAGCATCCTGTGTGTTCATTGTGAGCCCCGCGCTGAGCCCCTTCAGCTCTCATTGCGAGCCTTTTTCTCTGCTATTTTAATTTTTTATATATACTGTATATATATCTTTTTTTATAATAAATTAATTAATGAAATAATAAATTAATATACTTTACCTATTTGTAATTCATATATCCAGCAATCAATGTCCTGAAGAGCTAACAATCCCTTTTGATTTTCCTGCAGCATACAGTGTACATTTGGACTGTTGCTGACCTGAGGTGTAAGTGTCAGCAATGTGGCAAGTGTGCAGTGTAAATAGGCTGTGCGCGCAAGGGCAAACCGTTTGTTTAGTTATGTAAAGCGGCATTTTAGAATGGTAATGTTATTAGTTGTAAGTGTTGTAAAATGGCGGTGTTTGTCTATTTGTTACCGTCCTTCCTAATAGTGTATTTTGTACCTCGTACGTTCCTGGATAAAAGCCTTATGTTCCTGGTGTTTTGAATGGTTATGGGTCGTGTAGCCTCGTTTTAATTTTTTCAGACGCCATTTTTTTTCTCGCTTAGTTGATTTTCGAGTGCCGCAACTCTGCAAATTCAACTTAAATTTGCGTGCAACCTCAATCCCAGATGTCCTGGTTATTCCCCTGTGCTGTCTGTGATGTTTTTTGTATGTGTTTTTTTTTGTGTGTTTGTTTTTCGATGTGCGTGGTTTGGCCGTTAACTTTGTATTTTTTCGACCTCAGATTATTTTTTTCTAAGTCCGGCTTTTCTATCCAAAGTGTTATGGGCCGTAATTTTTGCAAGCATTTTTTTCAAATTGCTACAGTTCTCGCACTGTGAACAGTTCTCGCGCTGTGTATATATTTGAGCATTCTGTTCATCTGTAGTCCTGCAAGTCGTGGAGATGATGCATAAGTTATTATTATTGTCAAGCAAACAACAAATAACAGAAAAAGTCAATGTGCATAACTATTCACCCCCCTAAAGTCAATACTTTATAGAGCCACCTTTTGCGGCAATCACAGCTCCACGTCGCTTTGGATAAGTCTCTATGAGCTTGCCACATCTTACCACTGTGATTTTTGCCCATTCCTCCTTGCAGAACTGCTCCAGCTCCTTCAAGTTGGATGGTTTGCACTTGTGAACAGCAATCTTTAAGCCTGACCAAAGATTTTTTATTGGAAAGATTTTCTATCTGGGCTTTGACTAGGCCATTCCAACGCATTTACATGTTTCCCCTTAAACCACTCAAGTGTTGCTTTAGTAGTGTGTTTGAAGTCACTGTCCTGCTGGAAGGTGAACCTCCGTACTAGCCTCATATCGTGCACAGAGTGGTACAGGTTTTGCTCAAGAATATCCCTGTATTTAGCACCATCCATCTTTCCCTCAACTCCGACCAGTTTCTCAGTCTTGGCTGCTGAAAAACATCCCCACAGCATGATGCTGCCACCACCATGTTTTACTGTGGGGATGGTGTTCTTTGGGTGATGTGATGTGTTGGGTTTGCACCAGGCATAGCGTTTTCTTTGATGGCCGAAAAGTTCAATTTTAGTCTTATTAGACCAGAGCACCTTCCTCCATACATTTTGTGAGTCTCCCACATGCCTTTTCACAAACTCAAAATGTGCCATTTTGTTTTTTGGTAAAAGTAATGGCTTTCTTCTGGCCACTCTGCCATAAAGCCCACCTTTATGGAGCGAATGGCCTATTATTGTCCTATGTACAGATACTCCAGTCTCTGCTGTGGTACTCTGCAGCCCCTCTCATGGTTACCTTAGGTCTCTGTGCTGCCTTTCTGATTAATGCCCTCCTTCCCCGGTCCGTGAGCTTTGGTGGGCGGCCGTCTCTTGGCAGGTTTGCTGTTGTGACATGTTCTTTCCATTTGGTTATGATAGATTTGATGGTGCTTCTGGGAATCATCCAAGATTTGGATATTTTTTTATAATCTAACACTGACTTGTACTTCTCAACAACATTGTCCCTTACTTGTTTGGAGAGTTCCTTGGTTTTCATGGCAGTTGGTTCGTGGTGCCTCTTGCTTAGGTGCAGCCTCTGGGGCCTTTAAAAAAAAGGTGTGTATATGTAATGACTGATCATGTGACACTTAGATTGCACACAGGTGGACATCATTTCACTAATTATGTGACTTCTGAAGGTAATTGGTTGCACCAGAGCTTTTTATGGGCTTCAAACCAAAGGGGGTGAATACATATGCACATGCAAATTTTCTGTTTTCTATTTAAAAAAATAGTTTTATGTATATATTTTTCTAATTTCACTTCACCAACTTAGACTATTGTGTTCTGATCCATCACATCAAATTCAGATTAACAAAACATTGAACTTAAGGCTGTAATGTAACAAAATAGGTAAAAAGTCAAGGGGGGTGAATACTTTTGCAAGGCACTGTATATCAGGGATGTATGCTCAGTCAAGCACTGTTTTGATTTCCAGGAGCCAGGAGAGGAGGAAAATGACTCATGAGGTGGCAAGTGCAAGCGCAATTGGCAGTGGCCTTCCAGCTATGGTCCACTTCAATGAATGGGAGAGGATGCTGACGGACTGAATCACCCCAGTTACTTTGGTCAGTCTCCCTGGTTTGGGGGACACTCAGCAGCCAGGGACCATACCTGGTGAATATCATAAACATTATCTTCCTGTCACATACTTAAACATGTACACCACACACACACAGATAACATACATCCTATGTAAATGCTGACCATCAAGTAACGGGATATGTAAGGTTTCTGAATTTGACTAGGTATGTAATATAACTGTGTGTGTAATTACAAAACACCAGAAGATACAGTCTCTGATAACACAGTTCATTTTAGTCTATTCAGACTTGATAACACAGCTAATTTGAGCCTATTCAGTGGTGCGGTCAGGCAGCACTAAAATATAGAGGGACTGGAATAGATAGGTTTGCAAGTTATATACAAACTTGCTGTGTTAAAGATTGATAAATAAAAACTTTTTACATATATGGGATCATTATACAAGGGAAAATTAGATACAAATTCCATGAATATGAATAAAGGGAATTACTTATCAGTATACCTATCAGCTAAATAAAATTGGAGGGTTTATATGTGCAAGCCCAAATATATATGGGTCATAAAAAATAACAATGGTAACTGCAATCAATATTTAGTATCGAGAAAAGGAATGCTCTATCCAGATCAACAATATACAGAAGATACATTGCGCCTCATTCAGTTGCAAGCCCGTAATTACATGGAACCCGACATTTTGGCTGCGGGATAACATTTTTCTACATATCTAGATGTATTCAATTGTCACTAACCTGTAAATATAGGCTTACATCCCCACACACAAACCATGAACCCATAAGTAGGATTTTAGGGCATGATCATGATCAATTAAGCAAGACTGTAAGATAATTTTTAGACAGAGGCAATAGTAAATAATACCGTCATCATAACGTCAGTAAAACACGGAGTTCAAACTACAATTAGTGCTTAGAAGTACGATTTGCGATCAGACTCGCAATCCAGAAATAAAAAAATCAATAAAGCAACTGTTCTAGTCCATGCGGGTTCCATGATATGTATTAGCCCATTGAATCCCAGGATTGCTATAACATGGAAATAAAACTTAAAATAAATAATTTTATATTTCAGATTTGCGAGCTTGAGACTATTGTGCAGTTAATTCTAATGTCTTTCATTGTTTTCCCAGTAATTTTAAGTACAGTAGGTGTGTTTTTATTTGCTTTTGCAGTGTTACGAACAGGTGTTTAACCCACTTGTGAGTCCTATCTAGTAATCGTATCATTTTTTCATATATTTGCCATTTGCAGGTTTGAAGGCAATTGCGGGCTTGTTGAATTGTTGTAATTGAATATGGATTTTTGCTTCTTTCGCACTGTTAACATTTGCAGGCTTGAAACATCAAAGGAGATATTACAGAGTTACATTTTTGACAACCTCAATGCTTTTGAGCTTGTAAATCGCAAATTGAATGCGAGTAGCCAAGTAAATGTCAGTAACATTTACGGGCTCCATTACAGGCTCATTGCGACTGCGATTTGGACAACTGAATAGGGGCCATAGTCTGGGAGAGGTTATAAAGGTTAAATTGCTTCTGTGTTGACCAGATATGAGCCATTATAACAACATAATTGACTTCTAATCCAGTCTTTGTCGACAATAGCTTTCATATGGGATGAGGTCTGGTGACCAATAAAATGAGAGGACTATAAACATAATGTCTGTCTACAACCTTTTTATTGGTTTAGAAATAAGAGTATATCTTTATTATAATGTGAAGGGCAGCATAAATAATAAAAATGAACAGACTGGAAGAGAAAAAAAAAATGAGAAAAAAAAGTTAAAATAAAAAATGAAAATAGAAAGTTAAGAAGTATTTAGAAAAGCAAGACTTTGAAAAAAACAGAAGACAAGTAAAGAGAGAAATGTGAAAAAATAAGAAGAGACAGCAGAAGTAATGAGGAGAATAAAATGGAGAAAAATAAGGGAATGGGAGAGTATTAAGTAGAGAACAACAAAGAAATAACAATAAGAGGAAGGAAATACAGTGGTACATTGGTACTCAATGTTAATCTATTCCAGATGGCAGAATGAGTACCACAAACAATGAGTACCAAACAAGCTTTTCCCATAAGGATCAATGTAAAATTAAACAATCCATGCTGAAACCGAGAAAATTCACATTTTGTTGTGAACTGATAACTTATAACTAAACAAACATAAATAAAAAAAACTATAATTAGATAAAATAAAATAGAATTTAACTTTACCTGTACTGAGAGGACTTGAGGGCCTTATGGGATGGTGGAGATGTAGAGGAGAGGTTATTGCTTGGAAGGGGAGTCCGCTTCCAATAAAACATCAGACACTTGCACAGGGAATTTTTCTTTTTTCTGTCTCTTAACACCACTGAACCCTGCTGGAGACTCTGATGTAGGGAGCTTCACTGTAAACCTATCAGGAGAAAATTGCTTCTGCCTACGTTTCCAAATGTTTCTTAAGTGAGACACTGTTTTACCATTTAAGTCCACATTGTGGCTTGCTTGAACTTTGTCAGGGTGATACTTTTCAACAAAATTTTGTAATTCAACCCATTTAGAACACATTTATTTGATCAGTGCAGTAGGTGTTTCCTCCCTTTCCTCCTCTTCACCTGAAGACTTTTCCTCAGCAACTATCTGTTGCTGATCCCTTTGATGTTCCTGCAGCTCCTCAGTGCTGAACTCTTGCCTGTGCTCCTCCACTAACTCTTCAATGTCTTCATTACTCACCTCCAGGCCCAATGGACTTGCCCAGAGACACAATATCCTCCACTATTGGGCTAGGTTCAGCCTCAAGTTCCTCAGAGATGCTTGGTTCATAATCTTGAAAGAGAGTGCATGTCAGGAGTCATCAATCAGAGTGCCACAGTGGAGAATGTTGAAATTGTCCTTCCAGGACTCTGTGTTGTGTTAAGGGTAAAGAACTTAACAGTTATAAATTAAAGTTCTAAAGCAAGTCATCCTCCAAGCCTGAAGGGTGAACAGGAGTATTGACAATTTCTAACAGAGCCCTCAAAGGCAGTTCTTTTTCCTGCAAATATTTTTTCACAGTCGGGCAAAAAACTTTGTTCATCCATTCACTGAAGAACTGCCTGGTTCTCTAGGCTTTGCTGATGGCACTCCGCATTACACTAAGCTTTTTATCACATTTTCTCTTTTGAGAATTCTGGGGTTCTTACTGTGATAGACTAGTAGAGGCTTAGTTTTAAATCCCCACTATTATTTCCAAGCACCAACTGAGTTAGCCTGTCCTTCATCAGCTTATGCCCTGGCAATGTCTTACATTCTAGAGTGATGTAAGTTCTGGCATTTTCATCTTGTCACAGTTGAAGACTTGTTGGGGAATAAAACACTCAGCCTCTACATCATCTCTGGTTTCGGCAGCTTCTTTGTCGGCACTGGCTGCCTCTCCATGCCTCACCACACTGTGAATGACAGTTGTCTTTTTAAAATTCTGAAAGCAACCATGACCTGCTTTAAAGTTTTCACTGCTCTCACGACTTGTTGTAGGTCCATCTTTTAAAAGATCGGCATGTAATTCTTTTGCTTTCTTGCAAATTATTGACTGGTAAATACTATCACTCGCTAACTGTTTTTCCTTGATCCAAATGTAAAACAATGTTTCAACTTCCTCCAATGTCTGTGACCTTTGCTTAGTCACAGTCTTCATCCCTCTAGACACATTGATTACTTTAATAGCTTCCTTATTTTTCACAATCATAGAGATCGATTTCTAGGAATTTTGCACTCAGCAGCAAAATCAGACACGTGGCTACCATGCTCATACTTTGCTATTATCTCTTTTTTGCATTCTATTGTGGTTATCACTATATGTCTGCTGAGTGGTCACTATCCCTCTTTGAACTCATGATATCAGCACAAGCTATGCTTGGGTCCTTGTAAGCACGGGCTGCACTTTGGTTCTTTTCTTTTAATCACAGACTGCTCTTGGGTTCTTGTTAGCACAAGCTACACTATGTCACAGTACTGTATTTAACTTCCTGAAGAGACAGGATACAGGGTGGTGCAATCGCTGAGTGCTGCAGTTTTGAGGTAGACGAGTACCGAGGTACCACTGTACAGAGGAAAGGGGAGAAAAATACCAGAATGGGAGCTGAATGAAGTATTGCGCATTAAAGTTGCACATGACTCTCCTTTCACCAGTTCTGCCACTGCACGACTGAATACCACAAATTGGCAGATCAGACTGGTATAAATCACGTGAATTTAAAAACTAATCTCCTAAAGACGCTTTCAGTAGAAATACTTCTGCATGACATAGGAGGATTGTGTTTTTAATGTCTGGTCCTTCTTGCTGAAACCCACTCAGGATCATTATTGGAGTACAAAACTAGTGCAAAAAAGACACATTTTTGAAACTAAAGTTTTTTCTTCTTCAAAACCAAAAAATATCCTGAGAATTCTCCAGGCAAATTATGGTGCACACATAAAGGCACTATCCATAGCAATCTGATTAAATGTGTAGCTCACAACCTTGTAAGCTCAACACAAACAGACCACAAACCCCTTGTTAGGTGACTGAAATGTTAGGTAACCGTTAAGCAAATCAGCTTACATAACACAATGCTTATGCAACAATAGTAGGAACTCTTTTGCCAGCTCTTGCTTTCAGTTATATAATTTAGAAATTACCTATTTATAACGCCCTTTAGCTCACATACAGTCAGAGCCTTTTAAGGCTCTATCCTCTAGCCATTCATATCACATTCTTACCTGGACATTCACCAACGAAATTATATAGACTCTGATATGACATATCCCTCTGTTGGCACACCAGTAGTATCCACCATTTATTGTATTTAAACAACAGTATTGCTTGACTTCCATACACCACTTTTAAAGATAAATCACACCATCTCAATCAAGATTTAGTTTCAAGTATCTTGAAACTCATAGCTCTCTGCACAGTACAAAGGAGAAAATATGTTCACAATATGTACCCTCAATACCTTCATATAGCTTTGCTCTAACCTTCCCAATCCACAACACCTATTAGCATGTTACACACTACAAGTTGCCATCTGAACTTGGTAAACTGATCATTTGCAAATGGGAAGTTTATTTTGGCTGTCATTATTCTGAGCATATATTTTGTCTGTCATTATGCAGAGAGTGTGTTGTCTAGATTTTTACACTGAATTAATCATTGTGAATGTGCCCTCAAATTACTACACAGAAAGTATTAAGGGCAACTTGGTGTAGTTTTATATTATATGCGGTATCCCCCCGCAGATTTTCTTTGGCTCCTACACCCATGGGTGGGCATGTGCTCACATAAAACCATCATGGCTAGATAACTATATTTTCTATATCACAACTTCCATTGAACCCCCTGTCTACTTTATTTGTCATAAGACTGCTGTCACTACTTCCAGAACCTTCACTTGCCTTGATAACTCAAGTTACTAAGCGCATGATGTCATTAGAAGCAGACCACAACTCTGAAAACTGGATTATAAAAAATGAACAAAACTGTTCAAATGACTTTAATTTTAATAGCTAACTGAAAAATAAAAGTAAAAAATAAAAAAATAAAGTGAGCTTTCAACTTAGTATGACTCCTTTTACAAACTTAAATTCATGGGCTAACATGGTACCACCCTCTCTCTGTGCATAAGAGAGCATTATTAAATAGTTGACTGCCAGAATGGGTAGTACAGCTCAGATGTCTAGCAGTAAAAAGTTCAAGTCAGCTGACTAGACTTTTTCCTGTTAAGTTTATACAGGAAGTTGTAATGTGTATATTTTACAGTGCGTGCATGCAATGATTGCTGTAATGCAGTAGAGTAACATTAAAACAAAATTCCACAGCATCATAGTTAAATATACAGGTTCATCAAAATATTTTTTCCATTCAAATGGAATAAGCATAGTGTAATTATGTATATTACTGTTTGTTTGATTTCCTTTGCCATATATTCAGTGAAGGCTATTCAAATCCTGCTGTTTTGCGTTTCTTGGTAGCGCCTTTTCTTCACTTTTATAATAATAGCATGACAATTACATATTTCTAAATAAAATGCATTTCAAATAGCTTCTGAACGAACTAGCACTTTACAGCTTGTTATTACCATGTAGCTTCTACATTTTAAGCAACCAAATTATTGTTCATATTTATTCTGTTTTGGCAAGTTACATCCTCATCAGCATGATACAGATGTGTGTTATTATCAACTGTGAAAGAATCATTCATTTTATTCAGACAGCATAACTCCAATTCTCTCCACATGTAACAAGCATTTAATAAGAACAATTTTCTGACAATTTTTCTTCAGATCTATAATTAACCATTTTTTCTTAATATCCACCATAATAAGTAATCATACTATTGCATAAATCTGTTGCATTAACAAGATCTCTTTGATCACATCTATACTAGGCATCCACAATTACATGAATGATAATTTGTGTTTGGTTACCTAGTTACCACATTTAGAAAAGGCGAGAAAGTTCTATTACATAATGTGCTATATCTCTCTAGTCCCTTTCAGAAAAAAATTGAGAAGATGTAGCTATATTCATAGACTTAAATAACAACCAAATTATCAACACTATTGGTTAAGTGTTAAATGGCCACTGACCCTTTACTCTCAAACCTCCTTTCACTCCACATGGTTATAGGTTATATTGTAAACAATGACAGAGCTACAGGCAGTAGAGAAGGGCAGATAATCATTTTTATACAAAGATTATGCAATCACCCTGTGGCCATCTGATCATCTCAACACGGGGTCGCTACCAGATGACTGGCGAAAAGCAGAGGTGATAGGGAGCAAGAGCAAACCCAGGGACCAGTAAGCCGCACTTCTGTAGTGAGAAAGCTTTTAGAAGGGTTATTAAGGCATAATATACGAGAATATGACTATTTGAACAGGTTTATAAGTAGGAGCCAAAATGGATTTATGAGGGATAGGTCATGTCAAACAAACCTAATTAGTTTCTATGAGGAGGTTAGTTGGAACTTGGATCAAGGCAACTCAGTGGATGTAGTCTCTTTGGATTTTTAAAGGCTTTTGATCCAGGTCCACATAGAAGACCATTGTGCAAACTAAGGGATACAGGAATTGCGGTAAATATCTGCTCATGGATCAAGAGCTGGCTAAAAGACAGGAAGCAAAGGGTTGCGGTAAATGGAACATACTCAGATTGAACTAATGTGGTAAGTGGGGTTACTCAGGGTTCGGTATGAGGTCCTTTTCTTTTTTCTTTTTTCCAAAAGGTTTTTATTAGGTTACAGAGTAAAAGGAAATTGACATTAAAGCCAAGTAACAGCTTCGGCGTAATTGGAGTACACTATCACCATATATCACCATATTAAGAGAAAGCAGAACTAACATTATACTGTAAAATATAATGGTACAGTATTAAAGTGCCATAAAAGGCCTATTTCTGCTTTAGCCATGACAGGGGAGTCAAATATAGCTGAGGCTAGATGGAGGATTTTGTTCCAAAGGCGTTGTACCTGGGAACAGTACCACCAAATGTGGAAAAAGGCTCCAGAGGCCTGGCAGGCTCTAAAGCAGTTAGGATTTGGCGAACGTGCCAATCTAAATAGTTTATATATATTACTAGCGACTTGCCCGTCAAAAAATGACGGTCAATAAAAGAAAGTGTTGAAATGCTGTTTGTCACACAATGTGAGTGTACTGTGTGCCTCAACTATATAGACCCCTATAACACACTAATGAACGCATGTAATAACACTGTAAGTGCCATGAGGGTCATCCAGGAGCCTCATGACACAAAGTGTAAGCACTACACCATTTTAACCCGTTCTCTTATGGGGGTCGCAATTACAGAAAATAAAAAAATCCATTACAACCCCCCTAACTATCTAAAATACATACCCCTATCTAACATACAATACTATCTAATATACAATACATCCTTTCTATCTAAAATACATAACCCTAAAATACAATAAATCCTATCTATCTAAAATACATCCCCCTATCTAACATACAATAAATGCTATCTCCATATACAAACCCTAATTCTAAGCTAAAATAAAATAATTAAGACCACTTACCTTAGCAGATGTCCATTCAGATCAGCAACCTAGGGGAAAAAAAGTTAGTACAATAAATGCTATCTACATACAGAAACCCTAATTCTAACCTAAAATTAAATAATTAAGACCACTTACCTTTGCAGATGTCCCTTCAAATCACCAACCTAGGGGGAAAAAAAATGAGTGCAACACATTTACATAAAATAAATAAACATTCTAAATATTCTAAATATTCTACTCACCTTTCCAGCATGTCCCCATCCTTCTTCTTTTCTTCTCTGGCGCGTCCCCTGTTAAAAAAAACCATTACATTACTACAACATACATATAAACCTAAAAAAATAAAAAAATAAACATAATATACATTGTACTTACCTCGCCGCGATATGCCTGGCCTCCTCCTCTTCTGCCCCGTCCTGGAACAATACACACTCTAAAAAAACACACACTAATGAGCCTCCTACAGAGTTTTACAGAAGAAAATTGTCAATGGAGGCTTCTGATTGGCTGAAAACGCTGTCTATCAAATTCAGCCAATCAGAAGGTGCCAATGTGTGAGCCAATCAGAAAGGGATACACCCCAAAATTCCACTGTGATTGGCTAATGCACATGTCAATCTTTATTTAAACCAATCAGAAAGCTTTATTGCCATCAGCCAATCACAATGGGATACACCCCACGGGGTGATTGGCTGAAGACATCTGTGCCTTCTCATTGGCTGTAATACTGATTGACATTGATAACAGCCAATCAGAAGGCGCAAATGTCTTCAGCCAATCACTACATCGGGGTGTATCCCATTGTGAATGGCTATTGTCACTGCAACCAATCATAATGCTCAGATGCCTCCAGCCAATCACCCTGTGGGGGTGTATCGCATTGTAATTGGCTGAAGGCATCTGCGCCTTATGATTGGTTTAAATAAAGATTGACAATTGCATTAGCCAAACAGAGTGGGATTTTGGGGTGTATCCCATTCTGATTGGCTCACACATTGGCGCCTTCTGATTGGCTGAAAACGCTTTCAATCAAAAGGCGCCATTGCCTATTTTCTTCCGGAAAAGGCTCTAGGAGGCTCATTAGCATCGGGGAGGTCTGGGAGTGTGGATCTCTGTTAGTTTTTTTTTTTTTAGAGCACAGATTGTTCCAGGGTGGGGCAGAAGAGGAGGAGGCCGGGGACATCGCGGGGAGGTAAGTACAATGTATATTATGTTTATTTTATTTTGTTTTATGTTTATTTATGTTGTAAATAAAAGAAAAGAAGGACGGGGACATGCTGGAAAGGTGAGTAGAATATTTAGAATGTTTATAATGTTTATTTATTTTATGTAAATGTGTTGCACTAATAATTTTTTTTTTCTTGGGTGGTGATTTGAAGGGACATCTGCAAAGGTAAGTGGTGTAAAATATTTAATTTTAGGTTAGAATTAGGGTTTCTGTATGTAGATAGCATTTATTGTATGTTAGATAGATAGGGGTATGTATTTTAGATAGTTAGGATTTATTGTATATTAGATAGATAGGGGTATGTATTTTAGATAGTTAGGATTTATTGCATATTAAATAGATAGGGGTATGTATTTTAGATAGTTAGGATTTATTGTATATTAGATAGGGGTATGTATTTTAGATAGTTAGGATTTATTGTATATTAGATAGGGGTATGTATTTTTGATAGTTAGGATTTATTGTTTTAGATAGATTGGGGGATGTATTTTGGATAGATAGGATTGATTGTATGTTAGATAGATAGGGGGGTATTGTATTTTATTTGTATTTTATTGTATTGTATGTATTTTATATGTATTTCCTTTTCAGGTATGTGATTTTTTTTCTGTAGTGGGGGGGGGGGGGGGGGGTTGTAATGTATTTTTTTATTTTCTGTAATGTAGATTTTTTTATTTTTTGTGACTTAGGTTTTTTATTTTCTGTAATTAGAGTGGTGGGGGGTATTGGGGGGTATTAGGGGGTAGGTAGGTAGTGTAGGTAGGTAGTGTAGGTGTTATTAGTTTAGTATAGAGGGGGGTTAGATTAGATTTAATGGTTTATTGGGGGGTATAGTGCAGTGTAGTGTTTATACTTAATGTCTTGATGGTCCTTGAGGACCGTCATGGCACTTATGTGGTTAATGTTAGGGTTGAAACAGCCCCGTAAGGGTCATAATATACCCTTATGGGACTGATGGGGTTAAATAGAGGCTTATGAGGGTCTGTATTGACCCCCATGAGCGACAGGGTTATTTATTGGCTTATGGGGTTCTGTATTGACCCTCATGAGTGATGGCGTTAATTATAGGTTTATGGGGGTCTGTATTGACCCTCATGAGTGACAGGGTTAATTATAGGTTTATGGTGGTCTGTATTGACCCTCATGAGTGATGGGGTTAATTAAGGGTTTATGGGGGTCTGTATTGACCCCCATGAGTGACAGAGTTAATTAATGTATTATGGGGATCTGTATTGACCCTCACAAGTGACAGGGTTAATTATAGGTTTATGGGGGTCTGTATTGACCCCCATGAGTGACGGGGTTAATTATAGGTTTATGGGGTCTGTATTGACCCTCATGAGTGACGGGGTTAATTAAGGGTTGATGGGGGTCTTTATTGACCCCCATGAGTGACAGAGTTAATTAATGTATTATGGGGGTCTCTATTGACCCTCACAAGTGACAGGGTTAATTATAGGTTTATGGGGGTCTGTATTGACCCCCATGAGTGACCGGGTTAATTAAGAGCTTATGGGGGTTTGTATTGACCTCCATGATTGACAGGGTTAATTATAGGTTTATGGTGGTCTGTATTGACCCTCATGAGTGAGGGCGTTAATTAAGGGTTTATGGGGGTCTGTATTGACCCCCATGAGTGACAGAGTTAATTAATGTATTATGGGGGTCTGTATTGACCCTTACAAGTGACGGGGTTAATTATAGGTTTATGGGGGTCTGTATTGACCCTCATGAGTGACAGGGTTAATTATATGTTTAAGGGGGTCTGTATTGACCCTCATGAGTGCCAGGGTTATTTATTGGCTTATAGGGGTCTGTATTGACCCCCATGAGTGACCAGGTTAATTATGGGCTTATGGGGGTCTGTATTGACCCCCATGAGTGACCGGGTTAATTAAATGCTTATGAGGGTCTGTATTGACTCCCATGAGTGATGGGGTTATTTAAGTCCTTATTGGGGTCTGTATTGACCCCCATGAGTGACCGGGTTAATTAAATGCTTATGAGGGTCTGTATTGACTCCCATGAGTGATGGGGTTATTTAAGTCCTTATTGGGGTCTGTATTGACCCCTATGAGTGGCAGGGTTAATTACATGCTTATGGGGTCTGTATTGACCCCCACGAGTGACGGGGTAAATTAAGTGCTTATGGGGGTCTGTATTGATCCCCATGCGTGACAGGGTTAATTAAGTGCTTATTGGGGTCTGTATGGACCACCATGAGTGACGGGGTTAAATAAGTGCTTATGGGGTCTGTATTGACCCCCATGCAGGTCACGGTTAATTAAGGGTTTATGGGGGTCTGGATTGACCCCCATGAGTGACCGGGTTAATTAAGAGCTTATGGGGGTTTGTATTGACCTCCATGATTGACAGGGTTAATTATAGGTTTATGGTGGTCTGTATTGACCCTCATGAGTGAGGGCGTTAATTAAGGGTTTATGGGGGTCTGTATTGACCCCCATGAGTGACAGAGTTAATTAATGTATTATGGGGGTCTGTATTGACCCTCACAAGTGACAGGGTTAATTATAGGTTTATGGGGGTCTGTATTGACCCCCATGAGTGACGGGGTTAATTATAGGTTTATGTTGGTCTGTATTGACCCTCATGAGTGACGGGGTTAATTAAGGGTTTATGGGGGGCTGTATTGACCCCCATGAGTGACAAAGTTAATTAATGTATTATGGGGGTCTGTATTGACCCTTACAAGTGACGGGGTTAATTATAGGTTTATGGGGGTCTGTATTGACCCTCATGAGTGACGGGGTTAATTACGGGGGTTATGGGGGTCTGTATTGACCCCTGTGAGTGACAGGGTTAATTATAGGTTTATGGGGGTCTGTATTGACCCTCATGAGTGACAGGGTTAATTAAGGGTTTATGGGGGTCTGTATTGACCCCATGAGTGACAGAGTTAATTAATGTATTATGGGGGTCTGTATTGACCCTCATGAGTGATGGGGTTAATTAAGGGTTTATGGGGGTCTGTATTGACCCCATGAGTGACAGAGTTAATTAATGTATTATGGGGGTCTGTATTGACCCCCATGAGTGCCAGGGTTATTTATTGGCTTATGGGGGTCTGTATTGACCCCCATGAGTGACCAGGTTAATTGTGGGCTTATGGGGGTCTATATTGACCCCCATGAGTGACAGGGTTAATTATGGGTTTATGGGGGTCTGTATTGACCCCCATGAGTGACCGGGTTAATTAAGTGCTTATGGGGGTCTGTATTGACCCCCATGCGTGACAGGGTTAATTAAGTGCTTATTGGGGTCTATATGGACCACCATGAGTGACGGGGTTAAATAAGTGCTTATGGGGTCTGTATTGACCCCCATGCAGGTCACGGTTAATTAAGGGTTTATGGGGGTCTGGATTGACCCCCATGAGTGACCGGGTTAATTAAGAGCTTATGGGGGTTTGTATTGACCTCCATGAGTGACAGGGTTAATTAGTGGTTTATGGGTGTCTGTATTGACCCCTATGAGTGAGGGGAAGGGCTAATGGTGGTCTGGACTGACCCCCATGAGTGACAGGGTTTTTTAGGGGTTTTTTAGGGGTTGATGGGGCTCTGTATATAGTTCCATGAGAATAGGGTTACATTTTTTTTTAATTACAGGTCCTTTAAGGACCCGTAAGGCGGGAATTTTTTATTTTCATTGCGGTGGGGGAAGGAGAGGACTAAGTGCTGCAAGTTCTGTCCTGGCTGTCCCCCCATGCTGTGGGTAAGTGTTTTTTTTGCAATTATTGGGTTTATTAGTGTGTTTTTAGTGTTTTTGTGTTTGCGCGGTTCGTGGGGTTAGTGTGGTTTTTTGTGAGACACAGGGGATGGAGAGAAGGAAGGGAAGGAGAGGAGTAAGTGCGGCGAGTTAACGGCTGTGTGGGGTGGTTTGGGGCACCGTAGGGGTTGTGTTGTTTCAAAGTCATGCGCCGTAAAGCCTCCACCTTCTGCAAATGCGGCATCTCGCTTCGGGAGGGTCCACATTTGCGGACCAAACTGCATGCCTCGCTTCGCGAATGTTGCAGTTCTTTGCGAGCTTGCAAAGTGTGATGACGTTTCGTAGTTTGACAACTATTATGTGTGATTGTAGATTTCGCATGAGTTCTGGCAGGTCTCTGTATCCCAGTTGCAATTTAGATCTTCTTTCTATCTCTGAATATATATTTTTTTAGGGGGGGTGGCGGTAAGAGAATTGAACGTATTGTAAAGAATACCAAAAATACTTTTTGTAAGAGGAGCAGAGATGCATAGTCTAGTAAACCAATTTGATGCAGGTTTCCCAAGAGTGTGTTCTAAGGAGGAGAGGAAGTATTTAAATCTGCAAAATGTGTAGTGTTCCTGGATATGGATACTGATTTCTTCTTTTAGTTGACAGACTGTTAAACTAGTGTTGTCTCTGTACCAGGAGTTCACTGTCAGGAGATTATGGCATTCCCACCATAATAGAGAGACTGCAGTGAGAGTATCAGGGATTCTAGGGTTGGGTATTATAGGGGTAGGATATTTCGGAATGAAATTAAATTTACAGATAGCCCATGACCAAATAGATAAAGATTGCTTTATATATGGGTTGCCCACTTTGCCCAAACATGTCAGTAGTTTCAGGATCCATGGGATAGAATCCCACATGTATGGGGCCATCATAAAGTTCTCAATAAATATCCAGAGAGGTTGGTGAGTAGGAGAGTAAGCAATCGGAATAAAAGCCAATTGTGCCGCCTTAAAATATAGTTTTAGGTTGGGGCAGGAAAGACCTCCTTTCGATTTATGAATAAACATAGTTGATTTAGAGATGTGGTGTGATTTAATATGCCATATAGATTTGGCTTTGTCATTTATCTAAATCTGTGTAATTCAGGGCGATCGGGAGGGTGCGATTGGGGCCCCCCACTGCGAGGGTTAATGTGGGGATAATGAGGGTTTCTGAGCTTATCTCGGATCCCGTGGGGTTAATTCGGGTTTTCAACCATATTTCGGATCCCTGCAAGGGTAAGTTGTATGTGGCTGGGCGGTCCGGGGTCGTGGAGCCTCGTTTTAATTTTTTTCTGCAACCATTTTTTTCCTCGCTTAGCCATTTTTCGAGTGCCGAAACGGTGGAATCTGGGGTTAAATTTGCGTGTCACTTCACTTCCAGATGTCCTGGCTGTCCCCCTATGCTGTGGGTAAGTGTTTTTTTGCAATTATTGGGATTATTAGTGTGTTTTTAGTGTTTTTGTGTTTGCGCGGTTCGTGGGGTTAGTGTGGTTTTTTGTGAGACACAGGGGATGGAGAGGAGGAAGGGAAGGAGAGGACTAAGTGCTGCGAGTTAACGGCTGTGGGGGGTGGTTTGGGGCGCCGTAGGGGTTGTGTTGTTTCAAAGTCATGCGCCGTAAAGCCTCCACCTTCCGCAAATGCGGCCCCTCGCTTCGGGAGGGTCCACATTTGCGGACCAAACTGCATGCCTCGCTTCGCTAATGTTGCAGTTCTTTGCGAGCTTGCAAAGTGTGACGACGTTTCGTAGTTTGACAACTATTATGTGTGATTGTAGATTTTGCATGAGTTCTGGCAGGTCTCTGTATCCCAGTTGCAATTTAGATCTTCTTTCTATCTCTGAATATATATTTTTTTAGGGCGGTAAGAGAATTGAACGTATTGTATAGAATACCAAAAATACCTTTTGTAAGAGGAGCAGAGATGCATAGTCTAGTAAACCAATTTGATGCAGGTTTCCCAAGAGTGTGTTCTAAGGAGGAGAGGAAGTATTTAAATCTGCAAAATGTGTAGTGTTCCTGGATATGGATACTGATTTCTTCTTTTAGTTGACAGACTGTTAAACTAATGTTGTCTCTATACCAGGAGTTCACTGTCAGGAGATTATGGCATTCCCACCATAATAGAGAGACTGCAGTGAGAGTATCAGGGATTCTAGGGTTGGGTATTATAGGGGTAGGATATTTCGGAATGAAATTAAATTTACAGATAGCCCATGACCAAATAGATAAAGATTACTTTATATATGGGTTGCCCACTTTGCCCAAACATGTCAGTAGTTTCAGGATCCATGGGATAGAATCCCACATGTATGGTGCCATCATAAAGTTCTCAATAAAAATCCAGAGAGGTTGGTGAGTAGGAGAGTACGCAATTGGAATAAAAGCCAATTGTGCCGCCTTAAAATATAGTTTTAGGTTGGGGCAGGAAAGACCTCCTTTCGATTTATGAATAAACATAGTGGATTTAGAGATGTGGTGTGATTTAATATGCCATATAGATTTGGCTTTGTCATTTATCTAAATCTGTGTAATTCAGGGCGATCGTGAGGGAGCGAAATAAATACATAAGGCGGGGAAGGAGGTTCATTTTAAAAGAGTGGATACGTCCTAACCAAGAAATCGGGTATTTTGCTCCTAACAATAGATTTTGGGTAAATGTTTTTAGACGGACGTATAATTGGATTTGTGTAGGTTTGCAGTGTTACGGGTGAGATTCACACCCAGATACTTGAGGTGGTTGGAAGGCCAGTTGACATTAAAGTGTTGTTGTAAAAAGACTAAGTTGGAGGGAGGTAAGGAGATATTTAGGGGCTTCCGTTTTATCCATATTGACGTGGAGCCCAGAAAATTTGCCAAATGACCCTAATAAGTGAAAGAAGTCAGGGACCAAGGTGCTGGGATTTGTCAAAGTGCAAAGGACATCACCTGCAAATAAGGCACACTTGAAGTGATGGTAGCCTATATTTATGCCTCTGATGATTTTATTTTTGGATTAACCAATTGTATAAACTACTTTTTCAAAAGTATATATTCAGTTTGGTTTAACATTAGCTTGTTAAAACAGAAAGGAAACACAAGATGGAGGTATTTTGGGCAGGCAGAATTATTAGTTTAGACTGTTGTACGGGAATTTAGTCATTTCTGGTTGCTGACTGATTGGGAATAATGAGGGTGGCTGATTTAGATAAGTGCAGGGAAAATGCCACTTGAGATGATGAATTAAAAATGGAACAAAATAAAAGGCATAGTAGTAACACTAACCTTGGCTGGAAGGTAGATGTGAAGTTGGAGTATAATGTGACTGTGCTACTCTGTAGGTCTAGGTGACAAATGGAAGGGAATAAAATGTTTTGAGAAGGAGAGGGTGATGCTGGTTGGGTAAATAATGTTGGAATAGATTAAAGTGATAAAGAACAACTTATAAGGATGAGGTGCTAGTGGGACTAATAAAGTAATACGTTTCTGGAAGTATTTATAGTAAATTTTAGCCTGGCAGAATTTATTATGGAAGGGGGTAAAGGGGAGTAAGGATTTAAGGGAGCAGGTCAGTGCCAATGAGAGGACAGAAAAGGAGCACATAGGCAAACTTTTCTCTAGTAAATACCACTGAATATTTGTCTTACAGCTCTAGCAAACAAAATTTAAATCTGTGTCCTTCACTTTATTTATTTTTTTAAATTGTTTTTAATATTACTGAAAAAAACATAAACACAAATATTATTAAAATAAGTAATAAATAATAGAATAAATACATGATACAAAAACCGACCCATAGATGTTGATTAAAATACACACTACACTTGTCTGGCTTATATCTTCCTTGTTGATACTAAAATAAGAATACAAGTACAGGCCTGCAGACAATAAAAAGTTGTTTAGAAATTATTTACAGTAGAGAGTTCTTCCATATCTTGAAGGGACCCTGTTCAGGTTCTCTGTAATACAATATGACATATTAAATAAATCAGATGCCTGGAGTATCATGCACCTTTCAGTATCTGTTAATTCATACATGCCACATAGATGTAGCAGGCAAAATTATGACATTTTACACCATTCTTTTGGAAAATTTGCAGTATTCTTTGTTATAAATAGATACATTGTTGAGATTTCTTAGAGGGTTAATTATTGCTAATGCCAGTATTTCAAATGTCTTAATACAGGCCATCACTAGGATCATTTAGATACATATACATGCAAAAATATTATCAGGTAATAAATTAATGGAAATGTAGTGCTCAATGGGAGGATAGAGAGGACATAGCTCTTTCAGTAGAGGTTAACTCTTCCCCAAAAAGCAGAGCTTGACATAGTGATAACTTTTTTATTGGACATGTGTTTTATTTAGAGGGACATGCTTTTGAGAGGTTTGACTTGCTTCAGACTTGACACAGGGAGATAAAACCCCATTGAAAGCTTATCACTCTAAATAAAACATTTGTCCAGTAAAAAAGTGTCACTATATACCACAATATTCTCAATATTCATCTGAATTACTGGTCATATATATTTATGTTTCGATGTGTGTCTGTATAAATACATACCCACGCTTGTGTGATCACCAAATATTTGCTATATACATACTAGACAAATGTGCTGTTACACAAAGACACATATTTGCTCCAACATTTTAACTGTTACAGTCTCACAGATACGGTATACATGTGTTAAATTGGTGCAGCAAAGGTTCCATTTATTGCAGAAATGAAAGGTGCACACATAAATAAATAAATTATTATTACAATTAGTTGTCTCACTAGCTTACCTGGACTGCACATTAGACTTTTATTTACTTTAATTACTTCCCACGAATTATACATTTTAACAAGCAATGATATTATAAGAAAATATACTAACTACACAGGCCTGCTTCTAAAAAAGGGAATTGTACTCCAAACTGATAACCTAAGATCCGAAATGAAGGAATATGCAAGGGGGATTGGAGCCAAATATGAATTGATCCACATTATACTGGAGGCTGGTGACCTTCCAAGTTGGTGGGGCAGAAGACAGAGACCCTCAACTTATATTGACTTCACCCAATAGTATAAACTCCTCCCCTTCACAGCATGTTATCTCTATAGGCCCTGCCCACTGACACTGACTCTGGCCACTTGATTGATTTTTCTTTTCCTGTCACTTTACTTACCGTACTTGTTATCTTGATGAGGATGAGGTGGTGCTGGATATGCTCACTTTTCTTATGCTGGGAAGTGCCTTAAATTTTTTGATGATGTGCAATAATTAAATAGAACATATAGAATAGGGTCACTCTCTTTTCTACCTCACCTCTCTCTCTCATCTCTATCTTCCCCTCTCTCTCTATCTCCCACTCTCTCTCCTCTGTCTCATGCCTATCTCCCACTCTCTTTCTTCTATCTCTCTCCTCTCTCTCTCTCCTTTCTTCCTCCTCTTTATCTCATTCCTCTATTTCTTTCCTCTTTATCTCTCCCTCTCTTCTTTCTCCTATCTACCTATCCTCTCACTTTCCTCTCTATCTCTCGCTCTCTATCTCTCCTCTATATCGCTCTCTCTCTCTATATATCTCTTTCCTCTCCCTCTCCTCTCTCCGTCTCTCCATTTCTCCATCTCTCCTCTCTCCATCTCTCCATCTCTCCCTATCCTCTCCATCTCTCCTGGGTAGCCCACCTGAAGAGACTAGAGAGTGGGCCCTATGAGGAGGGTTGCGGTGGGCCAGATGAGAAGGGCCACAATTGGGCCCATCTCAGAAGGGCCACAGGTGGTCTGTGATGGGGCCCTGGGTGGCCTCTGATGCAGCCATAGGGAGAGCAGATGGCTTCTGATAGAGACCTGGGTGCCCTGTAACAGGACCCTGAGACCACAGGAGGCCTGTAATGGGGATCTGGGTGGCCTCTGATGGGGCCATTGGTGGCCTATAACAGGACTCTGAGGCCGCAGGAGGCCTAAGACCAAAGTGCTTGTGCTGAGGAGTTTTGGTAAGTTAGTGCTAAGGATTTTTGGTAAGTTAGCGATAGTAGTCTGGAGGTTTGGTTCATTGTTACTTTGAGATTTACTGCTCACTTAATTTACATGACACACATATTAGTCACTTTCCAAAAATGACTTACACAGAGTTATACACCTACACATAGATACATACATATGTAGATATTACACATAAAACATTAATTTATCCATTTGTCACCTAGACCTACAGAGTAGCACAAACAGTCACTGTATACTCCAACTTCAACATGTTGTAAATGGAAGCTACTCACATTGGACTAAAGTGGTAAGTAGGACTGGAAAGTATAGTCTCCATTTTTGCTAATAACACTAAGTTGTGCGTGGTAATTCAATCAGAAAATGATGTACTTTCCCTCCAAAAGGATTTGCATACATTAGAGAAATAGGCAACTAAATGGCAGATGAGAGTTAATATGATTAAATGTAAAATTATGCATTTGGGAAAACTAGTCATGCAATTTATAATTTTAATGGAGCAAATCTAGGGGTATCAAATATTAAAAGTGATTTGGGAGTACTTGTGGACAGCCACCTAGGTAACAGTGCTCAATGCCAAGCAGCATCTGCAAAGACAAATACAATATTAGCATGTATTAAGAAGGGTATAGAAGCAAGGGAAACAAATATAATTCTGACACTATACAAATCCCTAGTGCACCCTGATTTGGAATATGGGTACTACTTCATAAAAAGGATTTTTTTAGAGCTGGAAAAAGTACTTAGAAGGCCAACAAAACATATAAGGGGAATGGAAGGACTAAGCTATGAAGAAAGGCTTACCAAATCATTTTTTTCTCTCATTCAGGGACAATATAAGGCTTTGCCAATTTAACTTTTTTTGCCAAGAGGACATCCATTGATTTTAGAAGGTAAAATATTCCACCATTATGAAGGGAAAGAAAAGGGTTTTTCACAGTAAGGGTTGCTAAACTGCAGATTTCTCTACCAAAGGAGGTTTAAAAAGGCATTGGATATATTTTTCAATAAAAAAGGGCATTCAGGGTAATCCTGTATAACTAGAGGAGGAGTATTGATCCAGGGAGAAATTTGATTGTGTCAGGGGTCAGGAAGGAGTTTGCCCCTTATGACAGTGGTCCCCAACCTTTTTCGCACCGGAGACCGTTTCCATTGAGGTCATATTTTCATGCTCCCTTTGGGGTGGGGTGGGGGTGGGTTTGGTGGGCGGGATGGGGGGGGGGAGTTGTTTTAAATGCGTTACATTTATATGTGTGTGTGTGTGTATGTATATATATATATATATATATATATATATATATATATAAAGAGTGAGGTAGCTGTGAATGTCCAGTAATCCAGTTGAATAATCAGAGTATTGCAGTGAATAGTGATACCTTTTTTTATTACATATAGTTACATAGTTACATAGGGCCTCATTCAATTGCAATTTGGCCAATTGAATAGGACTCTAAATAAGCACATAGCATATTTTTTTTAAAGAAGTTTTTAGTTAGTGAAAACCTTGCTTTTGGATAGATGCTTGCTAACTAAAAATTTCTTTAAAAAATATATGTTATGTGCTTATTTAGAGCCTTATTCAATTGGCCAAATTGCAATTGAATGAGGGCCATAGTATTTAAGGTTGAAAAGACCTTCAGTCCATCAAGTTCAACCTTTCAAGATTTCCTCCGATCTGCAATATGCGGATTAACTATTAATTAATTAGTTGTATAAAAAAAAAAAAAAAAAATCCCTCCTGATCCCAGACACCGGCGACCGGACTTCTCCCTGGATCAATACTGCCTCTCTAATTATCCATGATAACCCTGAATTCCCTTTTTAATTAGAAATAAATCCAGTCCCCTTTTAAAGTTATTTAGCGAATCCGCTGTCACCACCTCCTCTGGTAGAGAATTCCACAGATTAACCCCCCTTACTGTGAAGAACCCTTTTCTTTCTTTAAGGTGGAATCTTTTTACTTCTAACCTCAAGTCCTCTTGTCAGTTGAAAACCTCTTGGCACAAAAAGCTCCCTTGACAAAGCTTTATACTGACCCTGGATGTATTTATATAAGGTAATCATATGTCCTCTTAGATGCCTTTTTTCTAGAGAAAATACGTTTAATTTGGTTAGTCTTTCTTCATAACTTAGACCCTCCATTCCCCTTATTAGTTTTTTTGCCCTCCTCTGTACCTTTTCCAGCTCTAAAATGTCCTTTTTATGAAGTGGTGCCCAAAATTGTACTCTATATTCCAAATGAGGGCGTACTAGAGATTTGTATAGTGGCAGAATTATATTTGCTTCCCTGGCTTCCATACCCTTCTTAATACATGCTAATATTTTATTTGCCTTTGCAGCTGCTGCTTGGCTTTGAGCACTGTTACCTAGGTGGTTGTCCACAAGCACTCACAAATCCCTTTCAATATCTGATACACCTAGATTTGCTCCATTAAGATTATAAATTGCATGGCTATTTTTCCTTCACAGATGCATAACTTTACATTTATTCGTATTAAATCTCATCTGCCATTTAGATGCCCATTCCTCAATTTTATGTAAATCCATTTGGAAGGAAAGCACATCACTATCTGATTTAATTACCTTGCACAACTTTGTGTCATCAGCGAAAATGGAGACACCACACTCCAATCCTACCTCTAAGTCATTAATAAATATGTTAAAAAGGAGAGGACCTAATACTGAACCCTGAGGAACCCCACTTACCACATTAGTCCAATTGGAGTATGTTCCATTTACAACAACCCTTTGCTTCCTGTCTTTTAGCCAGCTCTCAATCCATGAGCAGATATTTACTGCAACTCCTGTATCTCTTTGTTTGCACAATAGTCTCCCATGTGACACTGTATCAAAAGCCTTTGCAAAATCCAAAAAGACTACATCCACTGAGTTGCCTTGATCCAGGTTCCTACTAACCTCCTCATAGAAACTAATTAGATTTGTTTGACATGACCTATCCCTCATAAATCCATGTTGACTCCTACTTATAATCCTGTTCAAATCGACATATTCTTGTATATTATGCCTTATTAACCCTTCTAAAAGCTTCCCCACTACAGAAGTGAGGCTCACTGGTCTATAATTCCCCGGCTTTGCTCTTGCTCCCTTTTTAAATATAGGTATCACATCAGCTTTTCTCCAGTCATCTGGGAGAGACCCTGTGTTGAGTGAATCTTGAAAAATTAAATATAATGGTTTGGCTATTACAGAACCCAGTTTCCTTAGTACCATTGGATGTATTCCATCAGGACCCGGGGCTTTATTAATATTTATTTTTCCAACCTCTTTTGGATTACTTCCTGTGTTAACCAATTATTTGGCAAAGGTAGTGTAGCCCCATTATGTTGCTGTGTCCCAACCACTGGTACCTCCCTTGTGTATACCGAAGAAAATAACCTATTTAGCTCATCTGCCTTTTCTTGGTCACTAATTATCAGAAGGCCTGTGTCACATTGTAATGTTCCTATAGCTTCCTTCCTCGCCTTCTTCCCATTAATATACTTAAAATATTTTAGTTAGTCTTACTCTCTTTTGCAATTAATTTTTCATTTTCTATTTTAGCCAGTCTATTCGACCTTTTGCAAGCCTTGTTGATTTCCTTGTATTCCTGTAAAGCAGTCTCTGTCCCCTCTTGTTTGTATAATTTAATTGCCTGTTTTTTACTCCGTATCTTTATCTTTAAATCATTGTTAAGCCACATTGGAAGGGATTTACTCCTTTTACTTTTATTCCCACGCGGTATATGCGGATGTGTATGTATATTTAGTAAGGATTTAAATGTTGTCCATTTATGTTCAGTATTTTTACCTGTCAGTTCTCTGTCCCAGTCTATACTTTGTATTGCTGCCCTAAGACCATTAAAATCTACCCTTTTAAAATTAGGAGTTTTCGTTGTCCCCTTAAAATTTAGTTTTTTTAATTCAATCTCAAACGAGACTGTGTTGTGATCACTGTTTCCCAAAGGTTGCCCTATTCCAACATTTGATACTATATCAATATTATTTGTGATGAGTAATTCATTTCTAGTAGGCTCCTGTACAACCTGGGCCAGATAATGATCACTGAGTGTACTCAAGAACCTACTCCCCTTAGATGAACTGCTGGTCTCATTTATCCAGTTTATTTCAGGGTAATTAAAATCTCCCATTATTAGAACTTGACCATGCTTAGCTGCATTTTCAATCTGTAACAATAATTGTATTTCCTCATTTTCAGCTATTTGGAGGTTTATAGCATACTCCTACTAATATTCTTTTCGAATTTGCTGCCCAGCTATTTAACTCTACCCACAAACATTCAGCTTTATCACTAGGTCCACCATAAATATCTTCTCTGACTATAGGCTTAAATTAAGGCTTAACATACAGACAAATCCCTCCTCCTCGTTTACCATTGCCTCTATCTTTCCTAAATAGGTTAGAACCATCCAGATTAACAGTCCAGTCATGAGATTCATCCCACCACGTTTCAGTAATGCCTATTAAATCCCATTTTTCATTAATTGCTAATAATTCTAACTCTCCCTTTTTTTCCTGGCATGCTTCTGGCATTAGCAAGCATACACCTTATGTTATGAGTCTGTAGTTCTGAAGTGCCTGCCACTGTACTTGAATTACTTGGTACTACCTCCCCTTTGACTATACTACCCCTCCCCCATCTCCTCCCCTATGAGTTATTAATTCATCCCTTATATCCTCTACACTTTCTACCCCATTACTTATATCTAGTCCCTCCCCCACACCTACTAGTTTAAAAACTCCTCCAGCCTTTCTACCATCCTATCCCCTAGTACAAAAGCTCCCTCATCATTAAGGTGCAATCCATCCCTACTGTAGAGATTGTACCGAAGTGAGAAGTCAGCCCAGTGCTCTAAAAACCCAAACCCCTCCTTAGTGCACCACATCTTTAGCCACGCATTAACCTCCCTAAGCTCCTTCTGCCTCCCTGGGCTAGCATGTGGCACTGGTAGTATCTCAGAAAAATACTACCTTGGAGGTCCTTGCCTTCAGCTTATTACCTAGTTTTCTAAAATCATTCTTTAGGACACTCCATCTTCCCCTAACTTTGTCATTGGTACCAATATGTACCAAGACCGCCGGTTCATTTCCAGCCCCTCCCAATAATTTGTCTACCCGATCCACAACATGACGAACTCGAGCACCCGGGAGACAGCAAACTGTTCGATTACTGGGATCTGGGTGACAAATTACCCTGTCTACCTTCCTAATAATAGACAAGCTTTCGAGAGATAATGCCTCTCTTTATTAAGTCAAAAAGCGATACTGATACAAGAATGAACTAAAAACAGTAAACAGAAAGAGATGGGGAAAATCAAGAGAAACACAATTCATTGGCCAGAGTTAAGTGAGAAATAGACCAGCATTGTGAATAATGTCCTGATAGATCAGTAAGTAAGTCTATTGATCAGTTATAGATAAGAACACAGCAGAGTAACATAAAGAGCAATAAACTTCAGCATGTAGCTTACAAAAACAGTAATAGAAGGGGGGGGAGTGGAATGTGTTCGCTATAAGACATTAAGAAAGTGGGCCAGAAAGCCTAAGTCAATGTTAATGCCCAAATCCTTAGTATTAAAAAATTGAATCATTTTTAATTCAAAAGTTTCCCACTGTTGGATAGGTCTGAAATTCCCTCTGAGTACTTTTATTTTGAGGTTCTGGATGGAATGATTCTCCTGGGTGAAATGTTGTCCAACTGGAGTACAATAACTGTCTTCATGGTGCTTTTTGATGGAGCTTTGGTGGAGGTTCATTCGCATGTGTAGTTTCTGGCTAGTTTCCCCAATGTAACACCCCCTTTCACATGCTGTACATTGTATAATGTACACTACATTTGATGATGTACATGAATATGAGCCTCTGATGTTGTAGGTCTTGTTGTTGTGCGTGGCTGTGTCCTCTTTCCAGATGTGTTGGCATAGTTTCCAGCGACTTGTATTGCCGGGTTTGATGCTTTTTTCTCTGTTATGCTGTTCATTTTGGTAATCTTCTGTTCACCAATGTTTGTCTTAAATTTGGTGGCTACCTAAATGCAAGAATGGGGGGGGGGGTTTGGGGATATATGTTTCAATCTTGTGTCCTCTGTGAGTTGTGGTTGTAAATCCTTAAATATTTTGCGTATTCCTTCTAGAACCGGATGGTATGCGGTTACCAGAGGTGTACGTGAAGTTGTTTCTTTGGTTTTGTATTGCAACAGGTGTTCCCAGGGGGTTCTGACGGCAGAGGGTAATATGGGGTTGGTAACCTTTCTGTTTGAGGGAGGCAGATAGTGTTTTTAAGTGTTTATCACGGTCTTCTATGTTTGAACATATGGGGTGGTATCCCATGGCTTGACTATGAATTAACCCTTGTTTAGTATGGGAGGGGTGGAAGCTAGAGTTGTGGAGGTAACTACATCTGTCTGTAGGTTTCCTACAGACAAATTAATTCAGATTGTCATTTGTAATGGAAATGGTGGTATCCAGAAAGTTAACCTGTTCTGTGGAGTAATCAATTTTAAATTGAATGGATGGGTGAAAGGTATTGAACGAATTATGGAAGTTTTTGAGTTTTCCTTCCCCTTCTGTCCATATGATGAACAGGTTATCTATGTAACGGTAGTATCTGTAAGGTTTGTGGACATATGTGGACAGGAATCTCCTTTCCAGGTCTGACATAAATAGGTTAGCATATTGTGGTGCCATTTTCGTGCCCATTTCGGTCCCCATTATTTGTAGGTAAACATGTTGGTTGAAGGTGAAGTAGTTATGGGTCAGGATGTATTCTAGTAGTTTGACAATGGTATCAGGGTTATATTTGTGATTCTGATTGTGTGTAGAAAGAAACTTCATGCATGCCTCAGTGCCATCTTTATGTGGAATGTTGCTGTAAAGAGATTCAACATCCATGGTTACAAGTAGTGTGTTGGCAGGTAGGCCCTCAGTCTGACTTAGTTTGTTAAGAAAGTCAATGGTTTCCTGTATATAGCTGTCAGTGTTTTTAACTAGTGGCTTAAGGATGTTTTTAACCCAGTCAGATAACTGTTCAGTCAGTGTGTCACACCAGTAACAATAGGTCTTCTACTTTCCTCCCCCCCCTTCTATTACTGTTTTTGTAAGCTACATGCTATGCTGAAATGTATTGCTCTTTATTTTACTCTGCTGTGTTCTTATCTACACCCTGATCTATAGACTTACTTACTAACCTATCAGGACATTATTCAAAATGCTGGTCCATTTCTCACTTAACTCTGGCCAATGAATTTTGTTTCTCTTGTTTTTCAATTTTTTTTTTTTTTGTCTTAACACGAACATAGCCCCAATTTAATGAGGCTTAAAATCTTGTAATGGCGTACTCACTAATAACACAACTAATTCAATAAACACTTCACCACTACAGGCTCAAGAGATAAGGCGCAATAAAAATGTATCACATATATATTACTACTGATGTAGTGGGGTGCAAGTTTTGTGTGTAAGTATAATTTCTCTACTATAAAATACCCTGCTGTACAATTTGTTTATTCTATCATTTCTGCGCAAGACAACATACAGTATATTTTATTTTGAAACATTAGTGATTAGTCAACTTGGTTATGTCTTTTGGAATTGCAGATTATATTTCAACGGCATAATAGCAGCTTTTATTTCCACCACTATTTTTCATTAGCAAATCTCTCAGAATGATTTTATTAATTTGTTATGCCCAAGCTAAATATCAACATAATAATATAACAATACATCAAAAAAATGTAAATATATAATATACTAGAAAATTGCCTGTCAAAAATAACGGGAATAAAATTGTAAACCTGACAATGTTGTTTACCACACAATGTGAGGATTTTCTCCCCCTGAGCACCTTCGGCGCTCATCGCGAGCCCTGCACTGAGCGCCTTTGGTGCTCATTGCGAGACTCTCCCCCCGTGTACTTCAACTTTCCTGGTTTGCAATGATTACCTTACGCGCTCATCACGACCTCACTCACAGGCTCCCTGGCTCTCCCTCTGTGCTGTGTGTGAGTGTGTAAGTGAATTTGAGGCATAATTGTGTTTTTTGGTGGTCTTTTTAGTTGCATGGTTCGGGTGTTTTACGTGCTTCGGTCCTAAGTCCTACGGGGTGAGCGAGCCCTGCAATGAGCACTCATTGCAGCCTAAGTCCCAAGGACCTTACAGGCCCGTGCCTCAACTGCTCACCTCACTTCCTGTGACCAACATCGCAAATGCCCCCAACATTTGTAAGATCCACAACTATTATATTGATTATTAATAGTAGTATTACTAGTAGTATTATATTAACAATATAATAATATTATATTTTTGAAGGATATTAAACTAACTCATCATCAAGCCATTTCATCAACCATGATGTTCATATTCTGTGCAATCAACTAAATATCAGAATATGTGAAAAAGTATTGCATTTAAACCAATAGGCAAAATACTGTAATACTATATGAAACACAACAGTACATTTGCTATTAAACATCCTACCATTCAAAGGTTTAATGGTTCAATATGCTTTTTTATAAATATGTGCATTTATGAGTTTCCTACTGCTGGCATATTGATGTGAATAGAAGTATGTTAATATACCAAAGTCAATTTGCCTTTTGATAAATATGAGGTTATAGTCTTCTTTATCAATCAATAAAAATCATATCTGTACTAAGCCCTGGTATGTGGGCAGTGGCGGAGCTAGTGCATAAGGGGCCCTGGTGCAAAAATACAATTTCACAGGGGGCTGAGGTAGGCCGATGAGGTCTGTGAGGGGCCACAGGAGGCTGAGGGGAACACAGGGGGCTGAGGGAGGCCAAGGAGATCCACAAAGGGCCACAGGAGGCTGAGGGGGAACACAGGGGGCTGAGGGATGCCGCAGAGCCCTGCGAGGGCAAACACAGGAGGCTGAGGGGGAACACAGGGGGTCACGTGGGCCACAGGGTCTGCAGGGGACACAGGGGAGCCTGTGGGTGCCACAGTGGGCCATATGGTGCCACAGGGGACCCATTGGAGGTCTTTGAGGGCCATAGGGGCTGTGGGGGCCAAAGGGACTGCGGGGGCAAAGGGGGTGCCAGGGGGCCACAGTGGGCTCGAGGGGACCCATGGGAAATCTGTGGGTCATAAGGGGCCCCAGGAGGCCATAGGGACCCCAGGGGGCACAGGGGACCTGCGGGGGGGGAGAGTGGGCCCAAGTGGCCACAGGGGCTTCACGGGGGCCACAGAGGCCAGAGAGGACCCGCAGGGCCACAGGAGGGCCACAGAGGCCACAGGAGGACCACAGAGGCCACAGGGGTCCACAGGAAGGATACCGGGCCCACAGGGGACCTGTAGGAGGTCTGCAGGTTCCGCTGGAGGTCCGTGGAGGCCCCTCAGAGGCCAGGGGCCTCAGTGTCTTGCACCGTTTGCACCAGCGGTAGCTCTGCCTCTGTATGTGGGTACATTCATCCAGGAAAGCCTTGGTTAAAGTTCTAGAATCTTCATATTCAGTACTTTAAAATGGCTCTTCTTTCTTGAGTGAAGACCCGCAATCTTTTCTTCAAAGCCATGGGAAAACTTCACCCACAAAAAAAAAATCTCTAAAAAAACTAAGATAAAGTAACATTGGAGCATAGTCAATCCAACCAAAGCTTGGAGGAGCTACAATTCCCTCAATCTGATTGGTTTCTATTAACCAATCAGAGAAGACTATTCTGATTGGTTGATTGATAGCTAATAAGAATTAAGTATGCTCATAAAGTAGATGGCGTACTGTATATTCCCTTATCAGATTATTGTAACCTTTACTGTTTTATTGTAATTCTTTTTTATATTCATGCTATTTTTTAACAATTCTAGTTATGTTTTTTTTTCTACTGAGGGGGTCTCAAAATCTGTAACATATTTATTTGGGTAATAAGGTCAGGGAATAGGTAGAGGAGACCATAATTCCATGCATATTTTTACTGAGGCTTGACCCCTTCCATGATACAATTTCTGCAAGGATTTGTAAGGCCCTTTTCATACACTCGCTAAGGCTTTCAAATGAACATAACACAGGGCCCAATTCAATTGCAAGCCCGTAACTCGATCGTAGTAGGCTGTATGTCTGCGGGTGTGTTGCAGCTCCTGTTTGTCTCAGATTACGATGCTATTCAATTGCTAGCCCATTTGGGTGGCCTGATATGTGTTAACTCATTTATACCCAAGACTGATTTAGCCTTGAAATGAAACATAAAAATAAATGTAATTTCCTGCGGATTTGCAAGCTTGAGACTGTTGTGCAATTAATTCTAATGTCTTTAATCGCTTTGCCTGTTCTTTACAGTGCAGTATTGATTTTGATTTTTTGATTTTTGATTTGCATTTACAGTGCTACGAATAGGTTTTTGCATGCCCTTGCGAGTCCTCACTTGCAAAAATTGAAATATCAAAGGCTTTGGTATGCTGTAAGTTACGGGTTTAACCATCAACATTTTTTCAAGGCCGTAACTCGTAACTCGTAAGCCGTTTGGAGCCTGCAAAAAGACGCCAATTGAATAGCAAATTAACTTGCGACCTCACTTACGGGCTACAGTAACATGTGAAAGCTCAATTGAATCGGGCTCACAGTTTGTTACGTTAGTTTTTTATATGTGCAACATGTAACATTGTATTTATCTAAGTAAATCCTCATCTAAGCCCATCATGATAGCCTTTTAAATATTCATTAGTTATCAAAAACCTGATTAGAATGTGTAGACAAACATTTTCTGGTTATACAGTATTTTTTGGGCTTCTGAATAATAGTATGGAACCTATTGATAGTAGGCTTGAACAAACATCTATTTTTTTCAGCATATCCATTACATTGCTAAATATTAGTTACATAGATTGTGAATTAGTGTATTAATATTTTGAAATTCCTTCCAGCACGTAATTAAAGGAAAAACTTTAAAAATTACCTCAAAAAGATTCTTACAGTCTGGCAGCCTGTTGGATGTAAGTTCCACCCATTCACCTTTTGTACCTGTGCAACTAATCAGTTTTTATATCTGTGACTGGGCACAACCCAGATATGGATAGAAATTTGCGCAACTTGAAGCCAGCACTCTGCCAGTCAATATGAGCCAGCCAGTCCAGCCATTTTTGAAGATTAATGTTAAATGGGAAAAATGTTCAAAATAATCTTATAACATTACTACTAGAAAAATAAACCCCCAAATTGTACACCTTTCCCTTCTGTTTTGGATGGTCATTCATCACAACACTGATCTTTGTGCTCTGTATTGGACTCTTCAGGCAGGAGGAAATGAAGGTTAATGTTTACTCTTTTCTCAGGATTAAGTTGTGAAGATTGGCAGCCAACAAGCCCTCTGGGGATCCTGTGATGAGTCAAAGAATCTAAAATAGGTAAATAAATCAAACACACATTACCTGGAGCAGTTACTTGCCAGTTCTAGCCATACAAGGTTGTTAGAGAAATCCACAGATGTGAATGACTACAATTCTCAAGATTTATGTTTCTGTTGTATTATGGCAAAGATTCCATACATTCAACAAAATGAAACATTATTAAAGATCTTATAAAGAAAATCAAATTGGAAGGAATTGCATATATTCATGGTAGTAGATATCATTATTAGCTACTTGAGTTAATTTCTATCTGCTGTTTTAGAGAATGCATTAATAAAGATGATTAGTGGATTTGGAGATTTGGAGATTATAAAAATGATTTAATCAAATAATTAAGGACCCTATTCTATTGCCCAATTCGCAAATTTATACACACTTAAATTGCTCTTAATATTGCCACATATTGTATTAGCTACTCGCATTCTGATTACAAGTTCTCCGCCCACAATCACTATGGGTCAACCAAAGACTCAAATTTGTCACAAGAACTGGTTTTAGATCTAAATAATTCAAGTTACACAAAATCAATATTCTATTAGACCCATAGTGCTCGCAAATAAAGTCTAACCTGCAATTGAGTATCACAGAAAAAAAACAGATGATCTAATGCATTTTATAGATTGCTAGATTGCAACTCGATCTGCAAATATTACTTACTAGCGACTTGCCCGTCAAAAAATGACGGTCAATAAAAGAAAGTGTTGAAATGCTGTTTGCCACGCAATGTGAGTGTACTGTGTGCCTCAACTATATAGACCCCTCTAACACACTAATGAACACATGTAATAACACTATAAGTGCCATTAGGGTCATCCAGGACCCTCATTTTAACCCGGTCACTTATGGGGATCTATCCAGACCCTGATAAGCCTCTATTTAGCCCCATCAGTCCCATAAGGGTATATTAAGACCATTATGGGCCTGTTACAACCCATCATTAACATTAACAACATCAAGGACCATCATGACACTAAGTATAAACACTACACTGCACTATACCCCCCAATAAAACATTAAATATCAACAAAACACCCTCTACACTAACCTATTAACACCTACACTACCTACCTACCTACCCCCTAATAACCCCCTCCCCACCACTGTAATTACAGAAATAAAAAAAAACTAAAGTCATCAAAAATCTACATTACATAAAATAAAAAATAAAAAAAACATAAGTCACAAAAAATAAAAAAAGGAACATTACAGAAAAAAAAATTACACACCTGAAAAGGAAATACATATAATACATACAAAACAATACATACAATATAATACAATTAAATACATACAATACAATACACCCCTATCTAATATACATCCCCTATCTAATATACAATACTATCTATCTAATATACATCCCCCTATCTATCTAATATACAATAAATACTATCTCTATATAGCAACCCTAATTCTAAGCTAAAATAAAATAATTAAGACCACTTACCTTTGAGATGTTTCTTCAGATCCCCAACCGAGGGTAAAAAAGATTTATAAAATTACTACAACACGTTTACATAAAATAAATAAACATTCTAAATATTCTACTCCCCTTTCCAGCATGTCACGTCCTTCATCTTTGCTTCTCCGGCGCTGCCCCTGTTAAAAAAACCCCATAACATTAGTACACATATATAAACATAAAACCAAGTAAAATCAACACAATCTACATTATACTTACCTCCCCGCGATGTCTCCGGCCTACTTGTCCTCTGCCCAGGAAGCATCCGCACTCTTTAAAAAAAAACAACAACACACATCGGCACTCGCGGATGTCTCCGACGCTAATGAGCTTCCTACGGAGTGCTCCAGAATAAAATTGGCAATGGCGGCTTCTGATTGGCTGAAAACGCTGTCTATCAAATTCAGCCAATGAGAAGACGCCAATTGTGAACCAATGAGAAAGGAATACACCCCAAAATCCCACGCTGATTGGATAACGCACCTGTCAATCTTTATTTAAACCAATCCTAAGGCTTTATTGCCATCAGCGAATTACAATGGGATACACCCCCACGCAGTGGTTTAAATAAAGATAGACAGGTGCATTATCCAATCAGAGTGGGATTTTAGGGTGTATCCCTTTCTGATTGGCTCACACATTGGCGCCTCCTGATTGGGTGAATTTGATAGACAGCGTTTTCAACCAATCAGAAGGCGCCATTGCCTATTTTCTTCTGGAAAAGTCTCCGGGAGCCTCATTAGCGTCGACGATGTCCGTGAGTTCGGATGTGTGTTCTTTTTTATATTTATTTTTTTAGAGCATGGTTTCAGGGCGGGGCAGAAGAGGAGGAGGCCGGAGACATCGCGGGGAGGTAAGTACAATGTAGATTATGTTTATTTTATTTTGTTTTTATGCTTATGTATGTGTATTAATGTTATGTTTTTTTTAACAGGGGCCGCGCCGGAGAAGAGTAAAAGAATAAGGACAGGACATGCTGGAAAGGTGAGTAGAATATTTAGAATGTTTAGAATGTTTATTTATTTACTGTAAATGTGTTGCACTAATTTTTTTAGTTTTTTTTCCCCTAGGTGGCTGATCTGAAGGGACATCTGCAAAGGTAAGTGGTCTTAATTATTTTATTTTAGCTTAGAATTAGATTTTTTTATATATAGATAGCATTTATTGTATGTTAGCTAGGGGTATGTGTTTTATATAGATAGCATAGCATGTATTGTATATTAGATTGTGGTATTTATTTAGATAGATTGGTGGATGTATATTAGATAGATAGGATGTATATTAGATAGATAGGATTTATTGTATATTACATAGATTGTGTGATGTATATTATATAGATAGGATGTGTATTAGATTATGGTATTTATTTAGATCGATTGTGGGATGTATATTAGATAGATAGAATGTATTGTATATTAGATAGGGGTGTATTGTATTGTATTTCATTTTATTTGTATTGTATGCATTTGTATTGTATGTATTTGTATTGTATGTATTTCCTTTTTAGGTGTATATATATTTTTTTCTGTAGTGGGGGGGGTTGTAATGTGTTTTTTTTATTTTCTGCAATGTTCCTTTTTTATTTCTTGTGACATAGGTTTTTTATTTTATGTAATGTAGATTTTTTTATTATTTAGGCTTTTAATATCCTGTAATTAGAGTGGTGGGGGTTATTAGGGGGTAGGTGTCAATAGGTTAGTGTAGAGGGTGTTTAGTTGATATTTAATGTTTTATTGGGGGGTATAGGGCAGTGTAGTGTTTATACTTAGAGTCATGATGGTCCTTGAGGACCCTCATGGCACTTATGTGGTTAATGTTGGGTTGTAACAGGCCCATAATGGTCTTAATATACCCTTATGGGACTGATGGGGTTAAATAGAGGTTTATGAGGGTCTGTATGGACCCCCACGAGAGACAGGATTAATTAGCGGTTTATGGGGGTCTGTATTGACCCTCATGAGTGAAAGGGTTAATGAAGGGCTTATGGGGGTCTATATTGACCTTCATGAGTGAGGGGGTTAATGAAGTGTTTATGGGGGTCTGTATTGACCCCCATGAGTGACAGGGTTAATGAAGGGCTTATGGGGGTCTGTATTGACCCCCATGAGTGACAGGGTTAATGAAGGGCTTATGGGGGTCTGTATTGACCCCCATGAGGGACAGGGTTAATGAAGGGCTTATGGGGGTCTATATTGGCCCCCATGAATGACAGGGTTAATTAGGGGTTTATGGGGGTCCGCATTGACCCCCATGAGTGACATGTTTAATGAAGGGCTTATGGGGGTCTGTATTGACCTCCATGAGTGACAGGGTAATGAAGGGCTTTTGGGGGTCTGTATTGACCCCCATGAGTGAGGGGGTTAATGAAGACTTATGGGGTCTATGGTGACAGGGTTAATTAATGGTTGATGGGGCTCTGTATAGAGCCCCATGCGTGATAGTGTATATATGTATATATTTTTTTATAACGGGTCCTTTAAGGGCCTTTACGGTCCTTTAAGGACCCGTAACACTGGGAATTTTGAATTTTCATTGCAGCGGGGGTCCCCGATCGGGTATGATCGGGACCCCCACTGCGATGGTTAATGTGGGGTTAATGCGGGTCTCCAAGCTTATCTCGAATCACGTGGGGTTAATGCGGGTTTCCGAGCTTATGTCGGATCCCTTCTTGAGTAAGTTGTACGTGGCTGGGCTTTGAGCCTCGTTTTCTTCGGCGGCCATTTTTTCCCTTTCAGAGGTCCTGGATGCCCCCCCCCCCCCTTGCTATGGGTAAGCTTTTTATGTATATTTTGTGAGTATTTATATACTTTATAATATATTATATTTATATAATATTTGACTGTTTTTAGGTGCGCCCAGTTCGGCAGTTATGGTCGTATTTTTCGTGCGTGTGGGTGTTTGTGCAGTTAAGGTTGGTTCCGAGGTCGTTTTTTTTTTCTAAGACTTGCATGTGTGTGTGTGTGTTTTTAACCGCGTGTGAGGCGCCTTTGAGCCTCCACCTCCGCAAATGCGAGCTCGCAAAGCGTGACGACGATTCGTAGTTTGACAACTATTATATGTGATTGGCCTTTCATTATTTCTTAGCCTTCAATTGCAGATTTCATCTAACTTCCATGTTTTACTGATGTCATGGTAACGATTTCTGAGAAGTAAATCTGAGAAATAAATTAAGGGCTGGCTTAAATATTGTCAGATCATATGATCATGCCCCCTGAAATCATATTTAACAAGTCAGAGTTTGTGTGTCTAGGCTTAAGGAGGTAAATTGTAGGCTTGAGTAAATAGAAAACATCTAAACATTTAGGGAAAAAAAAACACACACAGCCAAAATTACAGGTTAGAGGGATTTAGGAACCTGTAATAGAATAGGACTCTATGAGTCTCATTCAATTCGGAGGCCGCAAGTCCTGGGATCTAGACTGTATGTCTGCGGGCCCACAGCATGCTAGATTTATGGTGCTATTCAAATGGACAAGACCGCAAGTTCCGTCCCGATAGAGAAAATACCATTTCGGGGCATGAACATAATCAATTAAGCAAGACCGTAACTCCCGATGCAGAAACAGCCAATAGAAAAGGAGCCCGTCATCATTACGTCAGTAAAGCATGAAGGTTACATGTCAATCAACTAGCATTTCAGGGCCCGATATGTGATCGGACCCGCAAACATGCAAAGTACAAAATAATAAATATGAATGAAGTCAATGTTCTAGTCCATGTGGCTGACCTGATATGTATAAACTCATTGATTCACAAGATTGATATAACCACAAAATGACACATATCACATATAATAGTTGTCAAATTACGAATTGTCGTCACGCTTTGCGAGCTTGCAAAGCGAGCTCGCAAGAACTGCGTCCCTCGCAAAGCAAATGCAGCCCTCGCGAAGTGAGGGGCTGCATTTGCGGAGGTGGAGGCTCTATGGCGCCTCACAAGCGGTTACAAACACACACACAAGCGCCAAAATACAAAATTAGACAAAAAAATACGAACCTTGGGTCTTAGAAGGCAAAATGTACGGACTTAGCCAAAAAAATGCGGGACTTGAAAACATTAAAAACACAATAAATACACACAAAAAAGACATAAAAAGCTTACCCACAGCGAGGGGGGGGGGGGGGGGGCACCCAGGACCTCTGCAAGTGAAGTTACACCTCAATTTAAATCCAAATTCCCAAGTTTAGACACACGAAAATCCCCTAAGCGAGAGAAAAAATGGCCAAAAAGCCGTACGAGGTACAAGATACACTTTTAGCAAGGACGCTAAATCATCCACACAAGCGTACCACATACACATTCGCCGCCATTTTACAACACTAACTTACACAATGCGAAAGTACACAGATACACTAACGGCTTTCCCTCGCGCACACAGCCTATTTACACTACACACTGCACACATTGCTGACACTTACACCTCAGCTCCACAACACTGCAAACCTACATTGTATGCTGCAGGATCATCGAAACAGATTGTCAGCTCTTCAGCACAATGCTTCCTGCATATATTATTTACAAATAGGTAAAGTATATTAATTTATTAATGTATTCATTATTCCATTGGCATACAAAAATACATATACACAAAAAAAAAAACGTATCACAATAAACACAAAAGACATTCACTGCTCGCCTCACAATGAATGCCAACGCTGCTCATAGCACACAAACTACACCAGAGGACAGCCTTGCAATAAGTGCAAAAAGCACATCAGCGCCGACCGTACAATGACAACAAAAGCTCCTCTATTAACAAAAAAACAACAAGCAATGAGCGCCGAGTTTTCAATTATGTCCATTGCTTACATAGGGCCTCATTCTATTATCGGCCGTAAATCGGCTGTAAATCGTCCGTAAGGCTGCGATTCCTTGCGGGGGTTCTGTTAACTCGCGATTCTATTATACGGCCCCGCAAGGATCTCCCCTTACGGCCGGCCGCATATCTTGAAACCAGCCGTAAGCTGTGAAATATAAAAACTAAAAAATAAATTCAAGCCTGCACTGTACAGCTCTGTAAATGCTAGGGATCATATTGGGGGACATGAGGATTAAGAGTAACCCACTCTCAAGCTTGCACATCAGCCCAAACCCGAGTTCAAATTAACTGTTTATTTTCCGGCTGCGGCGTGGGCGTGTCTGAGGTGCTCCAAGCACTCTGGACTTTTTACATGGATATTTTACGTATATTAAAAAATATATATTTTACGGATTTGAGTATAGGGTAATTATGTGCTATTTTTGCTAACACCGAATATCACTTTATAGACTCTGCAGAGTGCAGGATGGCTTTATTTGAGCTATTATTTGTGCTTAATTGGTGCTAGCGGGACCTGTTTGCTGCAAGTAAGCTGCGGCTCGGTTTTAGCCTTGCAGAGAGGGTTCCCGGAGCAATAGAATAGCAACCGGGATTTTCTTACGGGCGATTTCCTTGCGGCCGTTGTAGATCAAAGGCTTTTCTCCGGCGCGAGCGGCCGCAAGAGATAGCAAGGCGCCGGCCGCAAGCCTGCAGTCCCCGGCCGGAGGGGAATAGAATAGCCGGAAAGCTTGCGGCCGATAATAGAATGAGGCCCATAGATTCTAATATTGTTAGTTTATTACTTACTTCACAAACAAGTGCCTTTTTTGCACTACAATAGCCATTTAATGCTCCTATTACTACTAAAGTAAGTAACAAATGCAAACAAGTATTTGCATAATACAACATTGTGTTAGTGTTAAACTAATACATTTCCCTCTGGTTTGCCACTGTTTAAAATATGCCAATAGAAGAGACAGAATATCCCAGATTCCGTCTTAGAGTTTATCGCGCCAAATAGGTCGGATGCATTAAATCTGATCTCCTATAGGACAATCTCTTTGCAAAACATGGATTATGAAATACTCCCAAAGAATTGTGTGTCTAGCTCAGGGGTGCACATGTTTGCTCCTGAAGGGCCAAGCCTGGATTTGAAGATATCCTTTCTGTGCACAGTTGAGTCAATCAGGATGACTGAAGAAGTGATTGACACACCTGTGCGCAGCAGGGATATCATCAAATCCAGGCATGTGTGTGGCCCTGATCAATCACGTTTTGTATCGAAGGCAATTCTCTATTAATATCAGAAAATTGACATATGCAATATGCATGCTTGTAACTTTAAATGCTGTTTCCCACCCTCGCAACAAAGTTACGTGTACTGTATACATGTATGTATCTATAAAGATGTTAAAAGAATACAAAGGAGATATCTATAAGCCACTCTAGATAGATGTAAAAAGATTTCAGGGACTTTTTATAAATATAATTTCCCATCTTTCCTAATTACCCATATCCACATTATTCCTGTGCTATTCCAATACAAGAATATTTACCTTACAAAAAAGAACCCTTCAATGGCTTCTGCCTAGCCCACATCTGTTTAATATAGCTGTAAAACCAATGGCAGTCCAGCTTCAGAAATCATTGGTAGAGTTTGCAATGGCCAACGTTGGCCTATAATCATTGCTTTTTGCAGATGCATTACTAATTTTCTCTGACCATCCAGCCAGGCACATACTAAAATTGGTCAGAATATAAAATTATATAGTAAATATTCAGGGTATAAATCAGTTTTACAAAATATGAATTATTATGATTAGCAAATAACCTCCCAATGGATTTATTTTTTAAAAACAAAACATAAAAAGATTGTCAGATTGCAAATGTACAAAAGTAAAAGATTACCTAGATATTACATTTACAGCAGAAAAATCAATTTTACATAATATAGGATCAATATTAGAATCATGACAGAATCTGCCATTACCTCTGAGAGGAAAATTAGCTATAACTATTTTTCCCAAAACTTATTATTTGTTACAATCATTCCCAATGCGTTTTCACAGAATGATATCAAATATCTCCCCGACCTATACTCATAATTCTTAAGTTGCAGTGCCCATTGGAGAATCGGATTAGTGACAGAGGAATTAATTTTCCTAACACAACATATTTTAATCCAACTTTTTTGTATATTAGAATCCCAGAAAAGTATTTTGTCCAATCGGAGCTTACTTCCCTCAAAGCCTTAGATCTTTCACGGACGCAAGAGTTGCGGCCGCAAAATATCCCTAATCGCTATTCAATTGCTCCGATTACCCTTCCATCAAGCCTGTAAATGGCTAAACTCGGACCACAGGTTACTTGTACCAAGGACATGTCGCAAAGCGCTTACTTACAAATCATAGCACTTCATAAGCAATTAAAAAACAATCCTGTACTTTTATTAAAAGTGAAAGTGATGTTAGGTCTTAGAATTATAAAGTCCTGGGGGCTTCAACCTCCAAGCTGTCTGACGTTTGAATCCAACCTCCATATTTCATTGAAGCCCTACGGGCTTGAATAACAAGTTACAGGCTTGGATGACATTCAGGCCTGTAGGACTTTGGACGGAAATTAAACATGTAATAAAGTATTTGATTTTGGCGATGTGCAAGCTTGAGAAAGTTGTGCTTTTAATACTAATGGTACCCATTATGTTCCCCATCATTTACAGTGCTTGACAGTGCTGGATTTAATTTATATTTGCCTTTACAGTGCTCCGAGTTTGCAGGCTTGAAAAACGAGTTGCCCGCAAATGCATACTGCCGACAGCATGGCATGCGCTTAGCGGGAAGGGGGACTAACTTGTTGGCCCGGCCAATTGAATAGCAGCATAAACGTAGAGCAACACAAGGACGTAACTCGATCGCAGGAAATCGTTGATTTGCAATCGAGTTACGGCTCCTAATTGAATGAGGCCCTAAGTAAGTGAATAATAAAATAAACACAATTTTGCATGTTGAGCACAATTTTTTTTTTATGTGAAGGAGTTTTTGTAATTGGAAAAAACACAATTTGCATGTTTTAAACACATGGAGCCTCATTCAATTGATGCGATTTTAAAATCTGTGCTTGCAAGTGGCGGTCGCAAGTTATTTTGTTATTCAATTGCCTTCCATTTGCCGGCTCCGATCGAGTTACATGCTACGATCCGCTGTAATCCATTGCGATTTGTAAAATCGCAAGTTAATGCCCTCCAAGCCTCTGATCTTTCACGGCCGCAAGAGTCCCGAATGCTAAAATCACAAATCGTTATTTAATTTCTCCAATTCCCCCTCGCTAACCACTCCATCAAGCCCGCAAATGGCAAATATCTAACCACAAGTTACTGGGACCAATCACCATAAGTGATTATAATACCTCATAATTATTGAGGTTCCTCAAGGTGAGAGTCTTTACTATTGTTTACATGAAGTGATCTACAATACAAGAAGTGATCTGCACTAGGTTTGTGTGCGCTCTCTCTGCCCATCCCTCTTCTTTTATTTTTTGTGTAATATTGATCACAGCAATCAATGTGAAGTCCTACGCGCTTAAACCTCCAAACCCGTAGGACTTTGAAATCCAACCTCTATTTTCTTCAAAGTCCTACGTGCTTGGAGGCTGAAGCCCATAGGACATTGAAAATGGAGGTCAGATGTCAAAGTCCTACAGCCTTAACTTACGAGTTATGGGCTTGGAGGTTGGTCATGATGATGATCTCTGTTTCCATTGGCTGTTCCTACATCAGGAGTTATAGGCTTGCTCCCAAGCCAGCAAATGCTACTTCCGACCGCAATGGTTTCTGATTTTCACAAACTGCCCCTAACTTGCAGGCCCGGCCAATTGAATAGCACCTTAACTCGGGCCCTCAGCAGGCCCGCAAACCTAAGTCCAATATTAATTAACTTACGATGCCTCAATTGAATGAGGCTTATGGATTTTCCATTGTATTGGTGCATGTTGTTATTTGGTAAAGTTTATATTTTTGGTGTGTGGCTCACACATGGTATATGTATGCACTTTATATTAAATATTTGCATTTAACTAGAATACTATTAAGTTACACCATTTGAATGATATTTATTGTTTTTAATGTGGACAAATACAGCACTTGTTTGGTGCTTGCTTGCAGAACTAAGCTTCTTTCCATACCTACTGATTAAGCGTAGACAGAAGGGCACCTGTTCTTTACTACAAAATATGATATAAACTAGCCACTTGCCCGTCAAAAATGACGGCAATAAAATTTGAAGCCTGGCAATGGTGTTTGCCACAAATTGCAAGCCTCTCCCACTCTACTTAACTGGCCTTGCGATGAGCGCCTTTGGCGCTCATTGCGAGCCTCTCCCCCTCTACCTTTTCCCCCCTCTACTTGACGGTAGGCGCTCAATGAGAGCCACTCCCCCCTCTACTTTACTAAGCACCTTTGAAGCTCATCATGGGCCTCGCAATGAGCGCCAAAGGCGCTCATTGCGAGCCTCTCCCCCATGTGTCTCTTCCCCCATCTCCACCCCTGTATCTCTTCCCCCCTCCCCCTCCTATGTGTCCCCTTTCCCCTCTCTCCCTCCCGTGTCTCTTCAACCCCTCTCCCTTGTGTCTCTTCCCTCCCTCCCTCCCGTTTCTTTTCCCTTCTCTTCCTCCCTGTGTCTCTTCCCCCATTTCCCTTTCCTGTGTCTCTTCCACCCCTCTCCCTACCCTGTCTCTTCTACCCACTTTTCTCATCTCTCTGTTCCTCCTTCCTGTGTCTCTCTCTATCCCTCCCTCCTGTCTGTCTCTCTGTCACTCCTTCCTGTCTGTCTCTCTCATGTCTCTCTCTCTGTGTGTCTGTGTCCCTCCTGTCTCTCTCTGTGTCCCTCCTGTCTCTCTCTGTGTCCCTCCTGTCTCTCTCTGTGTCCCTCCTGCCTCTCTCTGTGTCCCTCCTGCCTCTCTCTCTCTCTGTGTCCCTCCTGTCTCTCTCTCTCTCTGTCCCTCCTGTCTCTCTCTGTGTCCCTCCTGTCTCTCTCTCTCTCTCTCTGTGTCCCTCCTGTCTCTCTCTCTCTCTCTGTCCCTCCTGTCTCTCTCTCTCTGTCTGTGTCCCTCCTGACTCTCTCTGTGTCCCTCCTGTCTCTCTCTCTCTGTCTGTGTCCCTCCTGTCTCTCTATCTGTATCCCTCCTGACTCTCTCTGTGTTGCTCCTGTCAATCTCTCTCTCTGTGTCTCTCTATCTGTGTTACTCCTGTCACTCTCTCTTTGTGTCCCTCCTGTCTCTCTCTGTCTGTGTCCCTCCTGTCTCTGTCTGTGTCCCTCCTGTCTCTCTCTGTCTGTATCCCTCCTGTCTCTCTCTTTGTGTCCCTCCTGTCTCTCTCTCTCTCTGTCCCTCCTGTCTCTCTCTGTCTGTGTCCCTCCTGTCTCTCTCTGTCTGTGTCCCTCCTGTCTCTCTCTGTCTGTGTCCCTCCTGTCTCTCTCTGTCTGTGTCCCTCCTGTCTCTCTCTGTCTGTATCCCTCCTGACTCTCTCTGTCTGTGTCCCTCCTGTCTCTCTCTGTCTGTGTCCCTTCTGACTCTCCCTGTCTTTGTCCCTTCTGACTCTCCCTGTCTGTGTCCCTCCTGTCTCTCTCTGTCTGTGTCCCTTCTGACTCTCCCTGTCTGTGTCCCTTCTGACTCTCCCTGTCTGTGTCCCTCCTGTCTCTCTCTCTCTCTCTGTGTCTGTGTCCCTCCTGACTCTCCCTGTCTGTGTCCCTCCTGTCTCTCTCTGTCTGTGTCCCTTCTGACTCTCCCTGTCTGTGTCCCTTCTGACTCTCCCTGTCTGTGTCCCTCCTGTCTCTCTCTCTCTCTCTGTGTCTGTGTCCCTCCTGACTCTCCCTGTCTGTGTCCCTCCTGTCTCTCTTTCCCTCCAGGCTGTCTCTCTCACCTCAGTCCCCAGCATGTCTGCCGGTCCCTCCCCAGGGAGTTGTTGAGAGCAGCCGGGGGAGGATTTAAGACCGGCAGGGGAGGAGTTAAGAGTGGCGGGGGAGGAGTTAAGAGTGGCAGGGGAGGAGTTAAGAGTGGCGGGGGAGGAGTTAAGAGCGGCGAGCGTGCAGGAGGAGTTGTGAGTTGTGCAAGCCCGCAAGCGTGAGCAACGGCTCGAGCGGGCTCGTATGCTCACAACTATATATGTGATAATACTGTAAGGGCTTGGTTTCAATTCAGAGAAACATAGAGTTCCTAGAATATAGGTTGTACAGACATTAACATTCAAGTCTGGAACTAAAAGGGTATTCAATACTTTGGAGATTCAAACTTCCCAAACACTAAATTTTATGCATACCTTCAGTCTTAACACTATTAGTTATCTTAAGACTCCTCCATTATAGATATTACACATCCTTATGTACCCATGAACATATTAGGACGTCCAAAATGTTTAAACATTGCACACATTACAACACCACTTATGGAGACAATAACTATTTTCTTGATCTACAAAACTTTTTAATAGGTTATATATCAGTCAACAAATTCATTAGGGTTATAACTTTACATCAATTACAATCCTTTATAGTAAACGGAGCCAATTATCCCACAGGTTTATATCACTATATCCACTAGTGGCTAAAAAGGCTATTCTCACCAAATGGTCAAGACCTACAAGCCGCCATCACAACTAATAACCAATATCTTGTTACACATCATGAGAGATGAATGTTTTGACAAAGATGTGAAAAGATACATTGTCCCTCCTGTCATAAATGCTATCAATTTCAACACAACATTTCATACTACTACTTGTAGAATGAGTAATAACTGTGCGTCGCCTACTTTGCAGGCGCTACTCATATCTACTATCTGGCGCAACGGGGTAATCCTGGTAATGCGCATGCATGGAGCAGCCATTCATGCGCAGTTGCGTCCACTTTCGCATGCGTGGCACATACGCTCTAGTGTGCATGCACAGTGCTGTGGGGGGGGGGGGGGGAGAGGGAGATAGAGGGAAGGAGGGGAGAGAGTGGGAGGGGAAGAGGGAGAGAAGGAGGGGCAAAGAGAGAGATGCAGAGAGGGAGGTGGAAAGAGGGAGAGAGGTGGCAGGGAGGGAGAGAAAGAAAGAAAGAGGAGAGAAGTGACAGAGAGATAGAGAGAGGGAAGGGAGAGAGGGGAGAGGGATAAGAGAAAGGGGAGAAAGAGAGGAGATGGAGAGAAAGGGAGGACTGAGAGAGTGGGAGGGATAGAGAGATAGAAAGGGGTAGAGATAAAGAGGGAGGGAAAGAAAGAGAGGGAGGTTGAGGTGGAGGGGGACAGGGAGAGGGGGGGGGGGAGAGAAACAGGGGGAGAGAGAGACCAGGGGAGAGAGATAGGGGAGGAAGGGGGAGTCAGAGAGCGTAGAGAGAGCACACAGAGAGGGCGAGGACACAGAGAGAGAGAGGGGGAAGAGAGAGAGAGAGAGAGAGACAAAGTGCAAAGAGAGAGAGATCGCACTGTGAGAGACAAAACAGACAATTAAAGAAACCATATGATACCGTCATTTATGACGGGGAAGTTACTAGTTAGATCATAATAAAGGCAATTGATCACATATTTCTGGAGGATACTCAATTTTATACTTTAATAATGCATGCTGAAACAACTGCAAATAGATTTGACAAAACATTTTACAACAGGTTAAGACTCTCATTCATTTATAAATCACATATATAGTTGTGAGCGTACGGGTCGTTGCTCACGCTTGCAGGCTCGCGAAGCGAGCCGCGGCCCTCGCGTAGCGAGGTCACTGGGCAAGGGCCTCAGTTGCTGGCATGGAGCGCCAAAGGCGCTCCATGCCAGCAACTGAGGCCCCTCGCGAAGCGAGGGCCTCAGTTGCTGGCGAGGTCACTGGGCAAGGGCCTCAGTTGCTGGCATGGAGCGCCAGCAACTGAGGCCCCTCGCGAGGTCACTGGGCAAGGGCCTCAAACCCTCGCAAACTTCACGTCGCTACTCAAAAAACACGACACACAAATTACGACACTCGCTAAATTTTACGAGGAACGCAAACAACCTACGAAACACGTTACCACACATTACGACCTCGCAAACATCGGACGCAACACGCCGACATACAAACATTTAAAACACAATACATACACACAGCACATACATAAAAACCTTACCTACACCAAGAGGGAGAACCCAGGACCTCAAAAATGCAACTTAGACCTCGATTTTACTCGAAATAAAAGAGTTTTGAGACTAAAAAAAAATCTAAGCGACAGAAAAAATGGCCGCCGAACAAAACGAAAACGAGGCTACAGCACTCTAAACTCGCAAAACACCACAACAAACTCGCAAAACACCACAAGAAACTCGCAAAACGCCACAAACCACCTACGGATATTCATACCACACAGTGCACACATTCAGCATGCTTACACAGCAGCTCCACACCACTAATGCTGCAGCAACATCAACACAGATTGCCAGCTCTTCATCACAATGCTTAAAAATAGGTACAGTATATTCATTTACTAATCTATTACATATTTCATTATTATACACCAAACAGCATTAGCTACCTTACAATTTCATTGCCGTCATTTTTTGACGGGCAATTCGCTAGTCACATATATAGTTGTGAGCGTACGGGCCGTTGCTCACGCTTGCGGGCTCGCATAGGGAGCCCGCGGCCCTCGCCTGCTCACAACTATATATGTGATGTCTTCATGCCAGCAACTGAGGGCCTCGGTTGCTGGCATGAGCGGCCCACATATATCAGTTGTCCGGGGGGACAATGCGCTGCGGGTTGACGCTCTTAACTCCTCCCCCGACGCTCTCGACTCCTCCCCAGGCTGCTCTCGACTCCTCCCCCGTCGCTCTCGACTCCTCCCCCGTCGCTCTCGACTCCTCCCCAGGCTGCTCTCGACTCCTCCCCCGGCTGCTCTCAACTCCTCCCTGGGGAGGGACCGGTGGACATGCTGGGGACTGAGGTGAGAGAGACAGCCTGGAGGGTAATAGAGACAAGAGGGACAGATAGACAGGAGGGACACAGATAGAGAGACACAGGAGGGACACAGATAGAGAGAGACAGGAGGGAGAGAGACATGAGGGACACAGAGAGAGAGAGAGACATGAGGGACACAGTCAGAGAGAGTAGACATGAGAGACACAGACAGAGAGAGAGAGAGACATGAGGGACAGAGAGAGAGAGACATGAGGGACAGAGAGAGAGAGAGACATGAGGGACACAGTCAGAGAGAGAGAGAGAGACATGAGGGACACAGACAGAGAGAGAGAGAGACATGAGGGACAGAGAGAGAGAGACATGAGGGACAGAAAGAGAGAGAGACATGAGGGACACAGTCAGAGAGAGACATGAGGGACACAGACAGAGAGAGAGAGAGAGAGACATGAGGGACAGAGAGAGAGAGAGAGACATGAGGGACAGAGAGAGAGAGAGAGAGACATGAGGGACAGAGAGAGAGAGAGACATGAGGGACACAGTCAGAGAGAGAGAGACATGAGGGACACAGACAGAGAGAGAGAGAGACATGAGGGACAGAGAGAGAGAGAGACATGAGGGACACAGTCAGAGAGAGAGAGAGACATGAGGGACACAGTCAGAGAGAGAGAGACATGAGGGACACAGACAGAGAGAGAGAGAGACATGAGGGACAGAGAGAGAGAGACATGAGGGACAGAGAGAGAGAGAGAGACATGAGGGACAGAGAGAGAGAGAGACATGAGGGACACAGTCAGAGAGAGAGAGACATGAGGGTCACAGACAGAGAGAGAGAGAGACATGAGGGACAGAGAGAGAGAGACATGAGGGACAGAGAGAGAGAGAGAGACATGAGGGACACAGTCAGAGAGAGAGAGACATGAGGGATACAGACAGAGAGAGAGAGAGACATGAGGGACAGAGAGAGAGAGAGACATGAGGGACAGAAAGAGAGAGAGACATGAGGGACACAGAGAGAGAGAGAGAGACATGAGGCACACAGTCAGAGAGAGAGAGACATGAGGGACACAGACAGAGAGAAAGAGAGACATGAGGGACAGAGAGAGAGAGAGAGAGAGACATGAGGGACACAGAGAGAGAGACATGAGGGACACAGTCAGAGAGAGAGAGAGAGAGAGACATGAGGGACACAGTCAGAGAGAGAGAGAGACATGAGGGACACAGACAGAGAGAAAGAGAGACATGAGGGACAGAGAGAGAGAGAGAGACATGAGGGACACAGAGAGAGAGAGAGAGAGAGAGAGAGAGAGAGAGAGAGACATGAGGGACACAGAGAGAGAGAGAGAGACAGGAGGGACACAGAGAGAAAGAGACAGGAGGGACACAGACATAGAGAGACAGGAGGGGCACAGAGAGAGAGACAGGAGGGACACAGAGAGAGAGAGAGACAGGAGGGACAGAGAGAGAGAGACAGAAGGGACACACAGAGAGAGACAGGAGGGACAGAGAGAGAGAGACAGGAGGGACACACACAGAGAGAGAGAGACACACACACAGGAGGGACACAGAGAGAGACAGGAGGGACAGAGAGAGAGAGAGAGAGAGAGAGAGACAGGAGGGACAGAGAGAGAGAGAGAGACAGGAGGGACACAGAGAGAGGGAAACAGGAGGGACACAGAGAGAGAGAGACAGGAGGGACACAGAGAGAGAGAGACAGGAGGGACACAGAGAGAGAGAGACAGGAGGGACACAGAGAGAGAGATACAGGAGGGACACAGAGAGAGAGACAGGAGGGACACAGAGAGAGAGACAGGAGGGACAGAGACAGAGAGAGACAGGAGGGACAGAGACAGACAGGAGGGACAGAGAGAGAGAGACAGTAGAGACACAGAGAGAGAGACAGCAGGGACAGAGCAAGGGACAGAGAGAGGGACAGAGAGACAGGAGGGATTGAAAGAGAGAGAGAGACAGGGAGGAGGGACAGAGAGACAAACAGGAATGAGGGACAGACAGAGAGAGAGACAGACAGGAAGGAGGGACAGAGAACAGGAGGGAGGGACAGAGAGATAGACAGGAAGGATGGACAGGGCGAAAGATACACAGGAAGGAGCAACAGAGAGAGAGAGAGACTGACAGGAGGAAGGGACAGAGAGACAGACAGGAAGGAGTGACAGACAGAGATGTGAAAAGTGAAGTGGAAGAGACGGGAGGGAAAGTGGAGTGGAAGAGACAAGGGAATGGAGAGCAGGGTGGAAGAGACAAGGGAAGGAAGAGGGGGGAAGAGAAACAGGGGAGGGAGAGGGGGAAGAGAAACGGGAGGGAGAGGGGTGGAAGAGACACAGGAAAGGGAGATGGGGGGAAGAGGAGGGAAAAGAAACTGGAGGGAGAGGGAGGGAAAAGAAACTGGAGGGAGAGGGAGGGAAAAGAAACTGGAGGGAGAGGGAGGGAAAAGAAACGGGAGGGAGAGGGAGGGAAAAGAAACGGGAGGGAGAGGGAGGGAAAAGAAACAGGGGGAAGAGTCACCAGGGAGGGAGAGAAGGGAAAGGGGACACAGTGGAGTGAGAGAGGGGAGGGAGAGAGGGTAAAGGGGACACATGGGAGGGAGAGGGGGGAAGAGACACAGGGGAGGGAGAGGGGATGAGACACAGGGGAGGGAGAGAGGGGATGAGACACAGGGGAGGGAGAGGGGATGAGACACAGGGGAGGGATAGAGGGGATGAGACACAGGGGAGGGATAGAGGGGATGAGACACAGGGGAGGGATAGAGGGGATGAGACACAGAGGAGGGAGAGGGGGGAAGAGACACATAGGGGGAAGATGCTCTCAATAAGCACCTTTGCCGCTCATTCCGAGGCCCATGATGATCGTCAAAGGTGCTTAACGCAAGGACAGTAAAGTAGAGGGGGGAGAGGCTCTCATTGAGAGCCTACCGTCAAGTAGATGGGTAAGAGGTAAAGGGAGGAGAGGCCAGTTAAGTAGAGGGGGAGAGGCTTGCATTGTGTGGCAAACACCATTGCCAGACTTCAAATTTTATTGCCGTCATTTTTGACGGGCAAGTCGCTAGTATAAAATAATATGAAAGACTTTTCACTTTGAACAGAATTACTTAAATAACATTCTGACCATACTACTCAAATATACAGGGATGAGTCACATTATTATTACAATCACCAACTTGTGATGTCAGCAGGGCTTAGCCAATGAAATACAGCACTTGTTGTGAGCTGGCTTGGTGATATTGCATTCTGCAAACATATCAACCATAGCTGTCATAGGAAAAACATGCTATTTATTTAAGTTTGAAAAGGGGATGAACACTGTCTTTCAGGCCCATTGTGTCAGCATTTATGAAACAGCACAGTTTGTGAATTGTTTGTGTGCTGCTGTGGTTAAAGTGTACCGTGACTGGACAAATGGCACCATTGTGAATAAATGGCATGGAAACAGTGGAGCACCACGTGCCATTGATGTCAGAAGTGAATGTGCATTGCCGTAAAGGTGTGTGAGGGTCCACAGACATGCTACAGTTGAGCAATTCATCCTCCAAACAAACCCAGGGGGCTACCAGATGTGCACCTAAAATGACAGTACAGCAAACCCTGTTGCGTATTGGCCTCTGAGCAAATGGCTGGTCATTGCACCCATGTTGTTGAGGGTTCATCGTCAGAAACAACTTCAGTTTGCACGACAGTACCAAAATGGCCTCTTCTGATTGGCAAAGGGTTGCCTTCTCTGATGAGTCACATTCTCTGCTCCATCGAATGGCTTGAAACCTCAGAGAGCAAACACTCTGCAACCATTGTTGGAAGAACACAAGCTGGTGATGGCAGCGTTATGGTCTTGGGAATGTTTTCTTGGCATTTTTTTTAATTACTATCCATTCAGAAATATTTGCTGTTGAGGGAACTGTGAAAATAATAGCATGCCGTAATGGAATTTGAGTATATCAAGACATGTATGGGGATTCTGTTCAACTAAGACTAAATAAACATAAAAATGATGGTGTATATCGTAGCTATATACCACAAATATCTAGTCTGATTCAGGTCAGACCTCACTGATCTAGGATGTTGAGTTAGTTTAGAATGTCAATAAGTATTTTTAGGCTATAAAGATGCATACAGTTAGTATGCCATGTTAGTCACAGGGAACTAAAAGACATCAAGGGATGTGACCTGTAATGGACTAAAAAGTCTACATGAGATCCTCATGGTGAAAAAGAATTGGTAGGAGGAAGAGACAGCAGATATTAATTCATCTTAGACCCCTCTTTGATTTAGTAGGAAGTCAAATGTATTTATTATATTTATTAAATTGGTAATTTAATATAATTAGATTTATGAAACATATGGCATAATATTCCTGCTTTATACTGTTGTTCGTATTTAGAGTTAAAAAGCTAAACTATAATTTCTTTAAATCCATTTAAAGCAAGAAAATAATTATCACACCTTACATTTCAAATGATGAGTGAAATTAATGTGAATATTTTTATAGCTATGACATCTAAAAAAAGAAAGCATTATTAGTAAAGATATTATTAATGTATGTGGTTCACTTGACAATTATTTGTTTATTAAGAACATATTATCATAATATTAACTATTGATAGTTTAGGGACCATGGGGGTCCATAGGGACCTCCATGGTGGAGTGTTACATTTTGGTGCCATTGGGGTTCATAGGGACTCCATAGGGATTAGATTCACTATTTGTTTAACGCTTTCCTTCTATGTTCGCAGTAAGGAATATTAGCAACAGTGAGGACCTCTATGTGCACTTTCTAAGGCTTTTCAAGTTTTACATGCACATTATTTTTTTGATCTTAACATGCAGTCTTACCTTTAGAGACCACTCACATATTTTTAGCAAGGGTCATATAAAAACAATTCTGGGAAAACTGCACATAAAAAAGGAAGAAAGCTATAGGTAGCGATCACTCACAAAATGTTACATGTTAGTTTTTTTTTATGTACAACATAACATAATTTTTTATTTGTGCTTTTCACATGTAAAAAGTTAGTGAGGGCCATGTAATTGAGACCTTGTTTCCCAACACTAGAGCAACAAAACAACCTTTCCTCTTTTAACGTTTATATCCATAACTATCTTGGATTATAAACCTTTATAAGAGCCCATGACATCTTCTGTACTTATATGTATAATGTTGTCATATTTGCCTTATATATTAACTTGATTGACTGGATTTAAAGCTACAAAACAATGTTGTCCTTTATAAATAATGATAATAAACAATAACTGATATGTGACCATGCACCATAAAAGCATGTTACCCACTGAAAATGCCATCTTTGAAAACAAATACATGTGTATGTATTTTCCATTTCTTGAAATAATTATTAAGGGGTTCAACAGTCTAGCTTTACTAAATACCTGCAGAACCCTGTAACCATAAACATTTATATTACCACCAAATGTAAAAGAGTCAGTGGTGACTATTTATTATAATGTTTAGTGTTGTTTAGTGAATAACTTGAAATACGGTCTCAGTTTTACTGTGAGATCCATAAAAACAAAAACAAATTAGACAAAGGAAGAATCTTAATGGGCAGAAGTCAGTAATTCAGTAATAGTTTATAAGCAAAGATTTCCATGTTTCCGAATACAAGTCTAGAATATCTAATTCTGTTTTATGAGAGCTGCAAACAGCCAAGGATTTCTGGACCTCTCTTAGTTTTGTAAGCAGGATCTCTCTGCTTTAGTGCACACATGAATTACACAGTTTCTTTAATTCTGATTGATATACTTGTGCTCATACAGAGAGATATTGAAGTCCTAGACTATTAATTACCCCAATAGGGGCGAGCTACCCACAATGGATTTAGATCCTTGTGTATTTCTGAGGGTGCAAACCAAAAGCCCGATTCAATTGAGCAATCATACAGTTACTGGAGCCCGTAAGTAGGTACCTCCATGGTTATAGTTAGTTGGGGGATCCCCTGCTCATAGGGGCTAGTGGGTATTGAGGGGGAATCGAGGAAATTCCCTGACAGGTATTGAAGGGAGGATGAGGAGGGGGATGAGGAGGGAGGATGAGGAGGGAGAATGAGGAGGGAGGATGAGGAGGGAGGTATATCAGGGATCCTCTGGCTCATAGGAGGTAGCAGTAATCAAGCCACAAATCTGACACAATTAAGGTGTTGGCTTGTTCACAGCAAAGGATTTAAAAAGTCCAGGCTTCTCTGAGGCATTTGTGTCTTTACAGAGGATTGAAAGCAACTGTAGGCACTCAGAAAGACTTCCAACTAAACCTTTGCAAGATCGGATATTATTATGGGAGGCACATGACAACTATTTAAAAAATAATTACGGGACAGGTTCTCAGGTCTTATTCTATTAGGGACATTTGGACTACCCGGATAGCATTTTTTAGAAGTTAGATTTATGTTTGTTATGTGATAGCTCGTGGTGATTTACGAGTGCAATTCACTTGGCTCAATTCTTGCAGGAGCCATGTAATGGAGGCCATATTTAACAGTTTTGGTATAGTCTGAGTTGTAATAATCTGCACATTTTAGTTAGTGGAAATCTCTTCACATCAGTTTTTTCAATGAGATGATACAACATTCTGTTTGGTCTAAAATAAAAACTCAGTCTTTCATTATTAGTACACACCGCTCTGCCTGGATTCTGATTTCTTCATTATTTAAGTCATTAGCTAGGCTTTAGCGGTTCTGTTTATCAGAGCGTGATCTTAGCTGTGCTATAGTTAGCAAGCTGGAGGTAGAGCTTAGATCGGCAGGTCTAAAGACCTCAAGATTTCAACAGAGGGAGCCCAAGCTGAAAGGACTTTAGACCAGAGCACTTTATGAACAAGATCCAGCTGTCAATGATGTAACTAGAGACTTGCTGTGTGATCTAAAGGCCAGAACTGTTTTATCTATAAAATAGGCGAAAGCATTGTGTCTTGTGTATGTAGCTACTAAACTGGACAGCCTTTAATAGAAATGTGACTTTAGTAATGATGATATTTATTATAATAAAAATTATAAGGGAGATATTCTAGCTTTTATTTTCTTTAAAAATATTTTTTGTAACTCTTTCCTGAAGACTTTTCTAAAACATAATATGCTTGTTCTTTGTACAACTGATTTTGTACAGAAATGATATTTTTAAAAATCCAAACAACAGTCAGCACAATACAACAAAAAGATGAAAACAATCTTACCATTGTAATTATCTTGGTTGTTATTTATTTTGCTGCAAAGTAGCAAAACTTACAGTATAATATTCTATAAATGTTATCACACATTCAGTAGAGTAGAAAATGCAAGAAAGCATAATGCTAAACATATGTAACCCACATATTGTTTTACAACCTCAAATGGGACAATAAGACTCTTGGCTCTCTTTCATCAATATTGATTTTTAAACACTTGCTGTGTGTTTAAGTTGTATTTATACTTTATTCTAACAGATACATGAATCCATAAGAATCTTTAGGATGCAAATTTGGGATATACTAGTAATTCAATTCATTTTTTTTTTGCACTATTATTGTCAATGAATATGGCAAAAAGCCATTGAAATTGGTCATATGCACTGGGGTCACTTTTTATCCTCTATGTTCAATTTAGTAAAAAAAAAAAAATAGGAAAAGACAAGTTAATCCTAATAGAGAAATATTGTTGAAACGTTTTCTTAACACTTACAATAAGTATAACACTCAAATATAAATGCCAAATGCTTCAAATAGTCACAAGATGCAAAAAGTCATCCTGGGATAATATTGATACAGAAAAGCACTTGGTGCTTGGAGTGGTAGTAACAAAATAAATATATATATATATATATATATATATCCACTCTTATTAAACATGCTACATTAAGTTATCCATTACATAGATTTTAGTGGAGCATTCATCCTGGTGTGGCTCTTTAAATATTTTTAACTTCTTGATATATATTGTTTTTTATTCCTCTGTAACCAGGGATTTTATCTATTATCCATAGACATATGTAGATTATTTTTATATTTATTACTCTTTACCCTGTTTATTTATTTTTTTCACACATGACCAATTATTTTTCATTCTTAGATTCTCTCTCTCTTTTGTCTCACCAACTTAGTTTTAATCGGTATAGCTTTTTACTGGAAAAATATATCTTGAATGCGTATTAATTTATATTGCATATCTTTCCGGTAGAAATTCACTTTTAAACTGCAATACTTTTATTTTACAACCATATTAAGGAATCAGATTTAATTAATTAATGTTTTTTCTAGTTTCCACTTGGCATTTTGACCATCTTGCAAGTATTAATGGTTATTATAGTTTGGGCATCTTGAAGGTAATTAATAATACACTCAAGGCAGTTCAGCCACTTCCGCCTGCTTTGTACTATGTAACTTGTTATGCCAACCTTGAGAAGAAATTATCTAGCTCTTATTAGATTCTGTGCTGTAAGGAGAAAAATTGGCACTTAAGAAATCCTAAAGATCTAACAACATTGCACCATACTCCCACAGCAATAAATGTGATATAAATGTGTGAGTCTTATTTGAGCAACAGCGAGTTGATGCTGTGACATTTGTTACTTCAAACATTTCTAACATACACATAAACTATAGGCTTATGAAGTGTTTGCAATGCTCTGTTTTGGTTATTATTGGAAATGAATGCTGTTTTAATGTTATTTTAATGAACTAGTATTAAAAATAGGAAAATTATTTAGTAATGTAAAAAAAAAAAAAATTACAATGATGAAATATTTATGCAATCATAGTCAGCCTTGACCATCCCTATTGTTGTCTTCAAATACCTCCTCCATTTGTGAATATATATTTATTATCAATTAGATGGGGACTTTGGAGGCTGTGATGAGCAACATTGATTAAAAAAGGTATTACGTTATACTGTAATTCTCTGTTTCTTGCATCTTATTGGCACACAAAGAATTACTGTTTGAACTTTTATATAGACATTTGCAAAGTTATGCTTTTCCAGCAGGAAGGACCCTTGGATGTTGAGACATAGCAGACCAGGATAGGTATTTATAAGAAAAGAATGGAAGAGCCAAGAATATATATAATCACATATATAGTTGTAAGTTCAATAATTTTGGTCACGTTTGCGGGTTTGTCACGCCTTGCAATCCTCGCCAAGCGAGCCGTTGACCGCGCAGGACTTAGGATGCGAGGTGAGCTGTTTGAGGGCATCGGGCTGCAACCTCGAGTTTTGCAAAGCGGAGCGAGCCATCGAGTGCGCAGGACTTAGGCAACTGCGAGGCGAGTAGTTGAAACACGCAGGACTTAGGCTGCAATGAGCTCTAAAGGCGCTCATTGCAGGGTTCCAGATGAGTGCCTTCGACGCTCATCGCGAGGGACTTAGCCAATGTAGGCTGCAATGAGCGCCGAAGGCACTTAGCGAGGGATGCAAAATTATGGCCCATCGGACTTAGGACCAGAGGCACGTATTTGGACTGTGGGCCTCGCAAAATTAAACATTTAACGGCTGAATCACTGAACAGTAACAACCTGAAAAAAAAAAAAAAAATATGCCTCAAATTAACTTACACACTCACGCACAGCACAGTGGGAGTGCCAGGGAGCCTGTGAATGGGGTTGGAAGTTAATTTGACCCATAATTGCCAACAAAAAATGCATCACAACAAAAACATAATTTTTGCCTGTCTAGTTTCATAGTAGGAGGTAAATAAAAGGTTGTTTTTATTTTGCCCTTTATTAATTCTTGCTCTTTAAAATAAAGAAAAACTAGGAGTGCAGTGTACCTCTTGTTTAAATAATTGTATATAAGCATTTCTGAAGTATACACAATACATCTGGGCCTCTCTCTCTCTGACACTGCAACCATACACACTCCCTGGAAGCTTTTCTGAAGTATCCACAGTACCTCTGGGCCTCTCTCTCTCTGATACTGCAACCATACACACTCCCTGGAAGCTTTTCTGAAGTGTCCTCAATACCTCTTGGCATCTGCCTCTCTCTCTCTCTCTGATACTGCAACCATACACACTCCCTGGAAGCTTTTCTGAAGTATGCACAGTACCTCTTGGCATCTGCCTCTCTCTCTCTCTGATACTGCAACCATACACATTCACTTGAAGCTTTTCTGATGGTATCTAAATACACTGTGGAGCCATCTTAACATTTACTGTATGCAATTTACTATCAATATTTGTATGGATGTTTCTCTGATATGATATTTTAGGTGATAGAAATATTCACTAAGCAAATCTGTACCCATGCTTTTGTCTGAAACCCCCTTATCCTGATTGCTTACCCACCCCCAAAGCCTGGTTTTATTGCTTCTTTTCTGTGAAATAACATTGTCCATCCTCACATTCTATTTCAGTGTCCACAATTCCTCTGGGCCTCTGTGTCTCTTTCTCTCTGATACTGCCTCCTGCCCCGAGTTACTCTTCTTTTATTGAGTCTCTCAGACTTCCTATAGCTGATCAATTGATCAATTAACAACACTTGCTAACTATTCCTAATTAATCCTTTACACAATGTATTCTCCTGCCTTTTTCTCCCTCATAACCTCCTGCCACAACGACCTCCACTTGCATCAGCCTACTACCTTAATTACTGCCATCTTGCATCTGTCACTCTCCTCTCTCACAGGAGAGGAGCTTATAGATTTTAAGCTTTTGAGTAGGGACCTCCACTCTGTTGCATCAAGCTGTCTGCTGCCAATTTATCTCATATTTGTATTGTATGGTATCTGTACTTGTATTTCTACTTACCTTAGAATAGGTCTATACATTTGAAATGTGCTAATTGTACCACTGTACTTATTCCACTTTTTAAATAGCAGTATGTAAAACGTTATAAATAAATAGTAATAATAATAATAATAGATATAACGTGTGTAACTAAAATCTGTAAAATCTGAGATGCATAGGATAGCAGATCACAAGCAGTCACAAGAAATGTTAGTACAATTTCAGTACAATTTTAATAAAATAATAATCACATTCAACCTATTTGTGGAAGATATCATTTTAAAATGACATGGATACACAGCTTTTATACATCCCTATTCTGATAGTTATCTTTAGATTTTCTGCTTAAATATATCTTATTTACCCAATGTGCACAATCCATATACAGCTTTCACTTAAACAGAATTACAAGCAAAAGAAGTCTTAAGGAGCTGAATTTCATATTTCATATACTGGAGAGATGTTTTGTACTGAACCACATCTCATTCCAATGCAAGAAAATGTGTTGTTCCATTCTCCTTTTATTAACTGTTGATATTTTCTGAGCCTACTCAAATGAATATTGACATTAGCTGTTAAACTTGCCGACTCCCATGCCGAGTCTCTTATACTTGATATCTTTCTACTAGGCTGGCCTTATTTTTCAGCCAATAAAGCTTTAAGCTGACCGGGTTGACGAGCTGATACCGCTGTCTCTGTACCAGTAACTTGCTGTCTTAAATATGGATAGTGGTAAAGACAAGGATGCAGTAGAACCAAAACCTACAAAGGAGATGAGATAGTGTTTGATCTGTAAACTCATTAAGACAGGAACAAGATTAAAAGCCGAGTGAAAACCATGTAGCTTGGTTAATCTAAACAGATTGCGTATAGAGGAAAAAAAGAAACATATGAAAGAAACCGCATAGGCAATAAATAGGGTAGATAACATTTTCAGTAGATGGAAGATAAGAGGTATGGAGAAGGGGGACATTGAAAATGAGACATAGATAGAAAATACTTAATATTTTAGAGGGTGTAAAGAAATAGACAGGTAATATGTAGCATCTATAGCGGACTAAGGGCCGCAGTCCAATAGTTTGTGCAGGGACTTGCGGTACAACTTTGTATATAAATTAGTAACCTATCAATCGTTGTAGATTTCTGTGTTATGCAAATGCATAGCTGAGTAGGCTAAAAAGAGCTGTGTTATGAAATGATGGTGACCGGTCACATTCAAATTTGCTTCCAAGCCATTCCAATTTGCTTTTAACAGTGCTTCACACAAGTAACATACAAGTAAGTCCTTCCTTCCTTTTCCTCTCCAACACAAGACTGAACATCACCCTTAGAAGCAGAAAAATGCCTCCGAAAAAGATTCAAGAGTCAGATCTAACTCTAAAAACAGTATTAGACCTCAATTGAGTTGAATATCACTTGATTTCTTGTATTCAATAATTCAGAAGTTAATAATGGGAACCCTAATAAACTAAACTAAACACTACATATACTTTCTCATGGATTCCCCCTAATACCCCTACCCCCAGGCATCCCCAGGATTCACCCATTTTCAGTACAGTAAATGAGAAAACCTAAGGGATCCCCCCTGCCATCCTACCATGCTGAAGGGAACCCCAGGGATAAACTCCTCCCATAAGTAGAAGGGAACGCCCAGGACTCCGATCCCCACTAATATCACTTACCATGGGGTCTATTGAAATATTAATCCATGCCATAGAGGTCCTTAAGGGATCTCCGTGGCACCTAAAAAAACTTCCACAAGGGTTCCTAACCGACCCTCATGACACACAAAATGAACCCCTATGCCACCCGGGTCCTATAAGTACATCAGTGGCATTTATATAGTAACCTAGCACTAATACTATTCCACCAAGCCATGTAGGGCAATTTTCAAAAGCCCAGAAGGTGAGGATCCAATGGCTTCAATCAAGCTAGAAGAGGACATGATTCTTCTATCAACACAGTAAGCCTGCTTAATCCAGGGCAGATGATTGAGGACCAGGGCATTGAAGATCATCGCTGGAAGGACCTCTGTGACAAGGGTTCATTAGTTGAGCCACTCAGGTTCTTTAGGGACCTTCATCACATTGTATAGTTATTTGGAGCAATGGAGGTCCTTGTGAATAGGGGTTGATTTTAAATGCATAGGGGTTAACAGTAGGCGCTATGGAGGTCCTGTAAGGACCTCCATGGTATATATACCAATTCCAGCTATAGTGAATAAGGTACCAAGATTTAGAACACTTGACATTTGCAACACAAAAATAGTTTTAAACTGAAATTATATATAAATTACTTATTTTTTATGATTTGAGCAACAGGGATTACCAAATGTAAGGTCCTATGTCTCTGGAATTCAGACACAATTTAGTAAGTCCCAGCAAATCATACCATGTTATCTCAATGGAGAAAACAATTAAACTTGGATATATTTTTTAAAATTAACATGATGTAAATAATTCAAATATATTTTATGTCAAGTAGTCAAGATTTATATATTTTTAAAGATAAGCATTATTCATTTTTACAGTTTTCTTGCACAGTGGTTATGCCGAGTGCCTTATTTTTCCATGCTGTTGCATAAAGGACCACTGTTGTTGTAAATGTAAAATATCCTCTTCAGAAAAACATAACCTTAAAATAGGCAACATGTTGGCAGAATGTAAAAAAATAAATAATCCAACCTCTAATTTATTACTTATTACTATGCTGCTGTCGAATCTACCATTTTAGTTCCAGTGTCACAGACCCAATCCTGGATCTGAGTCCTTCCCACTGTTCCCTCTAAGCTGTGCGCGTGCACACATACTCTGAGATGTGCACACATAAATAAACATGGAGCTCACACAGACCCCATGGGAGATATTTAATCTTAGTTGTCCCTATTAACTTTTTCCACACAGGGAGAAATAGACCCTTTCCCTTTTGCCCTGTATGATTCTTTTATTAGTTATGTGTACTAAAACACTATTTACACTACACTGCAGGGAAGGGTAAATTATGCTGATGCTCCCTTTGAGAGAGCGCTGGTGGGCAAAGAAACGCATTAGGGTAAATCCGGATGTCTGGTTCTGACGTCAGACGCCGACATCTGACATTAGCTTGCTCTCGCAAAGCATCGGCGTCATTTACCCTTCCATGCTGTGCACAGGGCACAAGGAAAAGGGTCAATGGAGATCTATGTCTCCCTGGGAGGAAAAAGTTAATGGGGAAAACATTATGTGCATATAACAAACAAAAGAATCATACATTGCAAAACAAAAGGATATAGGTTCAATTGAGATCTATTTCTCCCTGGGTCGAAAAAGTTCATGGGGAAAACTAAAATTAAATATCCACCTATAGGGAATTAAAAATGAATGTTCTTTCATATGGAATTAGTACCTGGTGCCCCCAGGCTGGTTGGTGGAAACAAAGAACAGAATCTGTGATTAAATGACTAAACGATTCAACACATTTAGAATATCTGAAGGAGTTACTATTTAGTAAAAAATAGTGCACTTTGATGGTATACTATGTAAGTTATGTTTAAGTGTGCTCTGATAGATGGACTAATACCCGCCACATCTATAATCAACAAAACACTTAAAAAGAATACAGTATAAAAGCCATTATTGTATAATTACTCCCACCCTAATTCACGACTCAATCCTATCAAAAGGAACAGAGTGACAGAGAAGTAAAAGATCACTCTTATTGACATGATTACAGCAATCAGAACTCTCAAGGAACCAGAAAAAAATTGAATTTTGTACTTTAAAAAAAAATTTAGATTTACAGGGCTCAACAAATGCCTGGAGCCAGATCGTCATGCCACAAAATGCTTACAGGCACCTAGATATCATCCTCTGTATGTCTCTGTAATTCAATGTTACCTGGAAGCAGACATGCATGAGTGACTGAGCCAGTGCAGTGTTGGCGTTACATTCCCCGGGTTCAGCACCGCACCCTCCAGCCGAACATACCTGTGTCTGTGAGGAGAGAAAGCTGCTGCTGCTAGAACAGCCCTCACTGACATACTTAGCAGAGCATCATATGTACAGCTAATTTAGACCTATTTTAATAGTAACTCTCAAGCAACCAGAAACTACATTTATAACTCTATTAAATTTGAGCTACGTTTAAAAACGTAGCTTGAATTGTAGAAAGTAAGGCCTACGGCTATTAAATTAGTCCCGTAATGTAGGCCGTTCCTGATCTGTGGTTTAGCTGCGAAAAAAAGCCTACGTGCTGAACAACGTTGAACTACGCAGCCGCAAATCCTGATCCGTCAAGCTCGTAACCGCTACAATACCAATCATGCTATTAAATTGCAACAAAGTCACTAGCAAACAAGCACGTAACACGCAAATGTAGCCCAAGCCCTACGAGGAGGACTCGCAAGGGGGGTAAAGTCCAATACGTAGCACTTGTACTGTGGTTAAAAACACACTAATGTACAATTATTAAAAGTGAAAGTGATGTTAGGTCTTAGAATCAATAGAACAACATTCTCAAGCCCGCAAACCGGCCCAATAAAATACTTCATTTCATGTATATTTTATGTGTCAGATTATGTAACCCGCATGTAATAGAATATAATATTTACCGCTTTATTACTTTGGAGCTGATCGTGAGGGACGCAACACTTTCAGTAAATTACGACTTTAACGGACAAAATGTTTTCAGCCACGTAACTCCAAAAACCCACAAAAAATGAAAAATAATGTAAAAAATGTACGTCAACACTCACACACAGAACAGGGGGGTAGCCAGGGAGCCTGCGAGTGAGGTTGCAAGCTAATTTTAGGCTTCATTGGCGTTTTTCAGACATCAAAAATCAGCTAAGCAAGGAAAAAAAATGACAGGCAAAAAAACTACCATTTTATCAAACAGGATCAAAACTAGGCCAAAGCCAGCAACACTTATCTGAACAATGCCAGGCACGCGGGACTTCGAAAATACACGACACAGAAGCCAGTAGCACAGCTGAACAACGCGCGGCACGCCGGACTTGAAAATAAAAGCAACGGCACTTGACGCGACCCACGCTAAACTTGAGCAGAGACACAGAGAAGAAAGACACGGGAGGGGGAGGGGCAGAGGGTACAAAGAGACACAGGACTGAGAGACGAAGGAAAAGAGACACAGGGGAGGGAAATTAGGAAAAACAAAACACACAGGGCAGGGAGAGGAGGGGGAACAGACACAGGGGTCAGAGAGTGTGAAGAGGTAAACTACACGGGGGGAGAAGCTCGCGATGAGCGCTGAAGGTGATCATTGCAAAGCACGAAAGTTGCGGCTTGCCAAGGCCTGCAATGAGCGGCATTGCAGCTCGTTGATGGGCTTGCGATGTGCCAAAGGCGCTTAGCGCGAGCTCATAATGAGAGCCTAGGGTGCTCAGAGGGGGCAGAGACTCACATTGTATGGCAAACAGAATTGTGAAGATTAAAATGTTATTGGCGTCATTTTTGTCGGGTAAGTAGCTAGTATATATATAAATATGTAGGCGTATGTGTATATATACAGTGGATATAAAAAGTCTAAACACCCCTGTTAAAATGTTAGGTTTCTGTGCTGTAAAAAGAGACAAAGATAAATCCTTTCAGAACTTTTTCCACCTTTAATGTGACCTTTAAACTGTACAACTCAATTGAAAAACAAACTGAAATCTTTTAGGTAGAGGGAAGAAAAAATATAAAAATAAAATAATATGGTTGCATAAGTATGCACACCCTTAAAATCACAAGGTGCTTAAACAAAGTATTAGTTTATTCCAGCACTCAGTCTTTTTGGGGGATGAGTCTATCAGCATGGCACATTTTGACTTGGCAAGATTTGCCCACTCTTCTTTGCAAAAACACTCCAAATCTGTCAGATTGCGAGGGCATCTCCTGTGCACAGCCCTCTTCAGATCACCCCACAGATTTTCAATCGGATTCAGGTCTGGGCTCTGGCTGGGCCATTCCAAAACTTGAATCTTCTTGTGAAGCCATTCCTTTGCTGATTTGGATGTATGCTTTGGGTCGTTGTCATGCTGAAAGATGAAGTTCCTCTTCATGTTCAGCTTTCTAGCAGAAGCCTGAAGGTTTTGTGCCAATATTGACTGGTATTTGGAACTGTTCATAATTCCCTCTATCTTAACTAAGACCCCAGTTGCAGCTGAAGAAAAACAGCCCCAAAGCATGATGCTGCCACCACCATGCTTCACTGTGGGTATGGTGTTCTTTTGGTAATGTGCAGTTTTGTTTTTGCACCAAACATATCTTTTGGAATTATGGCCAAAAATTTCAACCTTGGTTTCATCAGACCATAACACCTTTTCCCACACACTTTTGGGAGACTTCAGATGTGTTTTTGCAAAATGTAGCCTGGCTTGGATGTTTTTCTTTGTAAGAAAAGGCTTTCGTCTTGCCACTCTACCCCATAGCCCAGACATATGAAGAATACAGGAGATTGTTGTCACATGTACCACACAACCAGTACTTGCCAGATATTCCTTTAATGTTGCTGTAGGCCTCTTGGTAGCCTCCCAGACCAGTTTTCTTCTTGTCTTTTCATCAATTTTGGAGGGAGCTCCAGTTCTTGGTAATGTCACTGTTGTGCCATATTTTCTCCACTTGATGATGACTGTCTTCACTGTGTTCCATGGTATATCTAATGCCTTGGAAATTCTTTTGTACCCTTCTCCTGACTGATACCTTTTTTTTTTTTTTTATTCAATTCTTTCCTTTATTTTGTTTATAAATTGAAAAAAACATAACATGAGTAAACATATAACGTTTGAAGTAATACAAATTGCAAACAGTCGAGAAGTTTGTTTCAGTGTTCCCTTACAACTAGATTTCAAAACATAGCATTCGTAATATTCAAACTTGGACCAGCCTAGAAACAGTACCTGAGGACCTAGACGGGTCCTACCCTAGCGGCCCTTTGTGTCGTTTTGTGCAGAATTTGTGCCTTTACTAATAGATGAGTGAGAGTTTTAGAAATAGAACTAACCTCCGAGAGGATCCCGCACCGTCCAGGTGTCCCAGCAGGAGGCCCATCGTCTGTATTTCCCGTCTACTTCAGCCGATAGTGAGCTCATGTTTTGCATGTATCCTATTTTTTGCCTCACCTCAGTGTTCGATGGAGAAGTGGCTTTCCAGTGTTTTGCGATAACACATCTGGCTGCTAGAAACACCTGACTGGTCAAGAACTGCTCATTTTTTGAAAGATGATCGGAAGACCCAGTAGGGCTTCGCTTGGGTTCTGCGCTAGACGTGTCCCCCATAGTTTTTCTAAGGTGTCATAGGTAAAATCCCATGTTTGGCGAATTTTGGGGCATTCCCAGAGCATGTGTAGCATGGTGCCTTCATTGGGGCACCCTCTAGGGCACCTGGCGGGGTATGCAGGATTTGCACGATGCAGCCTAGTCGGAGTGAGGTACCACCTCATTATTGTTTTATAGGCGTTCTCCTTAAGTGTTATGTTGAGAGAGACATTGTTTGCTTGTTTTAATATCTTACCCCATTCCTTGTCTTCTAACGTAACCTGTAAGTCTGTTTCACAAGCTATTTGGTAGGGGAGTTTGGCGGGAGTATTGGTGTCAGAGAGTATTTTGTAGAAGGTGGAAATGTTACCTTTCCCCCCAGGGTTGTTGAGGAAGCATCGTTCAGTTACCGATCTGTCCCTAAGACTATTTAACTTATTTGTGTGTGTGAGCACCTCGTTAACCCCTATCAGATTGAGCCATTCTTTGGGGGGTGCATTGATCACGTTAACGGAAATTGGTAAGGGGAATTCTCTATTTATATCCCACATGTACGCTACCACCGTTAGTTTATTGTCTATCCCCCAGCTCATTTGGGTTAGTCTGTCAAAGCGATAGTCTTTGTGTGGGGACCAGAGGGGTGTCAATCCTGAACCTTCTTTCAAGAGGTTGGATTTCCTGTTACTCTCTCGCCAGATCTTTATGGAGTTGTCTATACAGTATGACAGCTTATCAAGTTGTAATTTGTGGTGTAGGCTCAACCATAAGATTTGGGGAAGGATTAGATGGTGATCTCCCAAAACATGTCTCTCAATTTCCACCCAAACAAGGTAGTTGTCTTTTTTATGCCAATTCGTCATTTGTGCTAATCTTGCAGCTCTGTAAAATCTAAGTAAATCTGGGAACCCCAACCCACCTTTTTGTTTTGGGGCGGTCAGCGTGGCTTTATTAATTCTGGGTTTTTTGTAACGCCATGTAAAGTTATTCAGAGTTTTTTGTATTAATTTAATTTCCTTAACATTAATCGATGTCGGAATCGTTCTGAATAGGTATAGGATTTTGGGGATGACATTCATTTTAACTGCATTAATCCTCCCTAACCAGGAAATATTAAGAGAGGACCAGTTGGTTATGTCTGCTCCTATTCTTTTGAATAGACGTGGGAAATTAACCTCATATATTTGATTTAGTGACTTTGGGATATTGATGCCCAGGTATGTTATAAATGTGGGAGCCCGCTTGATGGGGAAATTGTGTTTTATGGATTCTACTAGCGCTTCAGGTAAGGTGATATTGAGAGCTATACTCTTGTTTGCATTGATTTTGAAGCCCGATATCTGGCCAAATTTCGCAAGGAGTTGCATAAGATTACGGAGGCTGATTCTGAATGATACCTTTTAACAATGAGATCCCTCTGATGCTTTGGAAGCTCTCTGTGGACCATGGCTTTTGCTGTGGGATGCGACTAAGAAAATGTCAGGAAAGACCAACTAGAGCAGCTGAACTTTATTTGGGTTAATCAGAGGCACTTTAAATGATCGCAGGTGTGTGCTGACTCCTATTTAACACGATTTGAAATGTGATTTCTCAATTCTGAACACAGCTACATCCCCAGGTATAAGAGGGTGTGCAGACTTATGCAACCACATTATTTTTCTTTTTTTTTTCTTCCCTCCACCTAAAAGATTTCAGTTTGTCTTTCAATTGAGTTGAACAGTTTATAGGTCACAATAAATGATTTATCTTTGTCTCATTTTTTTATAGCACAAAAACCTGACATTTTAACAGGGGTGTGTAGACTTTTTATATCCACTGTATGTATATATATATATATATATATATATATATATATATATATATATATATATATACATACTGTGTGAGTTGATGTTGGAGGGGGTTTGTGAAGTGCAAAAAAAAAAAAAAAAGCTCTTGCACCGGGGCCACCATGCACTAGCTCCACCACTGAATGTAACTGTTCTTTGTTTAAAAATGATGAAGTACAGAATATAACTGTAAGCGTTATAACTGTATTTACAATTTACAGTGTAAGTTTTATAGTAACTGCTCATTGTACAAAATACAGAAAATGTTAACACAACATTTAGAAAATCTCTTTCAAGCTCAGCTGCAAAGATGTGTGACCTAAAACCAATGTCTTCAAGATGACTTTTAAATTATAGCCATATCCTGTTTAACATTATTGTAGGCCCGTTCATAGTATCATATCAGATAAACACATTTCTTATTTGATTTACACTGTGAGCTTTCTCATATACAGTGGATTTCAGGTCAGTATAATCTGCAGATTCTTTTACAGGCAGTTTCCTGGCATGAAAGTTAATTTATGTGTGAGCATGATATGGTTTGGTGCTTATAGTCAGTTTGTCTCATTATGTATATTTGGAACTATTCATTTAACAATGATTTGTTAAAAGGGCCGGCACCCAAAAATGTGGGGTTCTGTACATATGTTACAGCGAAGGCCCGCACCAATATATTTTCTATGTCCATATTTTCCATCTCTCATAGCCTATATCAATTTTAAATCTGCATTTTCCAATAAATCTCCTATTTTTGACTCTGGTTTAAGCAATACATTATAGCTAAAAAGCATAATGACTCAAAAAGTACTATATTACCATCTGAGATACTGGTCTGATAAAAGTTATGTAGCTTATTGATACAATGAGGGCATACAGTATTTATATGTACAAACATAGGCTCAGCCTGTATATAGCATTCCACAGAGATAACGTATGGACTATACATTCTGCCTGCAATGGCAAAATAGTCTATGTAAAGCTTAGTACAGTGATGCTTTCATCTTACAACAACTTTACCTTGTACACCTCTGTATATATCGTAGAATTTGTACTTGTTTAGGACTGCTTTCTATTGCTCATACAGCTCACGAATTTAGAGACTGTGAAGCGCAATGTTGAAAATGAGCATTTTATGTCATCTGTCCCAGTATACAGCTCTCAGCTGCACCAGACAGTGCGTTTCTTTGGGGTACATAGTAGTGGGTTTAGCTCCATATGCTATCATGGGGGAAGAGGGGAGGACTGAATGCCGCTCATTCAGTAAGACAGAGTTAAGGTCGCAACCAGACCTCCCCTACCCATCCCTCCACGGAGAGCTCTCAGGATTTGATATAACATACAGTAAACCCACCACAATGTCCCAGCTTTCAGGATGTGATGTAACAAACGCAAAATGGTTTCTTGTCTTAAAAAGTTGAGATCCTTCCAAATGTTATGATTACACAGCTGCTGATGTTATTAGTTTGGTACATACATGTGTTTTTTCTTGAACTATAGCAGACCTTTAATTATATTAGTTTATTAGGAGGTATCACTAAACTCTGCTTCTGGTTAGTCTATCATTACAGCTGATCACTTTTTCCAGCCCAATCTTGTCCTACTGGTTCCTCCTTTGTTTCCTGTCAATACCTAGGATAAAAATAGAAGACCGGAGTGTCAGTTCTACTGAATATATCTCTGTACAAGTTAAGAGTGTCTATCTCTAAAACATAGTTGTTGCAATGGCAATAACAAGCCCATATTTTTCAAGAATATGGCCATTTTAAATGTCAGGAGGTATGATATTCTGAAATTCAAATGCCATCTACTGTATTTAAATATAAACAGTCCAAAAATTCAGTACATTGTCGGGTTACAAACCCATTGACCACCTTTTACTGACCCCTACCCAGGCAACAGCTGATCTGCAATTACAATAATACATTTTAACATGGCCTTGTGATGTAATGTCACTTATTTGGTACGCATGTGTTAGATTCAGATTTCGAATTTTAGTCAACATACATTATTTAGAAGAGCTGTTCTGAAAGGCACAATGCATATACATAGACATATGCAAAAACTAATTTCTGTATATATCATTGTGATTATGTACATTTACATAGGTACATATTTAATACAGTGCATTGATCTCGCTATTAAATCACTTATGCAGGATTATTATTATTTGTATACATAATACATATTATCTCTGTTATGTTTTCCTGCTTTGTCACCACTCTGGTGCAGAACCGTTTGCCACAGTGGCATAAAGAAGACACTAAACCAGCATATTCAGCTTCTATTTACATAAACATACCTTAGATACTCAGTTTCATTCATTCCGATTGATTCACCCGTGTTCAAGCAGAGAAATATTGAAGATATTTTGAAGTAGAACCATGAAAGTCCATCAATATATTAATAGCAATGTACATTGATACTTATATTAAACAAAAAATACTTGGGAAAACTGTGTTTCTTGGCATACGGGTGATAGTAGGTCTTGCTCAGTTAAAATTGGATATTGAAACCCTGGACGGCTGGAGACCCTTGTAGGACTGAGTCAACACTTTATACATCAAATATTTATACCTATGTACTGTATTTGTTTGGACCCTTGGTTTTCATACCTTTCTTTAGGAATCACCAAGCCTGATTTATATCTACAGCTACTCTAGGCAACACTTGCTTAGCCGCCCCATATGTGCACTTATATTGGGACAGTGTGCTTGATTATTTCTCAGTTTATTAAAGGGATACTGTCACATGAAGAGTAAGATTGGCTTAACCTTAAAGAGAATGAACAAGTGTCTATACAATGTACTTGCCATAGTTCTATTTGAACATTTTGGAACACAAACTACTTAAACATTTATAGAATGAAAGTGAATATAATTCCTGTACAGCGCCTCTATCTTACACTGAGGGTCGTGCAGACGACTAAATCTTTTTCAGCAAAAAAGGGAGATGCTGATCTATATTGTATTGCTGAGTTGTCATATGATTTACACTGCTTTCATCCTACAAACCCATCTAAGTAAACATTTATTATTTTCAACGTGTGTGTATGGTCACGCTCTTTCATTCACTGCCTACAAGAACCACAAACTGCTATGTAATACGGAAATGGCTGTAAAGAGTGGCAATCAGTCACCCTTTGCAATGGAACGGATTAGACAATAATCTAGTTAGCCTAGGGGCCCTAGATACCCTATCAGGATGTAGCTCCTCCTCCCATGCGGCTGCTCCTAAACTACCTCCTGCAGTACCTACCCCTCCACTACCTTCTGCCAAGGAAGCTGCCCCTCATTAGATATCCCATATCACACTACTCTATAAGACTATCCTCCCAACCTACATCTATAGCATTCTGTCCCTCACTGTCAGCATGTAGCCATGGACCCCCCTGTCCCTCAAATACTCTCCCTTTCCCGGCCAGCTTCCATAATTACGTGCCCTTCTATTGATTGTCTTATGTCTTGGTGTCTAGAACACAACATTTTGCTGTTGTGTTACACACCTCTTTGTCAGCAGCAGGCTCCCACAAGCAGACAATGCAACTGTGTAGCTAGTACACTGTTGTCGGTGACTATTTATAGGTCCTACATAGTTCCATATGTAAATCATTGCTTCTTGTTTATTGTTTATGGTGTATTTGGAACATGATTATGTCAGCATGGTTGCATGGCAGTTTTCTCGCTGTGAGCAATTATTTTGCTTCATCATATTTTTTTGCTAGTGTTGTATGACATTTGTGGTCGTAGGTGGCATGAATGACCATTTCTATGGCTATTTTGGACTTTGAACATACACATTTTAAATGTTTGTTTTTCAGACTTAAGGGCTTTAGCTGCTATTACGGGAGACTTAAGGGAGTTTACATGTAAGGTTTTGGCCCACTGCAAGCACATACAGTGCCTTTCGAGAACAGGCAGCAATTAACTGTAAGCTCTTACGTTAGTTATGTATTTGCACTTTAACTAAATCCACACGTAGAGCAGAGTACAGTTCAGATGAAGCTATCATTCATACCGTAAGTGTTTACACGTAAGGGATTGTTACATCGAATTAATCCCTTACATGTAAACACTTATGAGTGAAAGCATGTAATAGCCACATTAGGGCTTTTATTGGATTTTGACTACTAAGATTTCCTACAGGAGAAATGTAATTGTGCCATAGCATTGTAGATATTCAGAGTCCAAGGTCTTGGAACACAAGGAAATAAGCTAATTTCTCTTAATCACAGTTCACTGTGTAATCATTTAAGACATGCATTATAGATGGGACTCAGCGTCTGAGTCAACAGGTCATGTGTGATTCAAATCCCTTGTTAACATGCTGAATCACAAGATACAGAAACAAATAATAATGATTCCAGGAAGTGTCGGTGTGGGTGAGATGACAGGTTAGCAACCTGAATCCAGCTTCAACTGACTCTATATCATTGTCAGGATGTAATATAAAACATCATCACACTATTATTTAATGAACACACTTTAATGATTACACATAACCTTCTCTTTTGCTGGCTTTTCTAACTTAATAAGCTGAAGGAAGATTTTTTTTAATAAACAACTTAAAATATAAACAAAGTCTCCTATTCCACATATGACAACGGAACAGTATGAATATGTGTTATTTCAATAGAAGATATTTCCTGTACATTGTACATAATCATGGGCATCCATAGAACCTTTTCTAGTGGGTGGTGAAGGCAGAACACGAGCAGGACAACTCCCATTATCTTGGATCAGGGTAGGTGGTGCTGGACTTAGCAGGCAGATTGTACTGTAATTAACCTGTACCAACCAGGCAGTATTTGCTCCCTAATATCATACTTATGTATATCTATATTTTTAAGAGGGACACGTGACAATATTTTTTTTTTATTGCAATTAATCGCATGATTAATTTTACATTTGAGCAGTTCAGTGTACATTTTCTCACAGAAAATCAACAGTTTTTTTAATCAAAATAAATAGAAGTTATTAATTATGTATAGTTACTATAGGTTTAGTTAATAGATATATTGATGATTAACACATAAAACAGAGTTTTCTCATACTGAACTATCGGCGGTGTAGAAAAAGTGATGGCTTGATTAACTAAGTTAATGACACCCCCCTTTTCCTTTGGCAAGCATTGGAGTTTTTTTATATCTAAGATCCAATGCAGAGGCTAATTCTAAGCAACCAGTTCTTAGCCATATTTACTTTGTGATTATTTAAATCATCCAGAAAATCATCAAGAATTGCTTGAAGAATGACAAACAACCTGGTTCATTATCATTCAGCTGTAACTTGTTTTCCAGATGAGACATATGTCTCACCTCCCAAAATACAATTGCCTTCCTTGCATGGTATAAGTAACATTTCCGGATATTTGAGCGTTGCCAACTCTGCTTGAATTAGTACCACGAGTATGCTTGGGTTTTGGGCCACTAAGAACAGTTAGAATAGGTTCAGAATGTTTTCAGAAAAGTGTGGAATGTAACCATATCCTGAATTAATGGTTCAGGATATCCTGAATTAATGGTTATTGCTCTTTTCTGTTCTGTTTCTGCATTTCCTTTAGTTTTCTGAAGTTGACAGCTGAATGATAGATATGTTCCACTATCCTTCAAACTTTAGCCAAGATATGATCCATTCCACACTTAGACAAGCCTTTGGTGACAGACAGCTGAAGACTATGTGCAACATAAGCAAGCTAATCCTGTTTTGTCTGAATCATACCAGCATTAGTCATGTTTTGTGCATTATCTATGTGAAGTTTTGTCAAAAAGTAACTGTAATTACCTAATAGCGACCAATAATTCATCAGGGTCATCAATGCGAGCCATGTGTGTCATCTGCTCTGACTAATGTGAGGATTACCCAGCAGAGATGAACATTGACTAAGGGATGGGACAATGACAAAGTGCTCCAGTGATAATAAAATTCCTTGGTGCACAGCCGACAAGGAGTAAATGACTTGTCTTCTGCAGATTCGAACTTGAATTTTTCATCCTACAGAGATTGACATTTTTTTCCTCATAACCATCCTGGATTCTCGTGCTATGCTTCTTCCACATTTCCGCACCTAATGGGAACTGTAGGGCCATAGAAACAGGAAAAAGTAGGCCAAAACGCATCCCACAATTAAAAATGTAGCTATGATTAAGCACAATAAATCGGGACAATATATTATTAGCATTAATTAATGCTCAGCCCTAGTTTTCTTTAATAAAAAATGCAGTTTGCAGGTAAGGTCTTTCAATGAAACAAATGAGGTAGATATGAATTAATGTACATTAAAAGGGACACTGTCACTCCAACGGAAGATGGTTTCATCCAAAAGAGCATTAAAAACCGTCTATGTATTGCATGAGCTGTTTTTCTCCACACTAAATCATTACTGATCTATTCAGCATTGAAAGTGCAGCTCTATTATGCTAATGCATGGCTCAGTATGCTAATGTACAGCTCAGAGTGCTTGAGAAGGGTGTGGGCGGGGATCTAGCAGCATAACAACCTTGGAGGGAATTGTTTTGCCACCACAGAGACCGACAAGCAAATTAATCCTAATTAGCAATTGAAAGCAGCTAATTAGTATTCACAAGCCACTTGTTTGCATAAGAATATAGAAGGATAATGCTGACTCCGTAATGGCTCACTTTAGAATCAAATTACTAGCACAATTTATAACTAGTTTTTCATGCTTTTTAAGAATAACATTTTGGAATGAGCACCACTGAATACATGAAAATAAACCAGCTCTTTTATCATCATCTCAAGTTACTATATCAAATTTGACTTTAAGAGAAAGACATATACATGTGTTTTTTCCAATAAAAGGACAGCAGGTGAAGTACTAAAAATAATGTGTGAAAAGTCAAGTTTAAATGGAAAATGAATGTGCCTGGCAACAAGAAGGCTCTAAAATTATATACTGTGACATGTTACACAAGGCCTCAGGAAATAATTATCTCAAAACAATTCCTTGAAAACCAGAATACGCTCTATTAAAAACCATGGCAAGCCATATGTTCTTCTTCCTGCTAAAAATGACCCTGTTTTGACAAAATAATACTTAGTTCTTGGGAGAGTTATACATTGCAGCAAAGAAATGAAGGATAAATAATACTATAAAGAGTATTCTAAGCTTAATTAAGTAATTGATGCAATTCTTAGTAAATTATAATTAGTTTAAAGATTGCAGTGGAGTGGAGACCATCTATTCAGTAATCAACTGCTTGATTTTGGCAAAGAGTATTTAACTTCCTTCTGCAAATGGAGATTTTTTTTCTATTTATTTTTATAAACAAATTAATATTGTGATATATGATTTTTTTTATAATTTATAATTTCATTTTAAAAAAGTACATAAAAGGAGATGAACACTGAGCAAAATTTTTGTTTAAAGCTTGACCGGATAAATTTTAATTTGAATGCATTTTCAGCCAATCAGTTAGTTCATATTTATACTTTAGCCCAAATCCACTATGAGCTATCACTCGATTTTGCACAAAAACATTAGATCTCTAGTAGTGCTTAAAGCTAAATGCCTTGTTAGACTTTGGACATTTTTAAGTGACATTTTAATTGTTTCCTTTTTTTGAAGTTGATGTTAATTGGCAAAGAAATGACAATGATAAACATTCATTTTTTGCTTAGAAAAAATAATAAATATTCCTGTATATAGAAGACCAGGCATCCAACAATTATGCTGCAGTGGCATCTACCATTTTAGTTTTCAGTCATTTACTTTCTAATTAGGGAGCATATTTCGATTACACAGTAAGAGCCTCATTCAATTTGGAGGCCGCAAGTCCCGGGATCTAGGTCGTATGTATGCGGGCCTGCAGCGGGCTAGACTTACAGTGCTATTCAAATGGACAAGACCACAAGTCCCGGACCTATAGCGATCAATTAAGCAAGACCGTAACTCCTGATGCAAAAACAGCCAATAGAAAAGGAGCCCGTCATCATTACGTCAGTAAAACATGGTGGTTACATGTCAATCAGCTAGTGTTTCAGGGCCTGATATGCGATCGGACCCGCAAACCTGCGGAGTACAAAATAATAATTATGAATTAAGTCAAAGTTCTAGACCATGTGGTAGGCCTGATATGTATTAAATCATTGATTCCCGAGATGGATCTAACCCCGAAAAGAAACATAAAGATAACTTATTTTTGATTGCCGATTTGCGAGCTTGAGAATATTGTGCAATGTCTTTCATCCGTCATTTTCAGTGCAGTATTGATTTTTTTTCGCAGTGCTACGGACATGTCTGTAACCGTTTGCCAGTCCTATCTGGTACTTGTAGGATTTGTGCCATTTAAGGGTGTGAAAACATTTGGGGACTTGCGGCATTGCAGCAATTGAATTTTGATTTGCGATTTTAGCAATCGTAACTCTTGCGGCTGTGAAAGATCAAAGGCTTGGACGGGCTGTAACTTGCGGTTAATCATCGCATGGAATTGGAAGCCGGAACTTGTAACGTGGTCGGAGCCCGCAAGAAGATGCCAATTGAATAGGAAAATAACTTATAGGCTTCTTTACAAACGCCTGGATCTCAATTGAATGAGGCACTAAGTTTGTAGCTGCACAATGGGGATGTAGCATATATAACTAATGGTCTAGGGGAAAGCTCATTTGTTTTATGTCACAGATCTAAGTCAGGTCTTCAGCAGAGAATCACTTTATTGACACAGCACATCATTTTATACAAAACAGAATAATAGGGAACCTAAAAACATTAAACACAAAGTAAACATTTCCAAACTTGAAAGGTGCCTATGATTGGGGAGACCACTCTATGCCCTTAGAAAATATTATCTACCTTTGAAGCTATACCTTAATCTGCATGCTGCTTCATGTATTATCTCACAATGGATCCTTGTGCAAATATCCAAACACAGTCCTTTTGTAATACAATGCACACATAAATATATATACAAAACAACAAGACATGTTTTAAAGATTACCATATGCAATGTGACAAGTTGTCAACCATAAATATAATAGACAATTACTATAATTCAGAGAAGCACCCCCTCTGTAGAATCCTGAATGGTGCCACCAGTGCAATCTACAAACCATTGAAAACTCACACAGGGTGATTCATGACAAAGAGGTCTTATAAGTCCCACAGTCCATGGCAACCACTTAATTGCATAAAATAAGTGATAACCAGCTCTTTTATTGATGTGGGGAAGGTAGATCCAGGGTCCATAACCATTAACCAAGCACACGCCCTGCTGAGACAAAGCCTGCAAGAAGCAAGTCCATTAAAGAAAATGGAAGCCTGGGGTAAAGTGAATAATGTAAATGCGTTATTTTAGTTATTTTTCTTTTACTTTCTGAAACCTTTTTTTCCCCACCGTGGTCCTTTAATGTGTGTTTACTATATTTATATATTTATATTTTGCTTTTTTCTCCTTCAAGTTTGAGCAGAGATAGTATTAGCAATTTAACATTTTATTTTTTTGGGTCATTGGCAATAAAACACCAGCAGCCTTATTAAATTGTGATTCAGCAAATTTAAAAGTGCTCTATATAAGCACATAGCATATTTTTTTACAGAAGTTTTTAGTTAGTGAACTTCTATCCAAAAGCAAGGTCTTCACTAACTAAAAACTTCTGTAAAAAAGTATGCTATGTGCTTAAATAGAGCCCTTTTAAATTTTCCGAATCACAATTTAATAAGGCTGCAAGTCTGTAACCAAATTGGATCTCTTTGACATTTTCAACCAAAATTCTAATTTGTACTGACACAAGTAAAACGGACTTCTTTTCGGAGTAGACTTTAATATAAAAGCAGTGTCCTAGTGCAATGTCCCCATTAGAATCTACCACCAAATACTTACTGATCATAAGAATATTTGGTTAATTCATATTTTGCCCTTTATGCATTCCCTGCATCACCCCCTTCACTCTGCTCAGGACCTACTTTTTTCTTCCCACTTCCATCTGCAGGACTACTCTTGTGCTGCTTCTGTTCATTGGAATTCCCTCCATTCATCATTCTCTGTCATAGTTTTCTGCTTTTCTTATAAACTCACTTTATCAAAGAAGCCTTTTGCACGTATACTTAACATCACCAAATTGTATAAAGTGTGTGTAAGCAGGTGTGTACTCTCTACTGCTTTTCATATATATATATATATATATATATATATATATATATATATATCACCTTGACAGAAAGTCAACTACATGATCCGGTATGATTCGCATGTCAAACCATTTCCTTTAGAATGTAAGTTCCCAGAAGGATGGACAACTCTTCCATATCCACATTTGTATTGTAACATCATGTACTTATCATATTTATCTCTTATTCAAAGGATCACATAAAATGCTGACTATTAAAGGTTAAGGAAAAACAGTAATAATAATAGCGTAAAATAAATAATGCTTGCATGCGAAAGAACAGCCACCAAAAGAGATGCTATGCAGCCAGTCACTAAATAAGTAAGATCAGTGAGTACATGTCAAAGAAAACCTAACCTAAGAGTAAAATAAAATAATTCTAATGGTATGACGTTCTAACATTGTAAGATATAAGGCAATATTAAATATAGAGATACACAACATAAATAAAAATAAGATAAAATGAAAGGCAAATTGCCAGGTTCCTCTATACAGTACTGGTTAAATTATTTATCGTAGTAACTGTAAATAATCTGATTTTATCAACCTGTGATTGTTCTGTTTAAACAATTTAGTTCAGTCTAGCATACTTTGTCATTCTTTGGTGGCAGCTCTCAGTTACTATAGCTACAGTACTTAAATTAATACATAATGACTGTTGTACATTCAACTCAATAGCTCAAGGGCACATTTAGCTATCAAGGTTCAGCTAGCAAAATGCATTATATGGGCATGTGAAACATCCTGCCCAATTGTCATCCAACGGTCATACTGAGGTTTGTCTTTTCACTCATGTGAAACAATAGTTGCTTTTTTAAGTGGAATTTATTAGTTTATGGTTTATATAACACAATTAATTAGCATGTCTTACAGTGCCAAGAATGATTTCATAGCGAAGAGTTGTCACTCACGTTTAGCTTCATAAACACTGTACGTTTTTTTATAATATTATATTATATTAGACTCCTAATCACTGCAAAGTGGTGTAAAAAAAAGTGCAGACAAAAAATTAAAGGGATACTGATATGCTCCCTGCACCATCAGATAGAGGATGGAAAAGCATGTCAATGTTTAAAATTACTGCTAAAATATGATCTGTTAAAGTGAGGCGGTTTCTGATTCCCTCTGCTCCGACAGAATTCATAATGAGCTGCATCAACCAGTGACACTAAATAGAATCAGAGGAAAGAACGGTTACATTTTGATTATATATATTAATATTCACACATTAGAAATCAAATGCATATTTAGTCTAGTGGTAAGTGTAAATAGCTACAGAGTGGCTACCGGGGTTTGATTTCTCAGACTGACAATTTTTTGTCAATAATTACTCATTTTGATATTCTTTTAAATTATACCATGTCATGGGTGTAGGAACTGGGAGGGGGGACAAATCCCACCCATATTTTTCTATGTACCGTATATACACGAGTATAAGGCACCTATTTTACCACAAAATACTGGGAAAACTTAATGACTCGAGTATAAGCCGAGGGTGGGAAATGTACTGCCCCCTGTGTCCCTCTTGTGCACTCTGTGTCCCCCTCTTATGTGCCCCTTTATTGTGTCCCCCCTCTCTCTCCCCTGTGTCCCTTCCCCTCCTCTTCCTGTGTCTCTTTCCCTCCCCCTCCCTTATCACCCTCCTCAACCCCCCTCCTCATCCTCCCTCCTCAACCCCTCTCCTCATCCTCCCTCCTCAACATCTCTTCAACCCCTAAATTCAACCTCTCTCCTCAACCTCTCTCCTCAACCCCCCATCCTCAACCTCCCTCCTCAACCCCCCTCTCAACCTCTCTGCTCAACCCCCCATCCTCAACCTCTCTCCCTAACCCCCATCCTCAACCCCATCCTCAAACTCTCTGCTCAACCCCCTATCCTCAACCTCTCTCCCTAACCCCCATCCTCAAGCCCCCATCCTCAACCTCCCATCCCCAACCTAAACCCCCCATCCTCATCCTAAACCCCCCATGCTCATCCTAAACCCCCCCCCTCACTTTACCCCTCTATTACCTTTCATCTGCAGCTGCTCTTCCGCTCCTCCACGCTCCTTCCGGCCGCATGTGACGTCACGTCATTAGCATATGCCGGGTCCCAAAGCAGCCGGAAGGATCACAGAGGAGCGGAGGAGCAGCTACAGATGAAAGGTAAGTAAGGTGAAAGGGAGAGGTAATTAGAGGGGTAAAGTGAGGAGGGGGGTTTAGGATTAGGAGGGGAGTTTAGGATGGGGGGTTGAGGATGGAGGGTTGAGGATTATAAGGGAGGGGGATGGAAAGAGCCACAGGGGTGGTGACTCGAGTATAAGCCGAGGGGGCCCTTTTCAGCCTTAAAAAAGGTCTGAAAAACTCAGCTTATACTCGAGTTTATACGGTATGTATGTATAAATAAGCTATTTTACCGCCTGTGTATGACTCCCCCACAATAATTCTGGCTCCTACACCCCTGACTGTGTCACAAAGTTCACATGCAAGTAAGTAGTTAATATATATTTCAGTCTAGAATTATATACATTAAACTAATACTTACGTTCCATTTAAAAATGCTTTGAACAGTGTTAAATCTGAGTGGTACTAAGTACTTATAGTAACAAATAATTTGTGTTTAATAGGTGCTGGAATGGACATATTCAATATTGAGTTTCTCAGTGAGCAACATTAAATAACACTGCTTATAAACAAAATAGAACATGTATATGAGACATATAGGAAAGATGTAATATGTTTAAAATAATAATGGAAATAAAGAAAATAAAAGGGAAGAAGCAGAATTTGAACCTAGGACTCACTGTTTTAAAACAAAAGACTTTTGCCCATTGTACAATATATATCTACATCACAAGGCACACGTATAGAAGTCAAAACACCTAAAAGACAATCAGTGTGGCAGTTACAGCCTGAACCTTATTATCTACTAGCGACTTGCCCGTGAAAAAATGACGACAATAAAATTGTAAGGCAGGTAATGCTGTTTGCCACATAATGTATGGCTTTTGGTTCTCGTACATTCGGCGCTCATTGCAAGGCGCTCCCCTGTTGTAGTTTTGGTCTTGTGACCTCCTTCGGTGCTCATTGCAAGCTCTGCTCTGAGCACCTTTGGAGTTCATTGCAAGGCTCTCCCCTGGTGTACTTTTGGTTCTGTGAGCACCCTGTGCGTTCAGTATGAGCCGTGCGGTGAGCACCTTTGGCTCTCATTGCGAGCCTCCCCTCTGTAATTTGTATTTTTTATATATATATTTATTTTATTAATTAATTAATGAAATAATAAATTATTATACTTGACCAATTTGTAATTAATATATCCAGCAATCAATATCCTGAAGAGCTAACAATTTTCCTGCAGCATACAATGTACATTTGGACTGTTGCTGACCTGAGGTGTATGTGTAAGCAATGTGTGCAGTGTAAATAGGCTGCGTGCGCGAGGCCAAACCGTTTGTTTAGTTGTGTAAAGCGGCATTTTAGAATGGTAATGTTATTAATGGTAATGTTACAAGTTAGTGTTGTAAAATGGCAGCGATTATGTATGTGTTAGCGTAGTTTGCTATAGTGTATTTTGTACCTCGTACGTTCCTGGGTTAAAGTCGTATGTGCCTGGAGGTGTTTTGCGTGTTAGGGGTCGTGTAACCTCGTTTTAGTTTTTTTCGGCTGACATTTTTTTCTTGCGTAGGCGTTTTTTTTAGTGGCGAAACTCTGCAAATTCACCTTAAATTTGCGTGCAACCTCACTCCCAGACATCCTGGCTGTCCCCCCATGGTATGTGTGATGTTTTTTGTATTTTTTGATGTACGCGGTTCGACCGTTCACCTTGTATTTTTTGCGGGTCGTATTTTAATTTTTTTTGTGGCGGTTTCCTTTTCAAAGTGTTACGGGCCGTAATATGTGCAGGCGATTTTTTTTTTTTAAAGTGCTACGGGTCTCGCACTGTTAAATGTGTGTTTGACTTTTCTGTTGATCTGTAGTCCCGTGGGTCGTAGGTATGATGCTTAAGTCGTGCAGGGTCGTAGGGATGAGGCCTTCGGCGCTCCCTGCCAAAGTCATGCAGGGTCGTAGGGATGAGCGCCATGGCCAGATGATTACCAACCTCTATCTGATAATGCATATGGTGACTTCAATGTCCCTTTAAATGAGAAAAAGCCAGCAGAATTGTAAATGATAGTCATGCAATCAATATGAGAGTGGGTATAATATATAGAAGTAATTGTTGATTCCTCCAAACTGGGGTCTTTGTGGATAGATCTAATTCTGCTATTGTTGTTGTGCTTTGGTTCTTATGCTCCTCTTGCATCTCCAACTTTTTATTCCCATCTCTCAACCCACTTTCTTACTCTTACTTCTCAACCCAAGATGGCCTCTTGTATGGTTTTTTGTACGGTCTTGTCATACTCCAACAAAGCATACCAGGGGAGAGTGCCGGTACTAGTGAATGGAAGGAACCCAGTGCAAAAATGTTATGGAGACCCCTTGCATATACATGAATGGTAGGTGCTTATGTGGTCAGCAAAAAAAAATCCACCAAGTAAAACTAATTATCTGCACATCTCCCCATTACTTTTAAATTAAAAGTTTCCTTTTACTTTAGGCTGCTGCCAGAAGCAGGGGGGCCTAGTCTTAGGAGGAGGACATACTAGTTCTGAAACATTGCCTTTATTGCTATTATATCCATTTCATCATTGCCTCAATTTGGTGCTATCAAGTGAGATATTGTAATGCATATGTGGTGGATTGTTTTGAATATTAACAGAAGACCCTAAATATAGCTCCTGAAAAGAACACATGATAATAGGAATCCATACTGACTATTTGTTCCTACAGTTTTCACCACCAGACCACAACAGTGCTTGCTGATTGCCACTGTGTATTCTCCAACATATTTGAAAACTGTTTAGGATTCTCTCACATATGCTTTACATGGGCAGTGAGCTTTGAATATACCATCTTATACACATTATTGTAATTGAAACATATCTGGGATCTTGAATTTTCTTTAGGGCAAGATCATGGTCTTAAACATGTTCAGAACCATGACTACTTCACACCACCAAGATCACTGGCAGAAATTGGAACAGCTTAAAACTTTTTATCTATCAGACAAAGCAAATTTCGGGTATTGAAACAAACAGGAAATACAGAGAGGGTAATTTAGCCTCTAGGTCTTAATGGCTGACAGATGACAACCCCCCAAATGCAGTTTAAGTGTTAAAGGACCTCCATGCATGGAGTTCCGAGCAGACCCCCGTAGTAAAAAAAAATCTGAGGAATCTGGTCCAAAATATTCAAAGTATAGAGTGAGCAGGGTGAGATCCAAATAACCCATTTTGATTGGGTCTATTTCAGCCAATCAAAATGCTCCAAATCCAGATTTAAGGCCCAGCAAGCATGCCAACCACCATTTGCCATTTTAACGTTGTTGTTTTTTTTTTTTTTTAGGGAACTTTTCCTAGACATGTGCTTCAATCAAGAAAGAAGAGTACTGGACACTGTACAATGAACATGGATAGCCTGCCTAGTCTAGGGCAGAAGATTGAGGACCAATCAGTTTAGGGAGATATGTTGGCATAACCCTTTTTTTACAGGTTTAAAGTATTTTTTATTTTAAGCCTTTTTATTTCTGTAATTTAGCTTTTTTATTTTCAGTAATTAGTGGGGTTATTTATTTAATTAGTGATAGGTTAATTTAATTAGTTAGGGGTTAATATATTTAATTACTGGGGGGGTTAATTTTTATTTCTTAGTTTATTGGGGTAGATTAGTATAGTATAGTGCTTTTACCTAGAGTGTGTCATGGGCATCCTGGTGGACCTTCATGGTACTTAGTTATTTTTTTTACCACAGGGTCTATAGAGACCCCCATGGTATGTAAGAGGTTAATAGTTGGCCAGTAGGGCTCTATATAGAGCCCTATGAGAGATGAGGAGTTAATGAGGGACCTACTAGGGTCTGTATAGACTCCCATGGGTGATAGGGATACTTATAGTACCCCCGTGGCCGGGGTTACATTTATATATAGTGCTTGTCCTTTAAGGACCTGTGCGGCAAAAGGGATATCAATTTTAAATGTTGCGGGATACCAATCAGGACGCCGGCGGCAGGGGATAAATATTTAGGCCCTGCAGCATGGGGGGGGGGGGGGGGGGGGTAATTTTAGGTGCCACGGGGGTACTATAATAACCCAATGGCGGGGAATAACTAAATAGATGTCACGGGGGTACAATAGTACCCTAAAAATGAGGGTTAACTAAATACCCAACCCATTTAGGACTCCCTGGCCAATAGGGGGTTAACTATAGGTGGGGTGCATATGGGATTAAATTTATGTGCAAGGAGGGTTCTTTAAGAACCCTCCTTGAAGGGGCTAACTATTTTCAATGTAGGTCTATACAGACCCCCATTGTTATGTATAGGGGTTTTAAGTGGGGAAGTGGGTGATCGTGCAGTGTGCGAGGGTAAGGGATGCCTGGGAATTCCTTCTAAGGTGGACTTAAATGGAAGGTACCCCAGGGCATGATGTTAGGGCTTTCTATTGGCTTCTAGAGCTTAGTTTGGGCGCCTCCTATACTGAAATCTCTTGCTGACAAGGCTACGGTTTATGGACATGGGACAAGGGTTTACAGATCTTAGTTGTAACTTTAGGGGAGGGGGGGAAGATCCTGCAGCAAATTTAAGGCAATGTTGTAACTTCGAGCACTTGATTTACATGGAGGCTCAGGTTGGTAGACAAGACAAAAAGTGGGCTCCTCATGTATGCTGCATGACTTGCTATGTTAGCCTGACCAAACATACGATCTTGATGCAGCAAAAGTAACTTAATGATCTTGTATAGGATATAGACCTATTAAAACAGCAATCTGAGCTTTTGGTAAGAAGACTTCAAGAGTGGAATCTTCTGGCCAAGGGTATAAAAATTTCACAACCTACATGACGATAAACTCAAAGAAGGTATTTTGTTGGTCCACAGACTAGGAGATAAAAAAAAGAGAAAACCTACTGTCCGCTTATTTAATATTTTCTCAAGAACCACGAAAATCTTGCCTGTAGGATGTCTGTAAAGATTCACTGTTGCATTTGCATCCTGACTCATTTCCTGAGAACCTAGGAGTAGTCAGAGATGAGCGGGGGGAGGTCACAGTGACAACTGTAACATTGAGGGGAGATAGCAAGGCATAAAGAATACAGCTCAAAGCACAAAAGGAAAACAATAACAGCTTGAAAATGTAAATGAGGACTAACTTTTTTAAAAATTTCTTTTCATGTTATGTATGCTATTGAAAATGTATCATAGTTAACTTTGAAATATTCTGTAAATATGATGTTTGTAAAAATAAATATGAAAATAAATGCATTTCATAACAACAATTATAGTTATTTTTATTTTTCATATACTCATATTGAATTCATATAAGTAATAGAATAAGACATAAGGCGCTTATTGCAAGCCTCTCCCACTAGCGGTGCTCATCGTGAGCCCCGAGCTCAGAGGCTTTGGGGTGGTTCTCGTGGCTCACAATGAGCGCGTTCGGCGCTCATTGAAAGCCTTTCCTCCCATCTGTCCCGCGTGCCAGGCTTTGCTGAGCCTCGTTTTCATCCAGTTTCTTAATTTTTTACGTTTTTCGTCCGCCATTTTTCCCTAGCTTAGCCGATTTTGGATTCACAAAAAAACACAAATATGGGTCAAAATCGTTCGCAACCTTACTCCCAGGCTTCCTGGCTCTCCCCCTGTGCTGTCTGTGAGTGTGTTATTATAATTGTTAAATTTATTGTTTTGATTTGAGGATCTTTAGAGTTACGCACTTGGCTCGCAGTTGTGCCGAAGTCCTGCACCATACACGGATCGCCTCGCTTTGCAAGGCTTCGCAGATGAGCGCCTCTGGCACTCATCCAGCCTAAGTGGTGCGTTATACATGACTCGCCTCGCAAAGTGTGACCAACACTGTAAGCGCTCCCAACACTGACAACTATATATGTGATATTTGGTGTTCACCTATTTTGTACATGGAGCAAGCTGCTTTTTAGTGGTGACACAAAAACTTATCCATGGAACAGGAAAAGATCTTCGACTCAATGGATATTTCCTGTTATAAAAGGATATAGTAATATCTATAGCGTTAGCTCTAAATTATTTATTATTATTACTTTTTTTAGGTAGAGTGTGGTACTGTGTTAGCTAGTTGGAATAAAAATAAAAGTAACAGAAGTGATCTAAAGAGGATACCCTTAATGGCTAACTGATGAAAAAAATATATATATATGTATGACCCTTTGTGTCACCCCTCCTGCTTCCTCTCCCCTCTTTTTATTGTTTTGGGCAACCTAGAAATTGTATATGAATATATTTGTCCATTTAGGCTGGATGAAGGTGCAATAGTAGGCTGAAAGTTAATTTTATTTTTCTCAATAATTATCCATTAAAGTTATCATTTTTCGACTACTTTATTTTTCTCTTTAAACCCTCACATACTAATTAATAGGAAAAAATCTCACAAACAAAAAACAAAGTTAGAGGTTCTCATCAGAGAACAAACTAACCTTAATAGTTTAGTTCTATGGACATGATAACCCACTCTGAGCAACCTATTTTAGCTCACTTGTGCCTGTCACGGGGAGAAATATCCTTTAGTATATCAGTCTGGTCCCACTTCGCTAGAGCATAGGTTCACAAACTTTTTGTTACCACCTCCCACTTTAGAAGACAACATTTTTTTAACGCCCTCCATTATAACAGTTTTCCCGTTAAAGCCATCTGATATTTGCAACATAAATAGCAACTTGTAATACATGAATGCTTACGTCGTTAAATTATTGAAAAGTAATGGCCAATACATGCTTCATCTTGGAAACTGCTATTGCTATACCGATTTTGATTAAATGTAGCACATATAAAAAGATATATGTGTATGCTCGAATAACAATATGCACATTTTCATCCAAATCCAAGCAGCGATGTAAGGAGGTTTAAGTATGAAATTTGGGAATATATAGTAAGAGATTGTATTACATTAGTTAGTATCTTATTGTAATAACTAAAACACCATCAAATGTACTAGTACATTGTTTATTTAGAACTTACAAAGTAAAAATACAAAGCAAAAAACAAATTAACGTGAAGGTTGAGAGTGGTGCATTTTTGAAAGTTTGTTAACATCAAGCTCAAATTTAGTTAAAAACAGTCGTAAATCGCCATGTTCAGTTATATGCCATCGATTCCTTTTCTTAGAAAGTAAATTGGTTACAGCACTGAACCCACACTCAGCCAAATAAGAATATGGAAATGCAAAAAACATTTCTGTACCATTTTCCATAATCAAGGGTGCAGTGTTGATATTGGTTTCCGAAGCCAGAACTCTTGGTATCCATTTTTGAATGTTATTTTCAGTTCTTCCTTTGTTGTCATTTCTATGAGTTCCTCTTCTAAATTTGATGATCCTGTTGTGTTTATGTATGTGAAAGGATCTAATACTAAATTTGGTATATTCATGTTTAGAATATCCTTGAATCGCTCATTGAAATCAGCATGGAGAACCTCCAAGTGTTGACAGTAAGTCAATCTTCCTTTTTGACAGACACAGATGATACATTTGGAAAGTGGCTATGTTCACCTCGGCCTAGGTTCCTCTTGAACAGAATAAGTTTCCCCCCAAAAGCAGCAACGACGTTTTTTGTTTTAATTAAATTCAACTCATCACCTTGCAATTGTAGATTAAATATTTTATACAGGTCTTTCAAATATGCAATGTCATTTTTGGATGTAATCAGGCTGGCCCTCAATCCGTCATCTCTGACTTCTAAGAACTCTAGTACGGAGTCAAAAAGATTGTAAAATCGACAGACAAATAACTTTTGAGAGCCAACATACTTCTGTACGAAGCAGCATGCGATTAAAATCTTCATCATTTTTCACTACAAAGTTGGCTAAAGAGTCTGTCACTCAATTAATTGTTTCTAATCTTGTTCACTGCTGTAATAACGTAATGAAGCGACGTATGCAGACGTTCACTCAGATTCTTTGCAACCAAATGTTGGCAATGAATAACACAATGTAGACCAAGTACAGTTCGTACTGCTTGTTTTAAATGCGATATGAAACCCTTGTGGCGCCCTGTCATTGCTGGAGCACCATCAGTAGCAGCTGACAAAATATTACGAATATGCATGGTATTAAATATAGATTCTTCCTTTGTGTCCGATTCCAAATTTTTAGCAAATGATTACTCTTGACAAACATTTCCTTCTTTTATGAATCGTATGTATGATAAGTGTAGTGCTTCATTATTTGGTAGAGTTGATTCATCGAGTTGAACGGAAAATTGGCATGTCTTCAAATAATAGCACAATGACTTTTCAACGTCTTCCATCATTTCATCAATTCTTCTTTGTACTGAATTATTGCTCAAAGGAATTTTACAGGTGACATCTGATGCTGGCTTTGATACGCTGGTTTGATACAGTTGGCTGTTTAAAATATTTTTTTTCTAGTACTTGAAAATAGGATAAATCTTTGTCCTTTTTGTCTGTATGCATTTTAATCAAATGCTCTTCTAGCCTAGAAGGCTCCATTGCTACATTTGTAAATACTTTTTGACAGATCAAGCACATAGGTAATGATTGGTTCGTAGGAGATTGAATGAAGCCAAATTTCAGATATTCAATATAGTACTGTCGACATTTCTTCTTAGATGCAGACATGATGGGGTAATAAAATTTGCCACAATATTAATAAAATAAAAGATTTACAGCAGTTCACTTTATATGATTTCTATCACACTTTCCACTGATGATTGTTGGCAAAGCATCACTACTATATATATATAAATCGAAATTCATTGCTTGCGATATCATCGTACTCGTGCAGTGAACAAGTTACTGCAAGCACGCATATTCCTGTTGAAACGTGCTGGACTGCGTGAATTGCGTAATCGTTGTCCAACATGCCTACTTGTTGATAGTTTTCTGCTGCGCAGATGGACTAAGATGAATTATGATGTAGAATTGAAATTTTCAATGATTTTCTGATTACAAAATCACAAAAATTCTTGATTTTAAAGTATTTATTATTAATTTCTTCTCTAAGTAGCCACCAACCCCTAGACCACCTTAACCCGCCAATTGCTTCTTAACTCACTGCCGCCACCTTAGAAGGCTTCAGCGCCCACTGGTGAGCGGTAACTCCCACTTTGGGAACTTATGCACTAGAGTGACCAAGCCCCGAACATCCCTGAATAAGAGAAACAGCAAACCGCAGACGCAGATTTCGGCCTTCATTGGGACTCGTCCGTGAGGTATAGCTGAACTCCATAAGGCACAGTGAGCAATGGGTGCTCACTCAGAGAACGAACTAACCTTAATAGATAGAATAGATAAATACCCAGTATGCTCCATTTTTACATCTTGTAATTAATTGAATAGTTTTGCTGAATTACTAGGTTTATTGTGTTTGAAATAATGGAGAAAACTAGAAGCAATGCATAATACCTTTGCTAAGAGACATTATAAAATATAAAATTAATTTTAGTATATTAAAAAACAATGAGAGTAAAACGGAGCATAAAACCATAAAATGTTGTTCGTGCATCTGAGACTCTACAAAATAAATGTCTCTAAACATAGAGCATACTTAATAAACACATTTATAATTCATGTTTCATGGACATTAACAAGAATATGAAGTATAATTTATACTAAGTATATCTAATAAGAGATCAAAGTAAGGAATGCAGACCAAGAATTCTACAACGCAAGCTTTCCCCATCTTCAGGTCTCTTCTTTAGCATATTATAAAATAAAAAGTGACATTTCTACTATAAGCACAGAAAAGTACAGTGTATTACCCTTATTATAGAACAGCTAAATGTCAAATAGTTAGATCAGTTGGAGATACACATATTTGATCAATGTAGAGTGCCTTTATGTTAAGCATGGACATGTTGGACAATAATTATCTTGCTGCTTGGTGACCACACTATGTTTATAAGTATTTATACAGATTACAAACATAAAAGTTTTTGTTACAATAGGAATATGATATAAATTCCATCACAGTACAAATCATATGAGTGCCACATAAATTAATTCATATTCCATTATATTACAAATTCTATGATGGTTTCCAGTATTGTAACCATTTGGAGTAGTGCAAACAGCCTTTTAATTTGTTATCTTGTTAACCCTGGCACAAGCCTTTTATGTTATTTTTATCTTGGTCATGGGTCTCAGATGGGACGTAGTTTAGCCAGATTGGCTTCATTTTTATTGAATGAAAGAAGATTTTCTTATACAGATGAGTGTACATTTTTTTCCCAAATATTGTAACATATTGGTATACAGTACCATGATTTTACATTAAGAACAGCAGTATACACAGACAGTAAAAATAATCTAGATTATCCTCTCTCTTAAAATTGTTTTGCCTCATTAGCAAATATATTATACTATCATTAATTCAGGGGCGGACGACTATGTTACAGTCACAGAGGCACCAATATGGAGATACTATTGGCAATATCACACCTCCACATAATGCATTACCTCCAGGGGAACATAAATCACAGTATGCAAGAGCTTAATGCCAATCAACAAACACACATGGACCACAAAAAATACTATGAGGCACTCACTATTAAAGAGATATACACACCCCAACAACAGTAGTGATCATCACCACAGTACTGACAGCCATCATCCATGGGAAGGTATGCCATCTACACAAGAACCTTGGGTCTCATACACTGGGGGCGAGATATGTCATCATGGGCAGCACGAGCCCCTAAACAGAATTAGGTGATATCAATGGGGGCAGTGAACGTTGCAGGTATATCACTAGATAGTACAGGCCAGGCACTGGATTTTCACATGTAGCATGTAAGGGACAGGGTTTTATAGGCATAGTGGCATGGGTATATAGGAACATATCATGACAAGGGAGATTACACTGATGTCTTGAAGATGTTCAGGAAGGCCAAAAAACACATAAGGAGGCTGTGGAGAGGCAACGGAAACTAAAGGTACATCTGTCCTGTCAAGTCCCACGCCATTGCGGTTGTTCATGCGGCAACATGTATACCAATAATAATTATGAGAAATTACTGCTAGCGTTAATTTATCAATTAATTATTAGTTAGACATGTCATATGGTTAACAACCCTTAAGTAGAATAGTGAGCCACAATAGTGTAAGAATGTATATTTATCAAAGTATTAACTCCCAATAATCAATAATGATGTTGTTCACACATGCTTTAGAAAATAAATCACTTTATTGTTTAATGACTGTAATATTACCATTAATTATGGATATTGCCAAGGGTGCATGACATTGTTGCATGTTAATGATGTATTATTGTTGTTTGGTTATTTGTTGCCTGTACATTATTATCTTGTATCCTGGTTATAATATGTTATAGAGGGAACATGTGATATAGGACCGGAGAATATATGAAGAATTAAGGTAAAATACTCTGCATATAAGTTTAACTGCAGAACATTGCATCCTCACAAATATAGGCCTTGATAAACAACATTCAAGTCAGATATCTGCTCTTCAGGAGTCTTAAGCAAACATGTGTCATGTAGCTTAAGTAGCTGGTGATCTTATCTCAAGAGATGCCCCTACACAAAGAAGAAATTATTCATCACCAGATAAGGGCACTTGAGCAGTTATCTACATGACCCACTGCAGAGAGAATCTGACATCACTAGATGTACAGGGTCTCCCAGTGAACCAAGGACAAGCTATTGCTAATTGGTCTCTCTTCTATGTACCCAAGGATGGGGCTTACTGTGTCTGGCCAGCATGTGGCCTGACAACTGTATATATGTTGCTAGTTCTGAATAAAGAGTGTTCTGATTTTTCTGCATTAATAAAGTGTAGAACTACGGTATTTACTGTGTGCCTGCATCCTGAGTGGGGAGTAGTCCTGGTCTGGGACCATTGATATCCTGTCTGCATTATTATCTGCACATATTCCTGGGCATTGCCTCTATCTTAAAGCCATCTTTTGTGCCAGAGGTGATATCAACTACATGGTCCTGCTGGGGAAAGTTTGAACTATGTTCTTATCACACCCCATTGAAGAAGCTGGTCGTGACAGGGATCATAACATTAAAATAACATATAACAAGTGACACCATATATTGTAGTTAAGCAAGCTTTATTCGATTATAAGCATATACATGGTCAAGAAAGTGTAAACCAATTATATGTGACACCACTAAATGCATAATTATGTTAACACTACAAAACTGTTGATGTAACATGTTTATGCTTAATAAAACTTATTGAAAGAAAATATAGTGCTTAAAAACACTTTGGACATATCACTTGTAAATCACACTTGGGACCTGTAATGTTCTGTAATGTTCACATAACAATGTTTTGTCATTCTCCATGTGTTGTGTGCACAAATGTGTGAATTGATGTTAAAAATTATAATACTGGTATCAAATTCAACACAGAAATTGGAAACATTTGGCCATAAAAACATGAAATAATAATTAACAGAAGTTAAGTGACTAAAATATTAGGGTTAATCAATTGTTATGTATGTTGATGTCCCAAATCAGTAACCATTAGGAACACACAAAAACATTGATAACGGTATAACAATATCACTGTTTATTATATACACAGAGCAAAGTCATAAACATATCCAACCGTGCATGAATATCATGGGTGCGGTGTGTGAAGATCCACAAAGACAAGAGGCTGGGAAAACTGAAGAAAATCTAAAGGTAATACTGTATAACCATAATGATGTGCAGCATCTACTAGAGTCAAATGTGGTTATTACACCACAGTAACCACAATCAGATGAATAAACCTCTTATCATTATACAATCCACATAATAGAAGTAATCAGAATTGGGCATAACACATACATCATGACTAAATCTGCTCCATTATACAGATGCATTAACTTCTGGATTATGTAATCCAATGCAATTACACACAATGTGTTCACAAAATCAAAAATGTAAAGAAAAATGTGGTCATAATCTAAAAAAGGCAGAGGAGGAGATACATCTATCTAAAAAAACCTAAATGTACAGTACAGTGCTAAATACTGTAAGAATAAACCAATTTACCTGAACTTCATCCACAAGCATTGCAGACCATTATGCATCTATTTATGAGAAATCCCTTGCCCTCACCATTAGGAATAATGTGGCATCACACAAGGAGTTCTTAGCTATGATATCAGTCAGGTGTTATGAGATTATAACTGATTGTTATGATATCATGATGTATAAACACATACCGATTAATACTGAGAGGAGACAAAGGTCAGCAGCCATAATGTCTACTACTTACATCAGACAAAAGTATTTGTTCTCATATTGATGACAGCACGACATGGTTAACTAACACATGCATTAATGCTGGCTTTGATTAACATGCCATTGTTGGACTTTGCTAGTACCACTACATATCTTCATTGGTATAATTTAAACTTAACAACCATGTGTTCAAAAACATGATATATGATTAAAAAATGGCGTGTGAGATTATTCTGCTGGGGGGATGGCATTGATTAGTATATATATTCACTTATTTGGTAGCACTGTTTGCAGATGAGGAGTATGCCTTAATAGACCTTAATTGGTGCAGTCCCTACATTTTTTTTCCCCCTTATTGTTAACGTTTTTTTTTTTTTTTTAAGGGCCATCTCTTCTCAATGACATTCCTCGGTGGCCATCAATTGGTGAAATGTTAAATATAACCCTACATGTCCACAGAGAATAGGACCATGGACCATGTGATGACATGTAGCCACATGGTTACAAAATATCATCATCACATAGGCTATGATCTTCTACTCTGTAGCAGGCTAGATTATGTTAACACTTGGACCAATAGATTATCACTGAGGAGTGCCCCTGTCCCTTCCTCCCGGAGGCGGTGGTGACCCAGTGAAGGTGCTGAGGACCAGATAGAATCCTTGTAGGATGATGGGCCTGGTGGTGATGACAGCCAGGATATTAAGCTTGTGGGAGGAGGAGGAGGTGCCCCCCCACCTCCCACGATGTTTTTGGACTCAACCGGGCCTATATATATATATATATATATATATATATATATAAACAAATGCTATTTGTTCAATGCTCAATGTCTGCATCAGCCTATGCTCAATGCCCCGCAGCCTATGATGCCACCTCTTACATTGATCAGGGAGTTGATCTCTCTTCCTCCATATCTCCCTGCCTGCATGTTTCTGCAGAGGCAGGGACTGAATAGAAAAGCATAGCTATACATAGTAAGACAGGGACACTGCAGACTGACTGAATTAATACTTCTGCTGTTTTTTCATCAGACATCAGAGAGCGGGTGAATTTCCTTTGAGGGCTGCTGCATTAAGTGATAAGATTATAAACAGGTGCATTTTCAGAAGATGGAGTTTTACTATCTTGATCAAACAAGTCAATGGATCTAGACAATGTACATCAAGAGAACTGAAGGAATTTAGATTAGCACTTGCCACACCAATAACAATTGAATTAGTCATTATTGTTACTAGTTCCAGATGACTGGGAAACTGCTAATATAATCGTGCTACACAACAAAAATGGTATTCGCCTATCATTGTGAACCCTAATCCTAATACACTGTATCCATATCAGGAGACCTTCTCTTCAAAAGGATATGAACAAAATGGAGAAAAAAAAGGCCAATTAAAATTGATAGATGTTCTAAAAGACAAAATGTATAAAGACAGACTTCATTACCTGAATATGTATAAAATTAGAGGAGAGAAGGGAGAGTGGTGATATGATAGAAAGTTTAAAACATATCAAAAGATTTAACAAAGTTCAAGAGGAATGAAAGATCAAGAGGCTATGACAACATTGGGAAGTGGAACATTTGTGTGAAAAAGTAATAGATAACGGAACAGCCATCTAGAGGAAGTAATAGGGTCAAACATAGTTAAGGAATTTAAGCATGACAGGGATAAGCATAAGGCTATACTGAGGCTTAATGGAGCCAAACTTTAAGGTAGACAGAATATGCATATCAGATGGAGCATTTTGATTCTCATGGCAGTGAAATTTATGTTTCAATGTATGCATCACTTAGCATAGATATTCTTCAGGAAGCTGTGTATTGCAAATTGATTTAAAAACTTCAATATCCATTCAATTATATATGTCTTTATAATTCTTATTTGCACAGTTTTGTGAGGATTACACAGTCACATATAATTACATTAAATTTAAAAGGCTTTATATTTCCTTATATTTCCTTACAAGAATTTCTTTATATAAATTTGGTTTCTGATTGGTGAAATGTTAGAAAATTAGTATGATTTTATCATATACTGTACAAGTATTGAGGATGCAAATTACAAAGTGTTTTGCAGAATATTATTTTCTTATTTTATTAAATAACATCCTTAAATAGAGCTGTAATGATATCAGAATTTCAACAAAAGACATTCACCTCACTGACTTATTTTTCTTTATCCAGTTACTTGAGTCACAAGAACATGATCAGTTGCAGACTCTATAATTGGCCATATGGTCATCAAATGTTCCACCTCTGTGGCTCATGTTGAAGAAGAACATTAATGATTTTTTATTATTTATGAACCTGGTCTAGTCATTGCCCACTCAAAGTTAGTATCTAAATACTGTACACCACTGGAATCACATCTTAAAATGGCAGATTCATTTTAAATGATATTGCTGCTGCTTACATTTTAAAATGATAAATAACAGGTTAAAAGTAACCTGAATTTGTGGGAAGGGCTGGAACTCCCCCTCACTCTATAAATACCTCTTACCCTAATCAAACCCTAAGCTGGCGTCAATCTACCCACCCACCTTACCCTTTTCTCTAGCTTCATTTTACTCTCCCTAGCCTTCTAATCAGGCTAGGGCGACATAGCTAAAAATGCCACACATCAAGCTACTATCAAGCTACACGAAAGAAAGCCCTGACCACAAATAATGGTTAAAGGACCACTGAAGACCCAAATCTTCTAAAACAATCTTCTACAAATGTATTTGCAGAAAAAAATATATATTAAAAGACCATTGTCCTTTAATATATCCTCTAGCTAGATGTTTAAAATTAGTCATTGTCATTATTAAAATTCCTTTTTCTGTTAGCAACCAATCCACTAGTGTTCTTATGGTGACAAGCTGGCACAGTGGTGTTATTATTAGCCTTATTCATAAAAGCTAATTCATACTTTGTAGCTGATGAGACAGGCAGATAGTTCTGAGTAAACCTTGCTCCTACACTTGATTTACTAACCTTAGGAAACAGCTCAACGGTTGTGTGGCTAAGTCTCCATTTTCTATGCAGATTCTTGTGGGAGGGCAAGCATACAACTAAGACAATTTACAGCAGTTTTGGTGACTTCCATGTACTTTTCATATTATGTTGTATGTGGGGTAGAGTGTTAAAGTGAAATTACGTGTCAACTGTCTGTTTAAACAAACTGTCCAATTTTGTGTTTGGGTCCCTCCCCCGTCCCGTCTCTTCCTGTGGGTGGGGCTTAGCACCCTTTAAATAGCACTTCCGGCCACCTCCTGATTACAGCCTCACTTTTAATTTTGGCCTACCAATTGGAGGATGCATCTCTGAGTCTCTCCACGTTTTGACCATTACAAGCCTCCTTTTGCAGATTTTGGCATACTACTGCACACAGCAGCCTTATCCCCCACGCTTCACGACAGACTCCCCCCTTGCGCTGCACAAGGCAGACTCACTCTTCACGATGCACATGGTAGTATCACCCCTCATACTGCACACAGCAGATTCTCCCTTTACCCTGCACACGGTAGCCTCATCCTGCACTGCTGCAAAATAAACAAACTGTCCAATTTTACATAAGCATAAAAGAAAACAAACAGTATTCATTTAGATAAAATTATATGTTTCCAGCAATACACATCATTTTACATGGTTTTAAGTAAGAATGATTAAGCATGTATGTCAGTACGTAAACATTATTCTACACATTTTCTATTCCGACAAAATATTTTACATGAAAATTAAGTGTTGGTTTTGATTTAAAATAAAATCCTTTAAAAGATTTTATTGGCAGAGGTAGTTACATTCACTCCCAGTGGGATAGTTAGAACACTAGCTGCATTGCAAAAATGATATGATCAAAAGGTGAAACATACATTCTGATCCAGATAATAGGCTATCCTTACAAGCCATGATACCATGTGTCTTCTTCTAGACAGGGCTTTAACTCCTAGTTGGTATCAGATTGTAACCGTGCATATCTGTAGTTAGTGGAATTAAAAACAAAAAAGGTTAATTTGCACACGGTCATCAACAACTCTGAAGAAACCTGAGGTACATCTACATCATGAGGTACAGGATACATTTTACTATCCTAGCTCTGAAGAAAGAAAAATAAAAGATTATTAAATCGCTGGTTAGAACTATAGTTACCGTATATATACTAAAGTATAAGCCAAGTTTTCAGCCCTTTTTTTTTAAGGCTGAAAAGGGACCCCCCTCGGCTCATACTCGAGTCACCACCCCCGTGTCTCTCTTCCACCACCCCTGTGTCTCTCTTTCCTTCCCCCTCCCTTACCATCCTCAACCCCCCATCCTCATCCTCAAGCCCCCATCCTCATCATCAATCCCCATCCTCAACCCCCCTCCACACTTTACCCATTTAATTACCTCCCTATTTCCCCTCACTTGCCTTCCATCAGCAGCTGCTCCTCCGCGCTCCTTCCGGCTGCGTCGGGACCCAGCATATGCTAATGACGTGACATCACATGTGACGTCATGTCATTAACATATGCCGGGTCCGGACGCAGCCGGAAGGAGCGCAGAGGAGCAGCTGCTGATGGAAGGGAAGTGAGGGGAAAGGGAGAGGGGGAGTTAAATAGAGGGGTAAAGTGAGGAGGGGGATTTAGGATGAGGAGGGTGGTTGAGGAGGGTGGTTGAGGAGGGAGGTTGAGGAGGGAGGTTGAGGAGGGAGGTTGAGGAGGGAGGTTAAGGAGGGAGGTTAAGGAGGAAGGTTGAGAATGAGGAGGGGGGTTGAGGAGGGGAATAAGGGAGGGGGAGGGAAAGAGACACAGGGAAGGGAGGGGGAGGGAAAACACAGGGAAGGGAGAGAGGGGAAAAGACAAAGGGAATGGAGAGGGGGAAGAGACATAGGGGAGGGAGAGGAGGGGAAGAGACACAGGGGAGGGAGAGGAGGGGAAAAGACACAGGGGAGGGAGAGGGGGGGGGAGACACAGGGGAGGGAGAGGAGGGGAGAGACACAGGGGAGGGAGAGGAGGGGAGAGACACAGGGGAGGGAGAGGAGGGGAGAGACACGGCTTATACTCGGGTCGGCTTATACTCTAGTATATACGGTACATAGTATTTGAGGTTGATAAAAAGTCCATCAAGTTCAACCTTTTTAGATCTTTTCTGATCTTTTGTAATATGCAGATTCATTGTTAACTGATAATTAATCTAGAGAAAGGCAACAAAAAAAAAACAAAAAAAAAACATTGAAACTTTGCCAATTGTCTCATAAATGGGAAAAAAATTAAATTCCTACCTGACTCCAGATACTGGCAATTGGATTTCACCCTGTATCAAAATTCCTTCTCTAGCTATCAAGGATAACCCAGAATGACATTTTTATTCAATAATATATCCAACTAGCGACTTGCCCGTCAAAAAAATGACGGCAATAAAATTGTAAAACAGGGAATGCTGTTTGCCACACAATGTAAGGTTTTTAGTCGTCTGAGTACCTTCGGAGCTCATTGAGAGCCTCTCCCCTGATGTACTTTTGGTCATCTGAGCACCTTCAGCGCTCATTGCAAGCCCCGCGGTGAGTGCCTTTGGCAAAGCAAGTCTCTCCTCTGCTGTGCTTTTTTTTATATAAATATATTTGTTTATAATAATTAATTAATTAATTAAATAAGAAATTAATATACTTTACCTATGTGTAATGAATATATCCAGGAATCAATATGCTGAAGAGCTAACAATCGCTGTTGTTTTTCTGCTGCATACAATGTACATTTGGACTGTTGGTGATCTTAGGATAAAGTGTCAGCAATGTGGCAAGTGTGCAGTGTAAATAGGCTGCGTGTGCGAGGCTAAAGCGTTTGTTTAGTTGTGTAATGCAGTATTTTAGATTGGTAATGTTATTAGTTTAAAGTTAATGTTGTAAAATGGCGGCGAGTGTGTATGTGTTACGCGGGTCTCAAGCATTTTCCGTCTTAATTGTTTATCTTGTACCCCGTTCCTGGCTAAAAGTCGTATGTGCCTGGTGGTGTTTTGTGTGTTTAGGGTTCGTGTAGCCTCGTTTTAGTTTTAGTTTTTTAATCGGCGGCCATTTTGTCTCTCGCTTAAGGGATTTTCCAGTGGCGAAACTCCCAGACGTCCTGGCTGTTCCGCGTGCTGTGTGTGATGTTTTTGGTATGTTTTTGGTAGTGCGCAGTTCGTATTTTTTGTGGGTCTTTTCAAAGTGCTACGGGTCTTGCACTGTGAATTGTGTTTTTTGAGTTTTCTGTTGTTCAGTAGTCCTGCGGGTCGTAGGTATGATGCTTAATGCGTGCAGGGTCGTAGGGATGACCACCAGCGCAGTGAGCGCCTTTGGCGCTCCTTGCCAAAGTCATGCGGGGTCGTAGGGATGAGCGCCTATGGCGCTCATCTCCATCAGCGCAGGAGCGTCTTTACCAATGTTTTTTGGCAAGCATGCGCTGCTGAGAACTACGTATGTGATCCCTTTTTAAAGTTTTTTATCAAATTCCCTGTCACAACCGTCCTCTTCGCTCTGCTACTGACCTTCTTTTTTCCTCCTCTCATTCCTGTCTTCAGGACTTTTCTTGTGCTGCCCCTAATCTATGGAACTCCTCATCGTGCTCCACTAGACTATCCTCCTGTCTCAAATCCTTTAAAACCTCACTAAAAACTCATCTATTTAAAGAAGTCTATTACCTTCAGCCATCATTTATGCTATATATTGTACCTCTTCATTCTATACCTCACCCATACCCTTTAAACTAGGGGTGGGCAATTCATTTGCCAAAGGGGCCAAATGAGAAACTGGGACTGTTGTGGAGGCCCACCCCTCCACAGCAGCAATATTCACCCCCAGCAGCACCATTCACCCTTTCAGCCCTCTCAGCAGCAATATTGACCCCCCCAGCCCCCATCAGCAGCACCATACACCCCCAACAGCCCCAGGCACCCCTCAGCAGCAGCATTCACTCTTCCCCCAAAAAACAGGCCCCCCTCAGGAGCATTATTCAACCCCTCAAATCCCCAGTGGCCCCTTGTCACACTATTCACCCCCATCAAGCCCCCTGCACATCATTCACCATCCTCCTCTTACTTGTGCATGGCAGTCCCTGTCCAGGTCCTATTGCTCAGAGGGTGGGTATCCTTCCCCTGCCGGAGCATCATACTGCAGGGTCACGTGACATCATTAGGAATTCAGGACCCAGGGCTTTAGTAACATTTATTTTTTCTAACCTCTTTTGGATTTCTTCCTGCGTTAACCAATTATTTGGTCAAGGTAATGTAGCACCATTTTGTTGCAGTGTCCCAACCACTGGCACCTCCCTAGAACTTATTTAGCTCATCTGCCTTTTCCTAGTCACTATTTATCAGATGGCCTGTTTCACATTGCAATGTTCCTATAGCTTCCTTCCTGGCCTTCTTCCCATTAATATATTTTGAGAACAATTAGCGTTAGTCTTACATTTTCTATTTTAGCCAGTCTAATAGCTCTTTTGCAAGCCTTGTTCTCGCGTAAAGTTGCCTCTGTCTCCTCTTTCATGTATAATTTAAATGCCTGTTTTTACTCTGTATTTTGATTTTAAATCATTGTTTAGCCACATGGGAAGTGATTTACTCATTTTACTTTTATTTCCACGTGGTATACAATAAGTTTGTATATATTGTAATGATTAGGATGTTGTCCATTTATCTTTCGTATTCTTACCTGTCAGTTCTTTGTCTCACTCTATATGTTGTATTGCTGGCCTTTTACAATTAAGATATGCCCTTTTAAAATCAAGAGTTTTTGATGGCATCTTACTACTTTGTTGTGATCGCAACACAGCCTCATTTGATACGGTTTCCCAAAGGTTCCCCTATTTCAGCATTTGATATTATATCAATATTATTGGTGATGACTGAATCAAAGATAGCCTAATTTCTAATAGGTTATTGTATAACCCGGGCCGGTTAATAATGTCTAAGTGTACTCAAGAACCCTCTCACCTAAGCTGAACTGCTGGTCTCATTTATTCAGTTTATTTCAGGGTAGTTAAAATCTCCACTTATTAGAACTTGCCCGTACTTAGCTGCATTTCCAACCTGTAAAGTATATGTCAAAATTTCATGAAGTAATTGTAGATTTGATCTTTTCCAAACCCATTTAAACTCCTGTTTTAAATATGGAGTTCACTTTGGCCTCCACAACATTTCTGCCGTAATTGCTGTTCTATCCCTTGTTAGGGAGGTTAAAAGTTGCAGGGCTACAGGGTAAAAAGAATAAAAAATCCCTAGTTCTTATTTTCAAATGGAAGCTGACCTACATTCACTTGTATTAACACATACTTCTTTTATCACAGACTTTGATTTTCTAGTAAGCATTTTAATTTATTTTAATGTGATTCTGTTGCTAATAAAATCCTAAATTACAAATTCTAAATGTAACCTAATTAAAAATACCATAACAACAGATACATTATATAGAAAGTCTTACAATATTTTATCGCCAGGTTATTGAATTATCAGTTTATAATTAGTACACCAAGATGTTCTATGTACATATTATCATTGCATAAATAACAAAGGAAAAACAATATGCCTTAAAATTATGAGTCTAAGAGCATAATTAGGCTGGGAAAAATCATAAGGTTACAAAAAAAAAAAAAAATCTAAAATATGCCTCTTACTGGACCCTGCAGATTGGCATGTGTGAGAGTCAAAAAACGGAAACCGGTTTGACCCCATGCTGTCGGATCTCTGTTTGCATGGGATCCAAGCTCAGCTGATGTTTTGAGTTATATATGCAATCCACAGAGGTCATTCTGAGTGGGTAAGTGGGCAGGTGGTGGGCATAGTCCCAGAATAGAAAGTATAGCCACAATTTATACAGGCAGTTACGGAGGTAACTAGCGGGCCTCCATATACTTCTACTGCTAGTGTATTTACAGAGAGGGCCACAGAGGTACAACTATAGTCTCCCCTACCTGCCTATACACTCCCCACTATAGAATGAAGGTGGCACTTGCATTATGAATGTATAAATCTATGACACATATGCAACCTAGATACCGTATATTTACTTTTTATTGTATGAATTTCTAACTAACTATATAGATTTGTATCTACTAGTCCATTGTGGACTCTATCTCTATTTCTGATTTAATCTGTGTAGATTTATATCATATTCTATATAGATGTACAGTTGGATTAATTCATTTATCATTTAGGTTTTGCATCTATGTAATCAAATTTTGTAGATGGCCGGACTACCGTGATTTTAGTTATTTTATTGTTTTGTGTACATTAATAAAATCATATTTTAATAAGGTATTTTGATTTAGATTATTTTTCCACATATGCAGGATCATCCTATTAGGATATATAATATCATTGGAATTAAAGGTGTACTTTTTTCTCTTTGCTTTCTATGGTCAATTTTCACACTGCCAAAGATATTTTCTCAATAACTACATAACTTAGGAGATATGTGTTCATATCCAATTATTATATGCGTTTTCTAGAGATACCTTGGATAATTACTCTTTATTCCCCCTTTTTCCAATATACCTGTTACATACTTTAATAATGTGCAATTTTTCTTTAAGGAAAAAATATGTTCTTTAATGAACACATTAGCATATGTTATTTCCTTTTAGAACAGTGAGAATTAAAAAAAAAAAAGATGTACACAGATACTTCTCAAACTTCAATATAAATACTTTGATTTACAGAGGGTTAAACAGTCAGCTGCATTTTGTAATTTACAAAAATCTTGTCTTTTCCCTTTAAACCACCAAAATGAATACAAATAAAAATGATTTATGCTTACATGCATTTTGCTTCATATGGAGGAACATTTGTTGCATCTCGGTAGCCCGCTGTAAATTTCTCTCCGTGGAACAGTAATTACATATATCCACGGCTGTATCAGTGAATTCCATGCAGTGTTAAATGCAGGTGCTCAGAGCTAATATTTCCTGAACGGAGCACCGCACATAAAAAGGACAGTCATTTAGCATCAGGGAGCTCCATTTGCAACAGAATTAGTAAATTAACAATGCAGTTTTTGCATAAAAGAATATTTAGAAAATGTTCATACTAGCAACTGATACTAGAAGTGTTTATTGTGCTTGCAGAATTAACACAATACATACACATTTTAGATTTACATTCTTTAAAATAAGTATGTTATTATTTAGTAGCCGTTACTATTTCAAAGATATGAAAACACTGATTCATTATAAAACCCATACCTTTCCAAACTTTCCAACAATATTTTGGTTTCTGTCAAATAGCAGACATAATTAACAAAGGAAAAGAGGATAATAAAACCCTGACACCCATAATTCATGTGGTAGATTCAAAATGACTATACTTTTTTTCTGGTATGGAACCAACAGCAGCATGTAATATAACAGAAAAGCAAGTGTAATTATGCACAAATTCTAGATTTTTCCAACAAATCAGGTGCACCTACTCGCTCAAGTCACTGCCATTTCTCATTTATGATGAGTGTCCATTGGTGGCTTCAGCCATTCATAGATCATATACTAGGATGGTTTTATTCCCTATAGTTGGGTGCAAAACCTGTCTATCTGCTACACTTATCAAATCCTCATTTACCAGGTTTAGAATGTGCGCAGAATATCTTAAACACATTTTGTTTCATATTCCTCTATTTATACAATGATTTATTTATTCCATGGATAAAAGGAATATCAGAGGCACATTAATATGTGCATTTACTTTGAATGTCATTACTTCGACATTTGTAATATTTTAGCTCACTTTTTGTATTAACTAGTCAACATCCTGTGTCAGCCAGTTCCCATGTTGGTATTACTCATATCTACTCCTGAACCTGTATCATACTGCCTATTTTATCTTACTATATTACTCATTAAAGTTTTTATGGTGTTTTAGTATGGGATGGTGAACATAGCAATTTGATTCCAGCTTAAATAAACCTGCATTCTCAGAGGAAACCTGAACAGATTATTAAGGGAACTTGTTATAATAATATACACATGATTTAAGATTATACAAAAGTAATTTTACAGCATGAATTTGGTACAGGTAAATACTTTAGTCATTACAAGGTCATATTGTCAAATTTCCATCATGTATTTATTGCCATAAAAAATTTACTTGTTCCTATGGAAGCATGGAAATATGCCAGATTTACCTTATACATTGTGTTTTGTGATATACTTTAAAGGAAAAACAAATGTCAGCTTATGCAATGATTTACCCATAATTACAATGATTATATTATTAGCATTCACTGCATTTATAAAGTGAAGTTGATCCATCCCCTGTACCAGTATAGTGTGTGCTTTTTTATTGTACATCTCCCCCAAACTCCTGCAGTTCCATGAGGCCATGTACATTCCATGCCTTTTGAAATGCCTTCATCTTCTTTCTGAAAAGAAAAAAAAACACATATATAGCATAAGTAAGCATGTTATTTGAGTGTCTGGTCTATCTTTGCCAATCTTCAAAAGCACAGTTTTAACTTTCATCATGAAAGTGAATATTCTAAGTTGCTGAAGTCCTGTCTAGAACAGATAGAAACACACACATTTCCATAGATAAAATAAATACCAATTGGCCACCTTAATTATCTTTTAGAAAAACCCAATGTGTACTGAGGCTGATAAGGCAAGAAGTTATTATTTTGTATATTAAAATATATTTCTAAAGATCACTCTTGGCTTTGATGTATGTGGCGGTTTTCCTAATATTTTACTTATGCAGAAACCTGCAGACTCTGCTAACAAACCAGGGGGGAAAAAGATGGATATCAAATTAGGTAATATCTGTGGCACTAGAAACTGCACTCTTCTACTGGACCTCTTCTTCTCAAGATCACCAGATACTGAAAAGCATTATGAACATGTTATAAACTAATCACTTACATATTCAGCCTTCACCAAAGTATCATGGAAGTTTACAGGGACCAGCAAATCGAATGAAAATATTTTCTAATTAAAATTAGCTTTAAGACATTTTTCTAACAAACTATGAGCCTAGACTCAAATAAAAAAAAATGGTTTTCATACAATGGTCCTTTAAGCAAAAAGACCAGTTAGATCTGAATGCAGTAGTTTAAACACTATCCCTAGTGTATAGATCCTCTAATGTTTTTCTTCCAGAGGCCAAGAATATGTCTTAGGCTGGATGGAATGTGTGGTCAATTGTATTTATAACATGCTTGGCTATTCTTTTAAAGTAATTGTTGTATTCTAAATATGTTCAACAAATTGTGCATTGTTATTTGCAAAAATAATGCATTACATATTTAGTAAGAATTAATAGGATTTATTTTCTAAAATGCATTATTATGGTAGAGCCATGAATGTAAAGCAAATCATGTAAGCGCATGATTGTATCATTTTAGGGTTTCAGAAAATGACACAAAAAGCTAATGAAGTCTCAAAGTCTATCACTGAAGCACCACTGAAAATAAGACACACTATAGTGAACCTTGCCTTTTCATGTCCACCAGGCCCTCAAGCTCTTTTGACTTGTGAGCTGCGTTCCTTAAAACTTCATCTGGGATGTCCGCCAGTTTAGCAACATTGAGTCCATAACTCCTTGCAGCAATCCCTCTAGTTATCTGATACAAAAAAGTAATATATTCAGGATTGTGTTCAGTATCAGAGCCTAGAGGCAAAAAGAAGATAATTACTTAAAATATTCTTTTGAAAATAATAAAAAAATGAATAATATTAAGCTCACCATATACTATAATTACACAGTATCATAATGGTTCACGTTGCTCTGATATATTATTAAATTGCTACAAATTGATTTAAAGAGGCTACACACAAAGAAGCTGAGTGTAATACTGGTTTTGAACTTAAATAAATATTAGTATAAAATGTATTTTTACATTTTATTTCATATAAATCTCATATATACAGAGAAGTCTATGTATAAAAGACAAAAATAGGCAAAATGTTTTTAGAATGTAAAAAAAAATACATCCTATGCATTTGCATAAACTTACATTGAGGTATGCATTTTTTTTCCCCTCGGGAATGATTGCTAATTAACCCCGGGTGTCTGGTTGTATTGGTTTCAGTCTAAACCACTAGAGGGTAAATAGTTATTCACAATAAACACTCACAAGGCTGACTGACAAGCAAAAATGTAAAACTTTAACATAAGTTTACTGAAAATATAAAAAAAAATCTCATATATAGTTGGGAGCATGCAAGTTGCTGCTAATGCTTGCGGGCTTGCGCAGCGCGCCTGCGGCCGTCGCAAAGCGAGGGTCGCAGTTGCTGGCAAGAAGCGCCGAAGGTGCTCCTTGCCAGCAACTGAGGCCCAAGGCGCTCCTTGCCAGCAACTGCGACCCTCGCAAAATTTATGTCGTAACGCAAACAAAATACAAGACACGTTACGACCCATTATGACCTCGCAAAAATCGTCTGCAACACGCGCATATCAAAACATGAAAAATACAACAAATACACACAACAAATACATAAAAAGCTTACTAACAGGAAGAGGGAGCATCCTGGACCTCGAAAACTAAAGTTACACCTCAATTTAAGACAAATTAAAAGAGTTTAGACACTAAAAAATTCTCTAAGCGAGACAAAAAATGGGCGCCGAAAAAAACGAGGCTACAGCAGTCTAAAGACGCAAAACACCACCAAACACCTACGTATTTACCGAAAAACACCTACGAGATTAGAAAACAAGGACGCAACCCCAAAAACATTACAAACACAACAAATACAAGCAACAAACACATAAAAAGGTTACTCACAGCACCGAGGACCTCTGCAAGTGAAGTTACACCTCCATTTAACCACAAATTTCGGAGTTTAGAGACCCGAAAATCACCTAAGCGAGAGAAAAAATGGGCGGCGAACAAAACGAAAGCGAGGCTAAAGGTCCCTAAACACGCGAAACACTACCATAAACACGCAAAACACCACCAAACAGCTACGGATATTCCGAAAAAGCCCACCAAACAGCTACGGATATTCCGAAAAAAATAGCACGACATACAAAATGAATTTTCTGAAAAACTAACTATGCTACATCAGCCACATTATATACACCAAACACCCTTAGCTCACTTACAATTTCATTGCCGTCATTTTTTGATGGGCAATCCGCTAGTATATATATATATATATATATATATATATATATATATATATATACCATTCAATTTGTATTATGTAAATTATACAATATTAGGAGTCTACCCCTGTGTTCTTAAAAAGGCCAATCTTGTCTCAGATCAATTATCTGCCTTGTATAATGTGAACATTTTAAAGTATGAAGACAAAAAAAAAACAAAAAAAAAAAACTTATATCCATGGGGATATATAATGCTCAGCAAAATTAAATTCATACCATTTTCTTTGTTTTCTTCTTCATCAAGAAAGAAAGACATATGGTAGTTTCCAACATGCTTAGCATAGAGCTTTTCCAGTTCACACAAAGGAGGGTAATGGGTGACAAACAGTGTTAATGATGTTACCTAAAAAGAAAAGAAAAAAAATTAGTTGAGAATTATTTTCAGTACACAGAAAAAATTAATATAGGTGCTCAATTACATATTCATTAAACCAATTAATTTAAATTCATATCTTAAATTGAAAGCAGAGCACAACCCATAATTCCATATTTTGAATGAAAGAAACCAAAGAGAGGTGACATTTATTTACTAGGAGCCACAATGTCCATGCTCAAAAACATATTTAGAAATAAGGCATCAAGAAACTGGTTGCAAAAACCACACAGCATTAAACACCATCTGTGAGTGAAACCTCAAACTGATTTCAACAAAGGATGTACTCTTTAAACATGAATCAACACTAGAAAAAGAAAGTATAAAAAAATACAGTGATGTGAAGGAATATAAAGATGAAGGCCAAAGTGGGTTCTTAAATAATTGCTATGTACAAAAATGGAGGTTTTATTGGGATTGGTCTCATCATTACCTAAAAAAAAAAAAGATGTTAAAAAATTTTTTTTAATCAAATTCTGTGAGATCATATTTTAGTATCCGATGGAAAAATATATTATGTATATTAACCTGGTCTTAAAACAACATTTTGAAAAAATATCCAAAAATAGATCTTAGAATGTTCAGTAATTGAAATGTAGCAAAATCTGGACAGGACATGCAAATGAGTCCACAATGCAATTTTACTCTTTTATCCAAAACCACTTTATGCATGGCTCCTTTTAGTATGTGGTTAAAAAGTGGATATTATCCTACTCTGTCAAAGTAGTGTTAGAAGAAGGTTGCATATTGGTGATGATACTGTATTGGTAATGATACTGTTCAGTCTTGTGCTCCTATGTTCCATTTAATTCTACATCTGCAACATTCAATTTCAAAATGAGCAAAAGTCAAACCATGTAATTTTCATTTGAAATAAGCCCAGATAGAAGTAAACTTTATTCCAATTTCATGGAAAATTCTCACAATTATATTCTGAAAAAATATGCAATAAGCCCATGTTGTTGTTCATTGGTCCAGTTATGCCCGACTCTCCGTTACCCCATTTTGTGTCCGGTTGTGCTCATCCAAGGTTTTCATGGCATATACTGGATTGGGTTGCCAGTTCCTTCTCCAGTGGACTGAGATTTGTCAGACCTCTCCGCTATGACCTGTCTATCTTGGGTTACCCTACATGGTATAGCTCACAGTTTCATTGAGGTACACAGGCCCCTTCAGCACGACAAGGTAGCAATCTAGAAGGTGAATAAGCCCATAGGACACCACAAAATATCTAGTTTACAATATTTTAGTCTACTAAAATATAAACAGTAAATTGCCAGTTCTGTAACAATAATTTTAATGGGAAATAATACTGTAAGATAAAACTCCTCTGCTTCGTCAGACTAATCCAAAAACACAATGAATGTGTCCAGAGCACCATATGCCTTGTGGCATATACAACATTGTCTACACTACTACCTTCTCCCTGTTAAACCTGAAAACCGTGCTGTCCACTACAGTATATTTAAACCATGTTTTGCATTTAGCTATCTATAATCCATTGTGTCCTACCCCTGTTTATATCCAGAAGCACATTTCTTCATGAAATGCTTTAAGTGTAGACATCTATAACCCTTGTATCTGACTATTTAATCATGTTACACATGTTTTAATGTGTCTGTGCTGTAGTACTACTAACCAAAAGAGCAGCTCTGCATAATCAGCTGTTATAATGCAATTTAAAAATAAGGATTACAATCTTTCATAGCTTGTTTTACCGTTACACAACACATACTTACATCTCTTATAAAGTATTCAAGTGTTGCATACGCAATAGCTATACCATCATGTGTACTTGTACCTCTCCCCAACTCATCCAATATAACAAGAGACTTGGGGGTTGCATTCTTTAAGATCTCTGCGGTCTCAGATAGTTCTTCCATAAACGTGCTTCTACCTTTATATATATTGTCTGCAGCTCCCATTCTACAAGACAAAGAAAATTGCTTTAGATTTCAATACATAGACATATACATATTGTAGTGGAAGGTTTCTCAATATTCCAAGGTCAAATATTTTTATACCACCTATTTGAATCCACCTATTTAATGAAACTCCAAGCATGTCCAACACTATGGACCCTATTCAATTAAGCAATTGTTGGTTACTGGAGCCCGTAATGTAGCCTGTAAACCAATTTGCTATTCATTTGGCGTCTTTTAGCGAGCCTCAAACGATCTGCGCGTTACAGGCTGAAAATCCCTGCGGTTGCCAAAATCGTAACTCACAACCCATCTAAGACTTTGATCTTTCAAGGCTGCAAATGTTATAATCGCTAAAATTGTAAATTGCTATTCAATTGCTACAATCCCCCAAAGACGTGATTGTCTTCAAACCTGCAAATGGCAAATGTAGCCAAATATATTACGGGTTCCAAATGGGACTCGTAAAGGGTTTGCAGACTAGTTTGTAACAGTGCAAGAGACAATTAAAACACACCAATGGACTTTAAAGAATGGGGAAGCAATGAATGGCATTAGAATTCATTGCACTACAATTCCCAAAGAACAAATAGGCCTTGAAAACATATTTTTAATTTCTCATATGTTGGAATGGTCATGCATCTGCCAATATGAAAAGTGTGACTGCAAGATGCATAAAGCAATTAAAGAGACACAACTTGATTAAATTGCAACATAAAACATGAAACTTCCTGCTATATTATCTCTTTCTCAACTCACAGAGGCTCTTATGTGGACCCTAAAAATACAAAAAAATAATCTTGTATACATCTCACTCATCAGATCTACATTGGGAAAACAAATAGTGGCCAAATTACACCACCACATCACACATATCAAGTACCAGGGGAACATTTTCTTTATTCTTGTTCAGTCCTTTAGTCCTGTCCAAAGAAGTCCAAAAGAGGTTGGAAAAAATAAATGTTAATAAAGCCCCAGGTCCTGATAGAATACATCCAAGGGTACTGAGGGAACTGGGTTCTGTATTAGCCAAACCATTTGATCTAATTTTCCAAGATTCACTCAACACAGGGTCTCTACCAGATGACTAGAGAAAAACAGACATGATACCTATATTTAAAAGGGAACAAAAACACATTCAGGAAATTATAGACCTTAAAGTCTCACGTCTGTAGTGGGAAAGCTTTTAGAAAGGTTAATAAGGCATAGTATACAAGAATATGTCTATTTAAACAAGAGTATAAGTAGGAATCAACACAGATTTATGAGGGATAGGTCATGTCAAACAAACCTAATTAGTTTCCATGAGGAGGTTGGTAGGAACTTGGATCAAGGCAACTCAGATGATGCAGTCTATTTGGATTTTGCAAAGGCTTTTGATACAGTGCCACATGGGAGATTATTGTGCAAACTAATGGACGCAGGAATTGCAGTAAATATCTGCTCATGGATTGAGAGCTGGCTATAAGACAGGAAGCAAAGGGTTGTTGTAAATGGAACATACTCAGATTGGACTAATGTGGTAAGTGGGGTTCCTTTAAGGTTCAGTATTAGCTCTGCTTTTTAACATATTTATTAATGACTTAGAAGCAGGACTGGAAAGTATTGTTTCCATTTTTGCTGATAACACTAAAAGTTGTTCAAGGTAATTAAATCAGAGAAGGATGTACATTCCCTCTAAAAGGATTTGCATAAATTAGAGAAATAGGCAGATGAGCTTATTTATAAATCAATGCAAATAGCCATGCAAATTATAATCTTAATGGAGTAAATCTAAGGGTATCATATTTTGAAGGGGATTTGGGAGTGTTTGTGTGAAACCACCTAGGTAATAGTGCTGAATGCCAAGCAGCAGCTGCAAAGGCAAGTAAAATATTAGCATGTATTAATTAGGGTATAGAAGCAAGGGAAGCAAATATAATTCTGCCCCTATACAAATTCCTAGTACACCTTCATTTGGAATAAGGAGTACAATTTTGGGCACCACTACATAAAAAGAACATATTAGAGCTGGAAAAAGTACAGAGAAGGGCAACAAAACTAATAAGGGGAATGGAGGACCTAAGTTATGAAGAAAGGCTAACCAAATTAAACTTATTTTCTCTAGAAAAAAGGTGTCTAAGAGGGGATATGATTACCTTATAAAAATAAATCCAGGGCTAAATACAAGGATCATCAGAAATCACTCCATTTATTCGAAGTAATCAGTAATGTGCATAGCACTTACTTTTGGTTATTATCTGCTCAATTAAACAGATGCAATAAATCATGGATAATGTCATAATGTATTCCACACACAGTGTGTTTCCATATATTAAGGAATAATCCCAAATATATGATTGGGCTACTAAGATAAGCAAAAGATATCAATCAGAACACTATTTGGATTGACCTCAACACCTCATCTCAACGGCAATCCAAATTGAACATCACACACACTGTAGCCAGGCAATAGTATGTCAACATTTATACTAATATTCATTGCGGAGTGTGGATGAGGAGGACTTAGGCGATGTCCTCGACTACCTACTCCTCTTCCTCAGCATTGGGCCCCAACCTTCTGTGCCCGCATGACGACTCACTCTACCACGAAGAGGAGGTGTTGGATTGAGGGGTGCGTAACCTGGGGTGGCTGTGTAGCAGCTGGAGTTGGCAGCAAGGTGTGAGATGAGGAGGGCACCGGTTCTGGTTGCAATGGTGTGGAGCCGGTGGAACCAAAGTTTGGAGAGATATGACCTGGCTTTCTGCCAATTCCAATAGCCGATCAATGAGTCTTGTCTGGGCTTTTCTGTCGCTATTTGCTTTTTGCTCATACCTTTACATCCTTCAGTAGTGCCTCCTCACCTAGTCAACAAGAGTGGTTGCAATGGAACAACTTGCACTCCAGATGGAGAGGCAGAATGACATTAGGGTGGTATTGCTTTCGTCCTCCCTTTGGATCTGGTGCATGACCTCCCTCAAAGTGGCTTGTGAGGGGATGAGGGCTGTCACTGGACATACCGGGATAGTGATGCCAGAGGTGCCCGTTGCAATGGTGTCAGCCATGGCGCTGGGGGCTGTTTGGGCTGTGGTGGTAGCGTAGCAGTGGTGTGGCAAATAGGGTTGGTGTGGTCAGTGTCGATGGTATTGCCTAGGTTAGAAGTTTTGGAGGGGTGGGATCCTGCCAAGGCATCCATGTTATCAGACCAGGTGGACTTGCTGAAGGTGGTCTCCAGTACCAGGATGTCTGTGGAGGTGGTGTTGGTTGCTTGCTCCATGAGATGCGAGGTGGAGGTGCATGAAAAGGCTGAGAACGTGCCCACGATGTGTGTGACTGTCCCGGGCCCTCATGAATGTTTTCAGCTTCGCAAAAATTGGATGTGGTTCCTCCTCCTTGCTGTGTGTTTCAATATCCCTGACATCATGGTCACTTGTAATTGGCTGTGGTGAGGACTGACCAATCTGTGAACAATTTTCAGCAATGGTAAAACATGGTCTAGGTTAGGGTAGTACATGACACCCACATGCAGTCTGTCAGAGCCTGTATCCGCATACGCTGCAGTATGCACACCCATACATGCACTCTTTTTTGGTTGTCAAACTAATCTTGATTTTTTGGGTGAATGCTACTCGGAACTGGTGTAAATGATACTCACATTGCAGGGTTTCTGGAAAACCCGAGTCCAGCTGTCCTGGCAGGCCAACTACTGCTACTGTCTCGATCCACTGCTTCAGGGTTTGCTCCCATCTGCAATATGTAATGTCGACTGGTGGTCCAAAACCGTATGCACAGGCTGCTTTGGCCTCCGCTGCCATCTTCTTCTTGGCATTCATCCGGCTGTTTCCATATCTGTGTTTGACAGACGTTGCATCCCTGTATGCAACCCCAAATGCAGCAACAGCTGTAGGAACCCCCCCCCCCCCCAAGGCATGTGCCTTCTGGCTATTATTGTGTTGAAATTGTTAGAGTTGTTTTCTTATGTCATGATTGACCTCAACAGGTATGGTAATGAAGATTTATTAAAACTGTATGTACATAATAGTTTCAAATAACTAATGAAAAAACTATTTGTGTTTGTTGTTATCGTGGGGAAATTTTTAAACACGAATAACTGAATATACAGCAAATATAATTATACAAAATTGTAATAAATGAGCTACAGGAAATGATTGAAGTGTATGAAGTAGTGAAGCTATGATGTAAACAGAAGCAATTTACATGTACCAATATTAAAGTGACATGGAATGCAACTTTTTCTATCATGCATTTAAAAGAACATGTTTTAAACATTACAAGTGTGCCATTCTTTAAAACATATTTAGTAAAACTTGTTTAAACGTAATGGAAACTAACAGGAAATGCCAGTGCAAGCAGTGTATGCACGACTCTACACTCATGGTCTCATACACCTATGTTGCTGCGCATTGTCTGACAGGGATAAACCCCTGACAGTTCATACATTCAAAGCAGTAAATTCTACTCCAGGAGCTTCATTTAAAAAAAGAAACACACTGTTCGACAATATCAAATGTCATCTTTCAGATGCAACAAAGAAAAAATGCATTTACTAGCTCTTTAATATTCAATGTAAATATGAAAAATATGCACATATGCAATGAATGTAACATTCGCCAAACAGACAGCTCTACAATATTGGTACCTGAATCAAATATATTCAGAATAAGTTTGTATTTATATAAATTATATTTGTGTATATATATATATATATATATATATATATATATATATATATATATATTTATTTGTTTTGAGAAAAAAAAATAACATGGCTTTTACAAACTAGAAACCACAATATATATATAATATATATTTAATTGTAGTAATCCAGTATTTTCAGTAATTCTTTAAAAAAAAAAGATTGGATTAATTGAAGTTTTGTGACAATGTTTGACAATCATTTTGACTACTTCATTAAGGCAATTTTCTTAAGATACTGTCACCCTAACAAGTTTGTTTCTTTTTAATATACTGACCAAAGAAATAAGCCAAGCATAGAATATAATTGCTCAGAAACATTCCTAGTTTGGCGCATATGAAACTCAATTAAAAAATAAATTACATTTAGCATGTAAAAGATTTGAGCAGTTTATTTGTACCCAGTTAATAAGACATACTGTTCTGCACAGACCTCAGGTCACAGCACTTACTTGTCTTGTGAAATACTGCACTTTGCATCAACTAAAAGCTGTGAAATATTATTTTACTACAAGGTCAATAGAAATTCTTTTTCCAGTTCCATATAACCTTCAGGCAAAGCACATTTGGCAGAGATAGTAATGTGTTCATTCTCGGTACAAAACATGTTCTTATCCTGGACATTGAAATTAAGGAATTGTGGGGCATTAGCTGGAAGGATAAACATTCTTACGTAGCCTAAAACTATGCTTATGTTATGTTTCAGATGGAAAATGAGTGTGCTTTGTACACTTAAACAAAATCAAGCTCGTAAAAGGAATATGCTTTAAAATATTTTTAGCATCCAATCAGGGTCTTATAATTCAATCTCTTTGTAAAATGCTAAAGAATCCTTTAAAAAAAAGAATGTTTGCATGGGACAAGATATAAATATATATATATATATATATATATATATATATATATATATATATATATATATATATATCACTCAGTGGCACACACTTCACGAGAAGCTAAAGTCACAAACGTGTGATTACAAATTTAAAAGCAGATTTTAAAACACTATAAAAGTAGTTCATTGTGTTAAAAAACTAACACTGCAAGATTAAAAAACAACAACTTTTTAATAGAAATAAAATTACAGCCACACACAGATTTCAACTTTACAGAAAGATAGATACTCCCCTTAATAGTCTTTAAAGCATGTTAATAATGAACCATATATAAAGGGAAAAAGTAAATATAGTACATAAGTTATCTGCCACTTGTTAAGGTTGCATCAGATAAAAAGAAAAGTAGAGCAAATAAACAATTCAAAATTATAATTAGGCAATGTATTTGCAACGGTAACCAAAATTGAAACAAACAAAAAATAGACAAAACATATATTCTGCAACTTTTGGCGTTTTGACTGATCTGCAATACCTCACTAATTTGTTATATTCAAACTATGTAAAAGTGTGTCTAGTTTAGGAAAGAAGTAGCAATTATACAATAGCCAAAATTGACCGCGCAGGCAGTCTGGACTTATTTCTGATAAACGAACTACATGAGAGCACTGGACTTGACGTAATGTAACCTTGTACAAAAATTACTTACACCCTATACTGGTTGCATCGGACACAGACAGATATAGAGCCCCATTCAATTAGAAGCCTGTATCTCGTGGTATACAGGCTCGCAGTCATACAGGCTCGCAGTCTGCTACAATTCTGGTGCTATTCAATTGAACAAGCCTGCAAGTTACGGGCTGAAAGCCAAAACTGTAAACCATGAACTCGCCCGTAGCAGTTCAGGGCGGGAATATGAGCAATTAAGCAAGACCATCCTATTTCGAAACAGCCAATAGATAACCAGACTGTCATCATGAGATCAGTAAAACATGGAGGTTATATGTCAATCAATTAGCATTTAGAGGTCCAATATGCAAAAATACAAAATATTAAAAGTGAATGCCGATACGGTTCTAGTCCACATGGGTGGCCTGATATGTATTAACTCATTGATTCCCGAGATCGATATAACCTCGAAATGACACAAAATAAAATAAAATTTCCATTGCTGATTTGCGAGCTTGAGTCTGTTGTGCAATTAAAACTAATGTATTTAATCCCTTTCCTTATCATTTACAGTGCAGTGTTGATTTTTTATTTGCATTTACAGTGCTACAGACAGGGGTTAAACCCCCTTGCAGGCCCTCTCTAGCACTCGTAGGATTTTCTCCTACATTTGCTTTTACGGGTATGAAAACATTTGCAAGCTTGAGGAATTGTAGCAATTGAATATCGATTTGCAATTGTATCGATCGTCACTCTTGCGGACGGGAAAGATCAAAGGCTTCGGGAGGCTGTAAGTTCCGGGTTTAACAACCGCAAAGTTTTCAAGCCCGTAACCCATAAACCGTTTGGAGCCGACAATAAGTCGTCAATTGAATAGCAAATTAACTTACGGCCTCACTTACGGGCTCCAGTAACTTACGATTGCTCAATTGAATTGGGGCTCATAGTTTTCAGGAGTTGGTCTGGTCATTGTAGCTAAAACAAACTCTTAGCAAAGTTCAAATCTGAAGTAATACTAGCTCAGTAATAAACTTCCCCCAGTCTTCAACCTGTGCCCATAGAGATAGGAATTAACCAGATTAAAATAAACATATATCCATCAACAATTGATCTGGAATTGTCAAGGTCCATTTAACTATACACTTTGACATATGCAAAAACATTACTTAAAAAAGGCATGTTTAAGTTTCCTGGATTATTTATGCATCTGATAGAAGAGAATCAGTAGTGAATGAAAACATTTTTTACATAAATAAATACCAAAAATAAACATTAACAAACTCACCCTGATGTTTGCAAGCAGTTGTTAACACCCCTTGAAATTCCTGCTTAAATTAGCATAACATTCAGCATTTGGTTTGGCCAATCACAGGCAGCTAATACATTGTATCAATCCGCGAAGCCAGTTTATGCACCAAAGAATTATGGGACGTGTAGTCCTCTTTTTACCCGGCAACAGGAATTAAGTCAGACACTGCTGTGTGGATCTTTGTATTGAGCTGATGTTGGCTTGAAGGTTAGTAAATTGTTAAAATCCATACCCAAATGCAGTGTTTCTATTGGTAGGTACACTGTGCTTATGTAAGCAGCTCTGGGGCTGTGGAAAACAAGTTTTATTTTTAAAATAAATCTGTATGTGTATAGAATGAGTCAATGAAATGTGTGATATTCAACAAAGTTACAAACAAGGAAACGTAGAAATGCCATTAATAATCAGTGGGTGTAAGATTGTTTAGGTTTATTTACAGTTGTTAAAAACACAGCTCAGACCCCTCACCTCAGCATTTCTTGAATACACTCCCCTTTATTACTGCCTCTTGGTGTCTCATTAGCTGCTATTAGTCTACTCTTCTAACTAAGCACTTATTCCAGTCCTTCCTCCTATCCATGACCCTGCCATTTCCAGGGGTTGCATTGCATTAATTAAAAGATGATTAAATAATGTTGTTCATTAATTAGAATATAAGCTCGGGGACAGGGACTGTGTAATGCATACCACACATTGTCTGTTTTCATGTAAAATATCTTTATATTTTTATGTACAACGGCATTGTAAAAGGTTTGGGTGCAAAGATGGCAAATACAAAATATACCGTATTGGTCCGAATATAAGCCGCACCTTTTTTTCCGATTTTTGAGTTTGCGAGTTACGGGTGCGGCTTATATTCGCGACCCCTTGAATTTTACAGGTGCGGCTTATATGCGGGTGCGGCTTATATTCAGACCAATACGGTACAAACATAGTATCACATACATTTTTACTTTATCACTCTTTGATACTGGACCTCACAACAGGGTAGCCCCACCCCCCTCACCACTGGCAGAAGTCTGGGGTTAAAAGGAGGACTATAACTGTTTCTGAAATTCGTTGATATTGTAATTGAAAACCTAATAGATAGTAAGGCAAATATAGCCACAAGCCCTTGATTTCACATCTAATTTCTAGTTATCAGTTTGTAAGAATACAAGAATGTAACATTTTCCATTCATCATTTAGTTTCCATGTAAACACGCAATTTTTTTCAGTTAATAAAGCAAATAGTATAAGCTTGTATAACAAATTATTTTCTTTAAGACAGTCCTGCATTTCTTGGAACTATTAGTGATATATACATTTTCCATGTTAATTTACCAATATAAAATTGAGGGTATTTCCGCTTATAATCCTATATAAATAATCTGACCACACTGGAGGTAAACGGATGTAAAAGTACAATTTACTCTCCCGAGATTGTCTATGCATTTGCATGGTGTGATTGTTTGAAGGTTAGAAACAGAGAAATATGAAATAATAAAGAGAAGTAAAGCCTCTCTTTCCATCCAGAGAATTCGGACGTTATAAGACGTAATTTCAGCATAATTAAAATCCAGAAAGTGTAGGGTATGAGATGAGTGACAGGCTTTTATAGACTCATACAACACTTGATTTATAGTAATTTAAAGGTCTTCCATTTAATAATAGAAGGGACATTTTGCATTCCTTTTACTTTTCTAAAATGTCACGAACTGGAGAGGTATTATCTTCAATCAAAATAATTAATGATCTTTATAATTCTTATTACTACTATAACAAATTGAAATTGAGCACTGCGGATATGCATCTATATTTTATAGAAAAGTATCCCACTCAGAATTCGATTGCGGACATAATTGTATATTAATATAATTAAACCCTTAATGTCTTAGATCTACTTCTGCATTGTGATGAAATTGTGTTTTGAAATATAACTAGGTATAATAGAAATGAGATCATGAAGGGCTTAAGATAATTCTGCTCTGATTATCTAGTCTCTCTAGTGCATTCTTCCTATGCAAGATAAATTTGCAGCCAATATGCATTATCTAAAATTACCTTGAGTTCTTTCAAATACATATCTTTTAACCTTTACAAAACAAAGTGAATATTAAATTACGAAGTTCAGCCTCTTGCTGCTTCTCTATGGGAAATTGTTTAAGTGATTTGAGTATTGGTCTGAAGGAATGGCTGAAAGAACGGAATAGATTAATATTACTATAATAAAATACACATCTGTTATACTTTTTCAAATGTCTGGTTGAAAACAAAAATACTATTTTATATGTTTATTGCATGGACTATAGCAGAAATGGAAATAATTATGAGCAATTCACTAAAGGAACCATCAACAACTGTTCAGCACAACAATATCCCTCCTTATGAGCACAAATATAGCTCCAACCAAACCAATATCCATTTCTAGACCATAGACCAATTACCTTTATTTCTACTAACAGTAGAAAGTTTATGAGAATTTGCTCATGCAATCCAAGCTTACACCAAATGGATTCTCATCTAAAGCAAGAAATAAACATGGATGTGTTTTGTGTTCTTCTCTGAATTAAAAAAAAATAAAACAACTGAGCAATATACATTTTAATCACACCATTACGGTATCAGCTGTATCATTTGTATGCTAAAATTAGACCTTTGACTGGTCAGGAGTAGCTTCCTACAAAAAAGGCCACTGCAAGTCTAGTGGGCATCCTGAGAGTCTAACTGAAGCGGCAGTATTAGCTGGGGATTCCCTGGACCTGCAAGCCTAGTGCTTATCTCAGAAAGCCTTGGTGCGCTGCTGAGTCTGAAAGTTTATGTTGTCACAGAAATCCTCAAAAGGGCAATACCAGGGATTCATTGGGCTCTGTATCAGTTTACGGGGATCCCCGGGGTCTTCATAGACTTTGCTGGAGGTCTAGTGCTGATCCATAGGGTTCTGCGTAAGATTAGTATAGTAGTAGTAGGAAAGGTCATGTTAACATTTGTAATACTAGAAAATAAAAGACATACAAATATCTCCACACAGAGCAGAGTAATGCACAGTATATTGTAGATCAAATGTAGGCAATTCGGAAATAGAGTGCTCACACACACTACTTCCAATTTGTTTTCTCAAAAGTGCAGGAAGACAGTGGGCAAGGGTTGTGAGACATGCCCTTTTATAAGTTTGTTTTTTAAATCTAGAAGTGCATTACACTCTGAAGCTTCATTGGCTGCGGACGGTTCCTTTTACCGACCCAGTCTAATTTTACAGCTGCAGTTCCTCCCTTGTTTTTGATTGGGAGATGCATCTAGCTGACATTGCTGCAGATCAGTGCTCATGTGCTAATTTTGTTTAAATTTGATTTTGACAAATCTGGTCTGGTTGGTACTGCCTCAACATTATGTGTTTAAAAAATGTAGCTAAAAGCTTCAGTAACACATAGTTTGTTCTCAGAAAGGAGGTGGAAAATGTCCATGCTAGCATTTAAAGTGACAGGCATAAAAAACAAAACAAAAAAAAACTGTTAAACATAAATACAAATATTGAGGGAAAGGGTAAAATAAAAAAAAAGTATATCCAAATTTTGGGAGGGCAGCTGCCCATTTACTCTTATGCACCAGCCACTCCTGACAATGTGTATAAAAATGTTCATGATGATTTTACCTGCATTCTAATAATTCCATGTAATGCACACAGCAGTTGGATATAAGTTGGAACATCCGATAAGACTTGATAGTGTGGAATGGCAGTATGTGATGCGTCAATGTTTTACTGTTTGATTCAACGCTAATTTGGAGATATCTCCTACAGCAGATGTAACTAAATGGAGTATATATCACATGCGCATGTTCGAGTTCCATTCACCACCGGGACTGAGGTACCAAATTTTTGCAGGAGCTCAGACAGTGACACTGAGCCCCATACCATCAGCTAAGCAGAAGTACTCACCAACTGACAGCTTTCCAGTTCCATTCACCTCAGTTTCTTCTACTCTATGGAGTGTACGGCTCTATGGAGTGTACAGATACTCCAGTCTCTGCTGTGGAACTCTGCAGCTCCTCCAGGGTTACCTTAGGTCTCTATGCTGCCTCTCTGATTAATGCTCTCCTTGTACGGTCCGTGAGTTTTGGTGGGCGGCAGTCTCTTGGCAGGTTCTTTCCATTTGGTTATGATAGATTTGATCATCAAAGATATGGATATTTTTTTTTTTATAACCTAACCCTGACTTGTACTTCTCAACAACATTGTCCCTTACTTGTTTGCAGAGTTCCTTGGTCTTCATGGCAGTGTTTGGTTAGTGGTGCCTCTTGCTTAGGTGTTGCTGCCTCTGGGGCCTTTCAAAAAAGGTGTGTATATGTAATGACAGATCATGTGACACTTAGATTGCACACAGGTGGACATCAGTTCACTAATGATGTGACTTCTGAAGGTAATTGGTTGCACCAGAGCTTTTTATGGGCTTCACAACAAAGGGGGTGAATACATACGCACATGCAAATTTTCTTAAAAAAATTGTTTTATGTATATATTTTTCTCATCTCACTTCACCAACTTAGACAACGGTGTTCTGATCCATCACATAAAATTCAGATTAACAAAACATTGAACTTAAGGCTGTAATGTAACAAAATTGGTAAAACGTCAAGGGGGGTAATACTTTTGCAAGGCACTGTATGTATTTATTATATATATATTCAGGTAATGGAATTACCTGATAAATGTGGGCGGGTCTCTCTCCTTTGGTGACGAGCAGCCAAAGAGTGTGCCTGGGAGCTAACCGGGTGGGTAGTGTCCAGCATAGGCTGATTTATGACATGTAGGAACCGTGAAATGGAAGTGTGTTTGGTGAATGAGGCCCCCTCACCTCATGTAGCCGAGATGTGCACTATAGCTACGCCATACATGGCATGCTTAGAGGGCCAAGGTCCGAGTGAAATAGAGAAGAGAGGGGAGAGGTTTATGAAAACGTAATGAAAAACGAGGCCTGCGAAGGCTGATTTGGATGAATGAACGAGTTGTAGAGAGTAGGTTGATTTGAACTTATAGAGAGCTATTGAAAGGTCGAAGGTTAGTAGATTTAGCCTAAAATCCATGAAATATGGCTTAAAAAGGCCAAAGCGTGACCTCAGATACTGATGAAGACAATTTAGTGAATTTGGGGCAGGTATTTGATAAGAAAGCATAATGTAGAGCATGAATACTTACCAATAAGAAAGCCTAATGTAGCGCAGGAATACTTACCATGGGGAACCATAGCTCTACAGCAATGGGGATGCCCTTACGGAAAATAGGAAAAGGGCCAAAAAGGCAGTAATACCCTCGTAGATATGTAACAAAGTAAATCATAACCTGTAAAAGTGAGAGAGCCGAAAAGCATCCTGCATGCATGAACCCAGAAATGGACTGATTGTGAGGTCCCAACAGAAAGTGCTTATAAGGATGCAGCGCCCGTCTCAGGAAGAGGTGGGGCGAGCTGCAGAGCCCGCCACTGAAGGGGTGGGGCGAGAGAGGGACACAACCATATATATACTAGCGAATTGCCCATCAAAAAACGGCAATGAAATTGTAAGTGAGCTAATGGTGTTTGGTGTATTTAATGTGGCTGATGTAGCGTTGTTCGTTTTCGTGCGACTTTTTCGTAATATCCGTAGCTATTTGGTGGCGTTTTGCGTGTTTATGGTAGTGTTTTGCGTGTTTAGGGACCTTTAGCCTCGTTTTCGTTTTGTTCGGTGGCCATTTTTTCTCTCGCTTAGGTGATTTTCGGGTCTCTAAACTCCGTAATTTGTGCTTAAATGGAGGTGTAACTTGACTTGCAGAGGTCCTCAGTGCCCCCCCCTTGCTGTGAGTAACCTTTTTATGTGATTGTAATGTTTTTGGGGTTGCCCGGATTGCCTCCATGTTTTTTAATCTTGTAGGTGTTTTCCGGCAAATAAGTAGGTGTTTGGTGGCGTTTTGCGTCTTTAGACTGCTGTAGCCTCGTTTTCGTTTTTTTTTCGCTGGCCATTTTTTCTCTCGCTTAAAGAATTTTTTAGTGTCTAAACTCTTTTAATTTGACTTAAATTGAGGTGTAACTTTAGTTTTTGAGGTCCTGGATGCTCCCTCTTCCTGTAAGTAAGCTTTTTATGTATTTGTTGTGTGTATTTGTTGTATTTTTCATGTTTTGATGTGCGCGTGTTGCGGCCGATTTTTGCGAGGTTGTAACGTGTGTCGTAAATTTTGCGAGGGTCGCAGTTGCTGGCAAGGAGTGCCTTTGAGCCCCCAAGCGTTAGCAACAACTCGCATGCTCACAACTATATATGTGATTAGCGACTTGACCGTCAAAAATGTCGTCAATAAAATTAGAAGCCTGGCCATGCTGATTGCCAAACAATGCGAGCCTCTCTCCCCCTCTACTTTATGAGCCTGCGCAAGCCGCAACTTTTAACATATCATTAACGACAAACTTGCAATTACGACAACTGTTATAGTTGATATTAAAGCACTAAAATCTTTATAATGCTTAGGGCCTCTAAAGGTCTTAATCCAGCCCTGAGTATAACTAGCCATAACTGTGCTCAATGACTAAGATTTCTGCAAAGTAAAGTTAGTTGCCCAGGGAAAAACTGTGTTGGTTGTGCGGTTTATTGCATATTTGTAGTTCCTCTAAAATAAAACTTACAAATGCAGATTAACCTGGTTTGTACCAATTTAGGATCTATCCTGTTTTGTGTTCGCCACGACTCTTGGAACGCTCGCGATCCGGTTTGGTTTAAGTATATTATATTCCCTCCTCCGACGTGGCATAAGTCGACGGCGCTGAATTGACAGTGAGGCCATCGCTATGTTCGGCACGGACACTCGGCCCTTGGGCTCAAGACCTCTTCTGTCGTTACGCCTTATATGCATTGAGATGGGGACGCAAGCACGCACATGGCGGCAATCTTCAAGCGGCAAACATAAAATAGGAAAGGACACCAATTTATTTTGGATGTACAGTGCCAATAGTTCTGGAGGGCACTGGATTTGGTAGTGTAAATATCACAATAGCCCAAGACAAACTTGACCAAGGCATCCCACATATAAAATCATTCACATTATACATGTGTCTACTACTTAATATACCAGCAAATTTATATTCTACAGTTTCATTTCCTCTAAACAGAATGTAGATCTGTGGGATTAGTTACTCTTTATACAGAATCAAATAGTCTTCAGCTAAAGTTTTGTTTGGTAAAAAGCCAGATAAAGATCCTCAATCCTATTTATTTAACAGACTGTTTTTCAACGTAGTAAGATAAAAGCCACTGTGGATTATAATACGGACATTTGATTATAATGTAAATAAATAAAAGTAGTATACACAATATAAATATTTCAAATGAAATGTATGTCATACAGCCAAATGCACATGTGACCTAAGTAGCAAATATAACAAAAACACATAGTTTGGATGCAGAGAATATAATGGGCTTTATTCACTGTGTGCTGTATTCACAAAGGCGAAGAGTCTGTCGAGAGTTTAAAATGTAAGCTGTCAAGAGTATGGAATCCACTTATTTTGTGTTAATGTGTCAATAAATCAATACTATTAAAGCTCATGTATTTACTGCATTTATTTTATTTAACTCCGGCATTATAGTTCTGCTCCACTGTTGGAGCTTTCTAAATAATAGTAATCCTTTGTAAAATGCTGTGACACTTATTTGTTTTCAAGCTGGAGAGATTTTATACACTTTAGGGAATACGATCAAAATATTAATAGATCACAAAGCAGAAAAGTATCTCTCACTGGGCAGAACAAGCAAACCTTAGTTAATATAGTGTAATTATTATGTCCTTTATTTGTAACAAGCCAACATATTTTGTTGCGTTATACTGGGGCAAGCTCAAGTCAAAAAAAATAACACAATGCAAAAGAATGGAGGGCCCTGTCTTTGAGCTTATAATCAAATGTGCACAGCGCTTTCCCTATAGCACTTAGCATGATTGCAAACTCACAGCCTAAAGGGTATGGGTGAGGTATAGAAGGATGATAGATGGGTTGTGGATTTTAAGGCTGAAAGTGATAAGCATCTTTAAACAAATGCGTTTTTAGTGAGGTTTTGGGGCTGGAGGATAGTCTAGTGAAGCGAGGCAAGGAGTTGCAAAGAATAGGAGCAGTACAAGAAAAGTCCTGTAGGTGGGAGTGAGAGGACGTGATAAGAGTGGAGGAAAGAAGAAGGCAGATAACAGAGCTTAGAGGGTGTTTGGGGGGAGTACTTAAAAAGATGAGAGCAGAGATATAATAGGGTGAACTAATGATAAGGGTGTCATACGTTAGTCATGATTTTAAATTTTATTCAGGAGGCTATGGGAAGTTAGTGGAGTGACTGAGAGGTGCTGCAGATACGGAGTTTGGTGCTATAAGGAGTTAAGAACAAGGCAAAACAATTTTAACTCATTGCTAATGATTTTGTCCAATTCCCTTGCTTTATCATTGCATTTTGCATGTAAATGTTTTTCCAACAGTTGAATTCAAGACAAAAATGGCAAGTGTTAAAAGGTGTTTCTGATGTCAACAATTATTGTACAGAAGCATGGTCATAATTGGATTTTTGCAGCTCTGCTTTGGGCATGTCAACGGAATGAAGTTTCTAATGTCAAATTGTTATTTTTCTTTGGCAACAGTCTGTCCCTTAAAATAAAAAACAACGTGTAACCTTTAACTAGAATGGATAGCAACCCATTGAAACAAAGTGAATTTCAGATTTGTCTAGCAATGAATCAAACTTAAATGCTTTCCTGATTTTAATGTAAGTAGAGAGAAATTATCCACTCAAAATGTGGGTCTAAAACATGGGAACAAAAAGCACTGTAATACTTGAGCAGATGAATATTATATCATTAGAATAAAACATTGTTTACAACCAAAGTCTAACTACAACAAGGGCCCTATTAAATTTGCCTATTTCTAGTTCTTGAAGCCCGTAAAGGTTCCTGCAAAAGTTACGACTATTAAATTGGCCTCTTCTAGCTACCCGCAAACGATCTGTGGGTTACAGGCTGAAAAACAACAGCGGTTACCAAAATCGGAACTCTGACCCAACTAAGCCTTTGATCTTTCAAGCCCGTAAATGTTACAATTGCAAATCGCTATTAAATTGCTACAAGTCCTCAAGCCTGCAACTGTTTTCACACCCATAAAATGGAAAAATGTAGCCAAAAATCCTACCGCTACTAGAGAGGACCCGCAAGGAGGTTAAAGTCCTGTCCACAGCACTGTAAAAGCAAATATAAACACACTACTGTATGTTAACTTACATGGAAAGCAATCAAAGGTATTAAAATTAATAGCACAACATTCTCAAGCTTGCAAACCTGCAATACATTTTTTTTTTCCTGTTTCATTTTGGTGTTATAACGATCCCAGCAATCAATGTGTTAATCCATAATAGAACTTGCATGTACTAGAATATTATATTTATTGATCATTTCATACTGCATTATCTCTGGAATGCGGGCCTGATTGCAACTCAGACTTCAAAACCGTAAGGCATAATTTATCATGTTCCGGAAATGCTACGTGCTGAAGCATGGTTTACGGATTTGGATTCCGGCCATATAGTTGCAGCCTTTTCTAATTTAATTGCTCTGTAACTCCTGCATATTTCAAGCCTGCAGAATTTAATAGGGCCCCAAGACTGTAGCAAAGGTAACTAGTGTGATTATCATGCATTTTAAAGACATAACATGTCATTATGTCTTTATCCACTCACATTACTTTCTATATTTTTTATTCACCTGCGAATAAAGATGACAGGACTCTGCAAGGTAGATGCAGTGAGACAAAGTTTGTGTGTGTGTCGTTCAGTTGTGCCTGACTCTCCATGACATCATGGACTATAACATCATGCCGATCCACTTGGTATTCATGGCAGAGATACCGGAGTGGGTTGCCAGTTCTTTCCAAAGTGGGCCATAGCATACAGCTCCTGGTATTTCTGGGTGGTCTCCCATCCAAGTACTGACAAGCCCAACCCTGCATGCTTTAGGGTTGTGTGACCTCTTGGTTCCCTGACTGGAACTGAACCCAGGTCGCAGCAGTGAAAGCACCCAACCACTGGACTACCAGAGAACCAGAGACAAAGTTTAGACTGCAACAATTCATAATGTATATGCATGCGGCAGAATACATACTTATACATACATATGCTTCAATTCTTGTTCCTTTTCACCAGAATATTATTTCCTTGTTCAGGTTTACAATAAACAATTCACAAATAATGAGAGAAAAACTAAATATTTTTGACTAAAATATGTGCAACAATAAATCATTATATTTAGAATTCTTGGCAATAGAATTATTATGATCATTCTGTAGTCCTGAGTAGTTATGTTCCATAATATAACATTTAGCCTTACATTAATTATGGATTTTTGCTCTTGTTTTTGCATTTTTAATTGTCTTGACATAGCAAATTATTTACTTTTCGTATTTACATTTAATGAAATTACAAAATACAAAATGTATTTTTCCATCATCAATAGTGAAAAACCACTTGGGGAAATGAAATAACTATCTCAGAAGATGTGATGTACATCAATGTGTTCGATGTCCTCTAGTCCTTAAGCAGCAAAATGCCATTGCAGCCCTTCATACTCCATAACTCCTAAAAAGAGTAGATATATCCCTCAGTGTAAATATGATTTACTTCTTAAGGATCCAAAACATGACCACACATTCATTCACAGAGCAGAACTGACAGTTTCACAAAATATGCCACTAATTTGATACCAAAAAAAACAGTGACACACATTTTTGATATTGTTTAAACAAACAAATTTGTCACAAAGTCTGGATTCTGTCTTGCCTATCAAATCACAAAAATGATATAGAACTGCTGTGGAAGCTGCTATGACCACTAAGGCAGGGTGTGCAGACTTTTCCAAGCTGTTATAGTTTGCAATAGAGCAGGGATCTGCAATAATATCCTTAGCAAGAGTTACTTCTAAAAAAATATTGCAAGCTCGAAAAATATACATTCAGTTAAAAACTTGTGTGACATTGATATATTGTTTGTGGAATTAATACTGTTTGTATTTTAGTTATTCTATTCCTGGTGACCTATATATAATTGATTTTTATTAAATTTATTTTATTAATATATTTGATTTGCCCCTCATAATTTGGATATTTATTTTTTGTTTTGTTTGGATTGTGTCTTTCTATGGAGTTTTCTATCTGCGGACACATATGATTTAGAAAGGCTGCAGAAATATTATTTTTCAAATATTGTGTTTAATTATTAATTTATCCCTTACCTTGGAGTTATTTTGGTTTGAACCACTCCAAAAGAAATACAAGAATGAACAAGACAAGGGTGTCCCCTATCCACACTTTTATACGCCTTATATTTTGAACGATTAGTTATAACAATTAGAAGACACAATGATATCTGTATAATTTAGCTCTTTATTCAGATGACATTATTCTTACTCTTTCAAATGCACACATAACAATCCTTAATCTATTGAAATTATTAAATCTCATTGTCAGGTTTAAAAATGAACACAACAAAAACATACATAATGCCAATGAAACTTAACAATACTCAATTTCTATTTTATAAAGAAAATCCTTTTGAACGGTCTAATAAAGAAATTCTTACCTAGGTGTAAATATCCAAGCTAACCCACACTGCGTTTATGAGGTAAATTTACCTCCTTTAAGAACAACAATTACTAATGAACTAAAAGAATGGACTAAATCCTCTTATTTCCTTACTAGGGTGAATATCGATCCTAAAGATGAATCCCTTATCATGTTTACTATATTTATTTAAAATGTTCTCAATTTGAGATCTTCCATAAAAATACTGGAAAAAAAACAAAAGCTTTTCACAAAATGTATCTGGAGAAAATTCCTTATGCTATCTTGGAGCAGGAAGACCAATTTTACAGTATTTACATAATTTAGATTTACTTCATTTTGGCAATAACTTTCCCCTTTTATATAAGGTTAAAAATAAGATATAGAGATTAAGGCACAACTTTATAGTTAATAAAATGTTGTCATGTAATGCAACGCAGCATTTAACGATTTTGCACTGTCTTTTAGGATTACGTATTTGTTTACATTTATGATCTGTATGTATAAAAAAAAGAATAAAATATAATTTAAAAATATATATATATATACTAGCGACTTGCCCGTCAAAAATGACAATCAGTAAAATTTTGAAGCTGGAAATGCTGTTTGCCACACAATGTGAGTCTGTGACACTCTTAACCTGTTTATTATGTAGAAAGAAGTGCAACAATTATAACTTTTTTTTAACAGTAAACTTGTATTTCAACAACTGGTAAAAGATAATTTTTTAACCATATTAAACTTATTTATGCATACATGACAATTAAAAATGTAACAATGGATGAAGTTTTTAGGAATAAATAGTTGTAAACGATTACATAATGCTTTGCAGCATGCAAGTTATATTTTAATCATTAGTGAACCATTTTTATTAACAATACTAACATTTTTAAATCTAACATAACAGTAAGTCAACTTTATATCAATCAGTATATTAAACAATTACATAAAGTTTTATAAAATGCAACTTTTATTTGAACTTGAATACCAGAAGCATAAGCTCATCTAATGGAGCCACATAAGTATTGAATCCAGAGGAAGGCAAACAGTAAAAAAAAAAATAATATAAAAAAAAAATATTAAAACTTAGCCTATTGTATCAAGGAAGGGAAAAAAATAATTCCTTCCTGACCCCATTAACTTGCGATCTGATTAATCCCTGGATCAATACTCTGTATTTAATAATACATTTAATTTTTACAACAAATGATCACCCTCCTTCTAACATGAACCCTTAATTACATACAATGAAACAACATTTGTGAGTTTTTAAAAAACAATTTAACATTACAATCATGAATTTAATTTATTAAAATTTAAACCGTAAAAGTAATAAAATGTTTTTTGTAAATATATTTGGATGTTAATATAACTTTGTTTGCAATGTTGTTATTGAGAGTGTTTAGAAAGATTGCCGATATGAGCGATTCTGTGCAAACCATTTGTGATGGAATTTCAATGGTATCATTGGGTAAATAATTTATTTGTGGATGTTTTTCCTTCTCCAATTTGAATGAGCCAATCATTGAATTTGTTTTGGCCTTCATATCTCATATTTAATTCTAATTTTCCACAGTTTACTTGTCTTGATACATGTTTCAGTGATGTTAGTCCTATTTCCATGTGGCACAACAGGAAATGTTTGCCTAAAATCTCAACACAACAACATCGAGTTTCCACCAAATGGCAAATAATTATCCATCACTTCTTTTAATAATCTATCAATACATTGCAAAGAATGCCATGACATCATTGTTGCCTCAGATATGATAATTCTTTACAAGCAAAAACATTTTTAAAAAAGTAAATGAATTCAGTCGAATATATGACACTGATGTTTCTAAAATGGGAACTGGCAGTTTAATTCCACTATGCACAGTTCTGCCACCTGCTAACAAAAGTCGTTGTTGCAAATGGCATTGCTATTTGACCCTGTGCTCAAATGTAACTCAAATGTAAAGAAGTATTTCCTGATCCACCAGGGCCATCTAAATAGAAATAACTGTCTGTAGCATTTGTGATGGAATTAAATGCTTGCAATTGTGAAGTATTTAACGTTGCCAGTTTTTCTTGTGTTTTTTGTTGTTGAAGCTCAGTGTCATAATCAAAGTTGATGTCATCTGTAAGTCCTGAATCAGGCAAAGTAAAACTTGCACAAATTTATCCATGAGCAAGAAATATTTCTTGAATTTCCATTAACGCTTTTAAGAGAGCAATGGGCTTATTGTAACGTTTCAAATAGTCTTCACACATATTTAATTTAAATATTTCAAACAAAGCAAATGCATCAGGTACATTGCAAAATATGCAAATGAATGCAAATTGTTCTCTCATTTGCTTTGGCATTTGACATAGTGCTGCTTCTTCCAGACACCTCTACCATTCTGTATCATCTGCTATGAAGTTTTCTGTATCATCTGCCATGAAGTTTTGATGTCTTGCAGCTAATAGGAAACTATCATAAACTATGTCATTCACGGTGCGTAAATGTTCATAACTTTGTGCACTGGGGCATGTAAAAGAAGTAATCTTGAACTGAAACGTTCAATGTCTCTTGGGCTGACGGTATAAATTTGTGGTATAATTTTATGAGTATCTCTTTTTCGTTGTCACCATTGGCCTTTTACAAATACATAGTAATATGGAATCTCAATGTAAAAAATTGTCTGGGATAGATCTTCCCTTTAAGATAGAAATACCAATATTTCATATTTTACCAAAGGAAGTCACGTTGGAATCTAACGCTCTTTTAATTCAGATCTTCATGGCAGCAAAAAACTCTATTGCTTCATACTGGAAACAAGAAAAAGTTCCGGAGTGGTCCAAAATGTTGACAAAAAAATAAAACGAGATTACTAGAAAGAAACAGAGGAATTCGGGATTTCCCGTCTTCCGATAAAAAAGTGGACAATATGGGATAAGAAGTATGATTGATGGAGGTCACTCTCTTTCTGGGGTTTGCAATTATAGATAATTCTCCCCTCTGCCCAACCCTATCTTCCTTCAGCACTTTTTCTGTTACTTGTTTCTTTTTTTAGTTATTCCTTTTCCTTCTTTTTCTTGGATTAGACTTGATTGCTATTTCTGGATCCTAGTATTCTAAGTCCCAAATGAATAGCCTCAAGTTTTCCTAGATTAATAACAGTAAGAGGATCTTCAAAAGGTCTTAGAGTAAAATATTTAAATGTAATGCTCAATTGGGAATAATGAATAATGTTAACTATAAATGGATCTTCGACTTGGTTGAGAAAGAAATGGTCTTTATTAGCTACTAGTAAAGATAAAAAATGATAACTATCACCCATTTTAAATATGAATTTGTGGTTAACCGATACTTAAAACTTATTGGAACCGTATTGCATAATCAAGTGACACAGGTGAATTATGATTGTATTTAACTTCTGTTAATTTTTGTATTATCTAAAAACTTAAAAAAAAATAAAAATATTGTCTGGCCTCAGTGTCCTGGCAGTTTAATTGAAACCAAGCAGTAAGTGTTGTTTCTCGATGTTCACTTTGTGTTAAGGCAATTCTTTCATTGCCTGCAGTAAAAGCAAACAAACTGACTGTGTGGCAAATGGACAGCTAATCGATACACAGCATGTGACAGATCATGCATCTCAAAATTTCAGAAGACGCAACATTGCTTCTGGAGCACTGACATAGCGAGCATGTAAATAACATGAAAGTTCATCATGTAAAGTTGGATTTTCCTTTTCGTTTTGTGCACCTTGCACAACAACAGTTGCTGCATCATATCCTTTATATATATATACACACATTTGATGGCTTTAATAGAAGTGCAAGCTTCCCATTTATGTGTGCATTGTACTTCATCAGAAAATGTGGATTGTATGGAACTACATATCTATTATCAACCTTTTGGCCACGCATAATAGCTGTTTGTCCTTCTCTTCTTTTATACAAAGGGTATCCATAGCATAAGTTTAGATCCGTGGAAAGTGGATGGCAAAATGATTGCTCTTCCAGCTGGTATGTTGTTAGCCAGTTCAGCAACAAAATCTATTAATCCACAATATTGTTCTATGAGAAGCTTGTTTTGTTGAAATTTGATACAAATTTCCATTATTTGCTTCGACTTGTAGATATGAATCAATAATCCATTGTTGTGTGAGTTTGCTCCCACATAAAATTGGATTAAAATGGTCCCGAATAGCAGTTTGTGCCACTTTATATTCCAGCATAGAAATATTGCTTCTAACATGAACTTTACTACTGGGATAACTTTGTAATTGTAATTTTGGTTCCCATCCTGGCTCACCATTTGGAAAGAAAATGGGATATGTCATTGGATCCAAATTACAACTTAATATATTTATGTTTATAAAAGGTCTTCATTGCGTGGATATATTCTAATATCCTGCTGAAATGGTGGTTCACATCATCATTTTTAAAGACCATGGCAACCTCATTTACCCCTGGTAAATTATACCATCTTTGATTAGTATTTTGATTTCTTTTAAAACCACATTTACTCTTGGCATTGGCAATTAATGTATTTGAGCATGTTTTTTTGTTTTCAATGTTTTCAACCTGTGCTAATTGTTTGAACAGCTGGATAAAATTATGGCCAACAACCCATACAGTCAAGCATATAAAGACAATGCGCAAACACTGTTTATTTTCTGGAAGCATCATCCGTTGTTTAACAGCTTCCATTGTATCGAAGACATACACTGTGCAAATTTCCTTTGCTCTCCTTCTTGTGGGTGTAAATGTGAAATGCAATGGTAAATTTGTCCTTGAACTCTAAAACAATATGGACCATTAATATATTAATAAACTAAAGGCATTTTAAAATATAGAATCTTTGTTGTTCATAATGATTACTAATAATTAATAAAATAATGCACATTAAGAATTAATCAATTTCTAAATATATTAGAAAGAGGTAAGCATTAATGTATTAATAAACTTTAGGCATTTTTTAATTTTATAAACATTTTTTGATAATGATTACTAATTACTAAATTAATGTACATTAGTAATTATTCAATTAGTATATATTACAAACAGCTAAGCTTGAAAGTACCGATAAAGCAAAGCAAGTGTAAATTATAAGGTTGTTGCTCATTTTTTAATAATAATAATATATACTTTTTTTAAGAATAATTAATGTATTAATTATTTATTAATGATCATTAATATAAATTAATATACTTTACCTATTTATATTTAATAATCAGCAATCAGTATCCTGAAGAGCTAACAATCTCTTTCGATTTTCCGGCAGCACAAAATGTCCAGACTGTCATCACCTGAGGAGAAAGTGTCAGTTCTGTGGCAAGTGTGCCCTATATAGCGGTTGCGTGCGTGAGACAAAACCGTTGGTTTAGGCGGGAAATCCGCCATTTCACAATCTTAATGAGTAAATGTGTAAGTTAGTGTTGTAAAATGGCGTCCTTCGTTAATCTATGTTTTACGCCTTTCGCAATCATTTTGCGTCCTTACTTTTAGTATTTTTCTACCTTGAACGTCGCTGGCTGTGTTTTGTGCGGTTTGGGGTCGAGTAGCCTTGTTTTCATTTTTAATCAGCCGACATTTTCTCTCTCGCTTAGCCCATTTTCAAGCGCCGAAAGTGCCGGTTAAATTCGACTTCCACCTCACTTTCAGATGTCCAGGCTGTTCTCCCGTGCTGTGTGTGATGGTTTTGTTGTATTTGTTTTTATATTTTTGGTGTTTTTCGGTTTGTGCGGTTCGGCCGTATTTGGTGCTCATCGCCTAAGTGCTCCGAGTAAATGGCTCGCCTCGCTACACAAGGCTTGCAGGCGATGAGCATCGGTGCTCTGAGTTAACGCCTTCTGCGCTCATCACTAAGTCGTACGCACCACGCAAAGCGTGACGATGTCTCGTAGTTTGACAATTATAAATAACCAGGTGTTAACCTGGGAGTTGTGGGAGGGAACTTCTCTCCTCCCCTATATAAACCCCTCCCTTAACCTACATCCTCACCTGAAAATATTCACTTTTCAGGTTGCACGCCGTCCGTTTGCAACCGCCGGCTCCCCTGCTGTTCCTCTGCTTCTCGCAGGTTCGTCCCATGCCTGCCGTTTCTCCCTTCCCCTTTTTGGGCTCCCCCGTCTCTCCGGCCGGCCTCCTTCCATGCTGCTTCCCTAGTCGTTCAGGCACTCTCCTGCATCTCCTGTTCCACCTCACTCCTGCCCTGCTGCCCGTTTCTCCCCTCCTCCTAGCCCCTGCCCTGTCTTACCTCTGCGTCCCGATGGCCCCCTCCTGTTGCTCCGCCGTCTCCGGTCTCATCCTGCGTCCCGCCGCGCTGTTTACGGGCGTCCCGGAGCGCCCCTCTCCCGGCCCAGCTCCTCCTCCTTGCTCCGCGGCTTCCCATGCCTCCTCCGCTGCTGCCCGGCTCCCCTCTTACAGACACCTCTGCCACAGCTCGCCCCTCTTTCGGCGGCCCCGCCTCTCTTTGTCCGGGTTCGCTGCTGGCGCTGCGCCCCTCCTTCGGCGGCCCGCCCTTCTTTTTGTTCCGTCCCTCCTTCGTCCCATGTTGCGGCTCCTTTTTCCTTTCTCCTCTTCCTGCCCTGGCCTGGCTCCTTTGCGCTCGTGCCACGCCCCCCTCGACTACGCCTCCTCCTGTCTCGGCTTTTTTTGCCTCCGGCGCCGCGGTGGTGCTTGCGGTTCGCCCTTCTCTTGCCGGCTCCGCCTTCTCCTGCGCTTACCCTCGGCGGTGCTCATGCCACGCCCCTCTTCCGGCAGCCCCACCTCCTTTTCGTTGTACCTTCCCTCGCTCTGCACTTCCGCTTCTCGTGCTCCCCCCTGTTCGACCAGCGCGCCCTGCTTCGCCTCTCTTGGCCAGTTGTTCCCCCTATCATTGCCTTTTTTTGGCCTCTACTCTATTTTCACACTCGGATCACGCCAGCACCAAACACTGCCATGTTCTCGTGCTGGCAGACTCAAATCAATCCTTTTAGTTACCAGCCATACACCTATCGTATCACTAAACGTACACCATACACCATTCAGTAATTAAAATCTACATGTGCAAATCAGACCTGCCAGAGCACATTTCCTTCATGTACCGGTCTCAGTCAGTCCAATTCACCCCCCTTTTACCTGAGACCAAGTCTCTAGCGGAATCTAATCACAGGCTCACCTTCATATAGCATTACAATCTAGTAAATACATAACTACTATACTTCACAAACAACTTTTTCGTTTACCATGCACCCACAGTTATGCTTCGAACAGTCGCTTCCCTACGTCATACGCATCATTGCCATCACGCATTCGGCTCAGTACAATACGTCCAAATGGACTTTGCTCTAACCTCGTCCCCTCATCGAAACCATTCATTTCAATCCCTACACGTACGCCATGCCATATACCAGTCGATCACCTCAAAGTGCTTCTTTCTTTCACTAGACTCTAACGATAGCCATGGCCGACCAAGCCATCTTGGACGCCGAGAGCTCTCCCTCACAGGCCGCCTCATCTCCACCGATTAATTAATTACTGAATTTTGTAACTGAATTTTAAAATCAGTATGTCTTTTGTAATTATTTTTAGCCTACAGTATGCGAGTAAGCAAGTATGGTATACTGGTAAGTGAGAACTTACAATGATTACTGTCTTGCAATAATTTATTTCAGGGTTTCTAAATATTTTTTTACATTTTAATGTCCTTAAAAAAATATTTTTAATTAAGAGGACAGAATTCTAAAAAGTTAATTAGAAGACTTTAATATACAAGCTTAAGAAGGTGAGAATTTAAGTATAAATCAATAAATAATTGTTGGATTGTACATTTCATATAACATAAAACATAACCAAATAGAGTAGCTGACAGACTAAAACAATTTTAAGTACTCATGGACAGACAATGAGAAATCTTGCTATATTATAGCATCAGATCACAAATGGAAAGAAATAATACATATAATATAATCCCATGTATAAATGAATCTTCTAACGATTTCTGAAAGCAAAAACAGATATTTACAGAGATATAAATAGCACAAGAAAATAATAAGAGAATCAACTACCATGCTCAGACAAACCATGGGCCCGATTAAATACCAAATTTGAAATTAGCTGGAGTTAGATTCAATTAGAAAAGCCCGCAAGGAAATGGCCGGAATCCAAATCCATAAACCATGCTTCGGCACGTAGCAAATTATTCAAACCCATAGTTATGGGTTTAGATGGAGCCATTAGTAAAAGAGACCGTCATCATTATGTCACTAAAACATGGAGGTTACATTTCAATCACTTACGGTTTTAAAGTCAGAGTTGCGATCCGACCCTCATTCAAGAAATAATGCAATATGAAAAAAATCAATAAATATGAAATTCTAGTCCATGCAAGTTCTATCATATGTATCAAAACATTGATTGCTAGGATCGACATAACACAGAAATTAAACATAAAAAAATATTTATTATTGCAGATTTGCGAATTTGAGAATGTTGTTCTATTAATTATAATACCTTTCATAGCTGTCCCTGTAACTTAAAATACAGTAGTGTTTTTATATTTGCTCTTACAGTGCTACAGACAAGAGTTTAACCCCCTTATGGGTCCTCTCTAGTACCCGTATGATTTTCGGCTTCATTTACGGGTGTGAAAACAGTTGTGGGCTTGAGGAGTTGTAGTAACTTAATAGCGATTTGCAAATTCAACATTTACGGGATTGAAAGATCAGAGGCTTATCTGGGTTGGAGTTCAGATTTTGACCTCCAGTAGGGTTTTTCCGCCTGTAACCAGTAGATCATTTGCGGGAAGCTAAGACAGGCCAACTTAATAGCAGTAACTTTTGCAGGCTCCTTTATGGGCTTCTGGAACTGCGATTTGGCGAATTTAATAGGGCTCTTGGTCCATACTGCTTCATCCTAGACTGCCTACCTATCACAAAAAAATATATCTTATTCTTTCATGGATTAATTTAGGTAGTACCCGGTTCAGACGATTGGCAAATATTTTAACATCAATATTAAGTACCGTGTTTCTCAGTGAAAATATTTGCATTTAAGTCTGATATATGCAGAAAGATAGATTATCGTTTACAGATATATGTTTGTAGGGTCACCCACCTCTCCTGTTGTAGAGTAAAATTGCAATTAAAATAGGTTTATGATTAAATAGTTTGTTTTCCAGTAACAGGCTAAAATCTAAATCTGGTGGTTTGTTTTAAACTTATTAAAATAGTCCATGAATGATAAAGCCCTGACAGAGATAACACAAACAGGTCACCTAAAAAAGTAATTGAGACCTTTTCAATTAATGCTACACTAACCTCTAAACCAACATGGGAATAGTTAACTTTAAAGGCATACATAAGATTGAGCCTTATTAAATGGAGTTTGTGTAAAAACAAAGTGCAGCAGAGGTAGTTGGATAAGTTAAAGGGATATCTAAAGGATATCAGAGCTGGATTAATACATTTCTGCACTCTATAGGCAAAAAGCAGCCTATGTGTATACAGCACATCTCATAAAACATTTTATTTTCATTACTATCTAAAAATCCATCTAATGATTGTCTTGTCACCTCCAGGTGGGTTCCTGATCCCCACCCAATCAGCATGCAGCATCCGTGGAGCAATATTGACCCGCTATTTACCTGCTCAGCTAATAGAGCAGTGATGTCCGCCTCAGTCACTGCTGGGATATGGCTCACCCCGGCTTCCTGTTTATGCTGTGGGCTGTTGCCATAGCAACATTGTGCTATGTCTCAAATCTTTAATCTAAATGGATTGGCCAAAACAAATTATGGAGGGGGTGTTAACCTTAATATTAAACTGTTCGAAATTACAATAGATTTTGCTAACTTCAAGGTAAGTGTTTAAATGTTTATTTTGGTATTTTTTTCATGCAAATATTTTTTTCATATACTATTAATTCTCCTCTATCGGATGCATTCATAATCCAGGAAACTTACATATCCCTTTACTGCAACATGCTACTTTAGTGAAAATAAAACCAAAGATGTACATACTGTTAGGGCTTTGACTCCCTAAGTGTCATAGGGTACTCCAGATGAGAATCCCTTGCTCACTGTGCCTTAGGGACTTATCAGCTACGCCCTACTGCCAAGGCCCAATAAAGGCCGAAACATACATTAGGGTTTAAGGTTTCTCCTGTTCAGGGTAGAATTGCCTGGTATTTCAGGGCTGGATCACTGTTAAGTGAGACCAGACTGATATACTACAGGATATTTCTCCCTATTAAGGGCACAAGTGAACTAAAAGAGGTTGCTCTCAGAGTGGATGACCATATCCATAGAACTACCTATTAAGGATAGTTTGTTCTTTGCAGTAAATTAACATTAGTCTTACTGATGAGGCAGATATTCAATGCAAATCACTCAAAGTAAGTACTATGAATAAGCCAGACACATTATTAGATACCAAATTGACGTTGGGGCTATTATATAGTCCTATTGTACAAACTAGAGACCCGAGGAAGATACTCCATTCCTCCCAAAGATTTTATTTTGACAGAAAAATTGCTGCAAGATTGTCATATCTCAACAATTAATGAACTCAAAAGGAAGATTTATATGAACCAATAGAGGAGGAAGAAACTAAAGAGGTGATTAAAAATAATTAAAAAAAGGCAAAATTGCTAGAATATACAGGCATTTTTACTAAATGTTTACTGCCCAAATAATAACGCTAAGAAAATTACAGTTGCATCTTATCAGGCGGTGACATCCCAGAGGAAATGCAATTGGCATACAGGTATACCCCGCTTAATGCTACCCCTGTTTTTTCTGCAATTCCCCACTTGACGCTAAACCCTGCTATAGCTCTGTTTTTTAGCTGCTGATCGCTGTGTTCCACTATAACTCTGTTTTTTCCTCACACGACTGCATTTAACTCTCAGAACAGCATGACAGAGTTAAGAGACAGAGCTGAATAGTGAGTGAGAGCAAAGCAGAGAAGAAAATGCCATCATGGACAAACAAAGCCACTGAACAACACAAATTCCTATCTCCACCAGAGAGAAGGTACAGAATATTTTGAATGTTCCCTTGTTTCTCATAATGTTAATTGTCTAATAAAATCTACATACCGTATATACTCGAGTATAAGCCGACCCGAGTATAAGCCGAGGCACCCATTTTACCACAAAATACTGGGTAAAATAAGTGACTCGCGTATAAGCCGAGGGTGGGAAATGTGCTGTCCCCTGTGTCCCTCTTGTGCCCTCTGTGTCCCCCCTCTCTCTCCCGTGTCTCTTCCCCCCTCCCTTATCACCCTCCTCAAACTCCCTCCTCATCCTCAACCTCCCTCCTCATCCTCAACCCCCTCCTCAACCTTCCTCCTCAACCCCACCATCCTCATCCTCAACCCCCCAACCTCAACCTCCCTCCTCAACCCCCCTCAACCCCAACCCACCTCCTCAACCCCCCTCAACCCCAACCCACCTCCTGAACCCCCCTCAACCCCAACCCACCTCCTCAACCCCCCTCAACCCCAACCCACCTCCTCAACCCCAACCCACCTCCTCAACCTCAACCCCCATCAACCTAAACACCCCTAAATACCTCCCCCCTCTCCCCTCACTTACCTGCTTGTGCTCCGGCCTCCGCTCCTTGACCCGGCGCCGGCGCGCATGTGATGTCACATGCGCGCCGGCGCCGGGTCAAGGAGCGGAGGCCGGAGCACAAGCAGGTAAGTGAGGGGAGAGGGGGTTTAGGTTGAGGAGGGGGGAGGGAAAGAGACACGGGGGGGTAGAGAGACACACGGGGGGGTTAGAGACACACGGGGGGGTTAGAGACACACGGGGGGGTTAGAGACACACGGGGGGGGGGGTTAGAGACACACTGGGGGTTAAAGACACACGGGGAGTTAGAGACACACATGGGTTAGAGAGACACGGGGGGTTAGAGAGACACGGGGGGTTAGAGAGACACGGGGGGTTAGAGAGACACGGGGGGTTAGAGAGACACGGGGGGTTAGAGAGACACGGGGGGTTAGAGAGACACGGGGGGTTAGAGAAACACGGGGGGGGGGAGAGAGTGACTCGAGTATAAAAGAAAAAAAGGGCTGAAAAACTCGGCTTATACTCGAGTATATACGGTAATTGTTTTTTTGAACGTTTTTACAGAAAATATCTGAGTGCAAAGAAGACTATGGCATATTGAAGCGCTATAGCATTCCTCTGGGTGTGAAGATGCAGGTGCTGGACCACCAGGAGAAAGGAGAACACCAAGTGGAAACTGGAGGCGATTTAAAGTTGCCAACCTCCACAATCCTCACCATACTTAAAAACGAGAACATCAACCACAACCACCAGCACTCTATCTTCTGCGAAGAGGATTACCCAGTTCAGATGCTATGCCCTGGAGGAAATAGAGAAATGCCTTTCGAATAACCCCTGCAATATCAAAATCAACGGGAGAAGTGGGAAAGCTGCTGTAGCCTTACCAGCCACTTTGAAGGACATTGTGGAAAGAGGCAATTATCCACCAGAACTGGCATTCAAAGTAGATGAAACAGAACTATTCTGGAAGCAAATGCCAAACCACACCTTCATATCCCGTGAGTAGAAGCTCTTGTCGGGGTTCAAAGCAGGCAAAGACGACTAACCCTTATTCTGAGTGGGAACGTCAGAGGCAGCTTCAAGATCAAGCCATTGCTGGTGTACAACTCAAAAACAGCTAGAGCCATTAAGGGGATTACGAAATCCATTTTGTCGGTCATTTGGCAATACAACCAGAAAGCTTGGATCACAATGAACATCTTCAAGAACTGGTTCAGTGATTTCTGTACATTGGTGCAACGCTACTGCAGGAGTAAAGGGATTGAGGCAAAAGCCCCCAACACTACTTCACCCATCCATCCAATGGATCAAGGAGTCATTGATACCTTCAAGGCCTATTATCTTTGTTGCACATTCCTACAGCTCATTGACCAGACAGACAGCAAGGACAACCAAAGTGTACCATCATGCAGGCCATAACGAACATCAATTTGTCCTTGAATGAGGTCACACAGTAATATCTGAAAACTGTGTGGAGGAAGATATGGCCCGAGCTATGTGCCAATGTGCAACCTGAACAGCACATCATTGCGGAGATAGTAGACCTGGTTGATACGGCTGTACTGGGAGACAGAGAGGAATGGAAAGAACTTTCAACCGAGTTCCTCAGCAAGAGTTTGCATTCTATCAATGACCTTAGGGATGACTTTGTGGCAAATTATCTGGACACTGTGAGGAGCAGAAATGTGAGATGCAGCATTCTTGGGGCAGTTTCTTGCTACCAGCATCTGCTGGATGGCCACAGAAAAAAAAAGACAGATGTCCTTGGACCAGTTTGTCTAAAAAAAAGCCAGGATGGAGGATGAGCCCAAAGCTTCCACTTCTTCTAACGTTGACTGTTTAGTTTTTTTGTGTTATGTTTGCAGTTTTTTAAAAGTCAATATAAAGACCCCATTTAGCACTGATTCGATTAGCACTCTTATTGCCGGGAACCTATCTATATCACTAAATAGATCTGTCATAGTTAAACAGGGAAAAGATTATGCAAACACTTACATCCTATAACTTTATTAAATATAGATCTTATCTTTTTTACAAGGATACTAGCAAATTGTCTAAATCAGTATTTACCATCATTGATTCACAATTATCAAGTGAGTTTTATCCCTAAAAGGCAAGCACTAGATAACATTAGGAGAGTATTACATTTGATAATGCTGGCGGAACAAACATGGAAAAAAAAATTGTGTGATAGCACTAGATTTGGAGAAGGCCTTTAATTCAATTAGCTGGCCTTATTTATTCCATACACTTCACAGGTTTGGCTTTACCGGACCTTTTATATAAGCCCTGAAGGTCTTATATATTAAGTCCATGGCACAAGTAAAATAAAGGAAAAATACAAGATAAGAGTGTCTGTTATTTCCATGACTTTTTGTGATAGCTAATGAACTACTAGCTATTCAAATCAGATAGAATGTTGATATAATATGTCTAACAGGCTTGTATACTTTTGCCCAATCTATGAGACATTGAGTACATTTAGCAAATGCTCTATCTACCAATTAATAAAGACAAAACAGAAGCATTAAGTATTAATGTAACATTAGCAACCCAAAAATTATTCCATCTTAATACTGAGTTCCAATGGAAATATGATTTTCATTTTATTTAGGTGTAAACATATTGCAAAATTCAGCAGACGTATATAAAGTAAGCTATTCTCCAATCATTCATAAAATGAAAAAAGATCGAGAAAGCTTATCTAAATATCACATATCATGGGTAGGTTGTATCCATGCATTGAAGATGTCTGCTTTAGCTTACATAATATATTATTTTTGTTGTCTGCCTATTTCTATCCAAGGAAGATATAGATGCCTGTAAAAAAAGATGTCCACAAATTTAAAAGGCAACAGTTATAGATTAGGACACTAAATATAAATTATGGACATCAAAGACTCAAAATGAAGAAGGGGAAGTAAGAATCTGTACAATAAGCATTTCATCTTCTTATTGAATATAAAATAAAATAAAGTCTTATGAGAAAACATTATCTGTTATCCCCAGCAACATAAATGGGGACTGGTGAGAAATATCCATTGAGGTTTTGCAAGACAAATCTAACGTGCCAAATAGAGATATATTTAGGTACACCATGGTTCTGTTCCGAGAAAAAAAGATAATTGATCCCTTATTTAGAGTAGGACGGGGAGTTGGAAGAGTTCACTTTGAGTGGAAGATTATATGGTTAAAATTAATGTCGATATATGTTTATGTTTGGAATATGATCAAGACAAGTGTGGTCAATAGACATATGCATAAAATAGAAGATAGAAGATGATCATTCTATTTGTTTTACGGTATGATTGATAATTCATAGTGTGAGTTTTTGAAGACTATTAAAATAAATTGCATAGATTGGAGTATTTTTTAATAATTAATCTATGGAGATTAAACATGTGTAAGGTTATAGAACTAATGAACATTCAACTCATTCTTCTGCAAATTTCAGGATACAAAGAGCTTTATTCTAGTGCAATAGTCTACCTGGAGAAGTTAAACTCTCTTCCTCATTCCAGGCTGAAATGAGGAATATAATTACAAAGTAGATAAGAAATCTGCAACATATTAGAATTCCATAACATTTGCTCTGATTCTGCTTGGCTATATTATAATATAACACAAAAAATCATTACTTATCAGGCTAAAGTGGAAACTCAAGACAAAGGAACAATAACATTGCCATCTAATTAGAAGCAATGTGTGAGAATGTCACGATCTAATGTCAGATAGAGAGCGTGTGTAAAAAGCCCTTAGTACCTAATGTAGGTGTAATTTCCTTCCTTGAATGTATAGACCTTTTTGCACATTAGCACACCTCATAGCTATTTTAATTTTATATTAATAAAAATAAAATACATATATGACAATAATATTTGATTAAAAACTGGTACTTTTATGCTATAGATGCAAAGTACATTTACATTGAATTAGTTTATTTTGCATGCTGCTTTCCATAATGTCTTATTTCTTGGCTGTTACAAAAGTAATCTTAAGTGAAAAGAATGAATGCATGTTACATTTCAAAACTTCCCTTATAAAACATTTGCAGCAAAAGTGAAATTCAGGATGCTAAGAGAATGATTAACTAATTCATGCTCCTTTGTCTAAGCACGGCATTAATACAGTATTTAATTTACGGGAGATAAGACGTTTGCATGCTTGTATGCATAATGAAGTCAATGACTATATTTGGTGCAAAGCTTTTCTTGTATATACTTATACAAAATAAAGGACATAGAAAAATAGAATGCTTGGCAAAGAATGGTTACTTTAACAGGCAAAATAACCTTCATGTTAACTAAACAATGAACATCCAAAACAAATTTACTGCCTTCAAGCACCTCCCATGCAGCCCCCAGCACGCTCTCTGGGGTGAGAAAGAACACCCCTCTTCAACACTTTTAAAGGACTCAGGCAATGCATATGAGGCCCTTTAAGAGGAATAGGTTGCCCATCACTTCCTTACAGAAGAGTTAAGTATTATTATTATAAGAAGTCATGATTATAGGGTTTTTAACTGGTTCTATCCCAGCTTGTATACTTGTATGTCATGTCTTATGAGAATTTCAATGTCGCCTCTTTGTTGGAAATGTGGAATATACTTATAACTGAATGCAACTGACTGGCTGTGACACACTAATTTGTAAGGTACACCGTAAACATTAAAAAAAACTTGATTTACTTCTGATGAAAAAAAGTTTACCTGACTTCGGATCCATTTTTATGTAAAACATTTATTTTCCCTGAAACTCTTTTTAAATGAATTATGGACTTTTTGCTACTCTACTGCGCATAAGAAAGTGAATCCGAATGACTGAGGAAGTGATTAACTTACCAGTACACAGCAGGGAAATCATGAAACCTAGCCCTTAGTGAGGCTCTCTTGGGAAAGCTTTGACTACTCTGGGTGTTTTGTAAGCATGTTTGCCACTTTTGTCAAAATTCTCCATAATTTTTTCAGTGAACAAATGTACATATAAACCTACTGAGGCAAATGCAACTATACACTACAACTACAAGTCAGTCTCCCAAATTAAATTAAATAAATGCATGCAAACAAAAGCAATAGAATGACAACAGTACAAAGAAAAATCTGAATTCCATGTTCACCATTACACTTTAGTATTATTTATTTTTATTATCTCACAATGTGAAGCTTACAACTTCAATGTTGAAAAGTCAGTCCAAATTATAACCTAAAACACTGTAATAAACCAATATATAACAATGTACAAAATAATACATTAAAGGCTGCCGCATTCCCATTATCATAATCTATTGCTCTTTACCCCTTTTCTCAAATGTCCTTTGCTTCATTTGAGATGCTAAATCTCCTTCCGGGATATTTCCACATATTTATGTAGCCTAAAAGTTAAACAGTGTTTTTTCCTCTAGGCCTGCTTCACTATGTACATTTAAATCCATGTTAATGTCATTATATTAAAATTATACAAGCAATTATTGTGCACACTTTTACTTTATTTCAACAAAGGTAAGTAGACATTTATAATATTCGCAAAAAAGTAATAACCACCCCACAGTTCCAAATGATCAAAATTTAAGAAAACAAACATTTCCTATGTATAAATAAAACTTTTTTTAATTTGTGCTCTATGACATCAACTTTTAAGGCCAATAATCTATAAAATGTATACTCTAAAACTCCTTTGGTACCTATATAATCTGTATGACATAATTAAATTAGTTTTCTTCATGTTGAATTTGCTTAGTATAATTTTTTACATAGACGTGGTATTGTTTCCTGTTATTTGTCCATACACTGCATGACCTTAACATTAACCTTATCTATAGAGCAACATCATTAGCACAAGGATCTTGCATGAGGGTTGTCTGCTTGTTGTCTGGAGTCTAACTTCATCAGTTCTTCCAAAATAACCAGCAAGGTCAAATGAATAATTAGAAATGTTAGTCTCCTTTTCTACACAGAGCACAAATCCAAGAAACATAAACTTCACATACACCATATATTTCTCTGAATGTATTACCATACTGATTTAAGTATATACATTTAAGAAATGTTCCATTGGAGCATATCTACTTAAACTGATAACAGATAACAATGTCAAAGAGATTACTCATCATGATATAGTCTTTATACATTATGTAGAAAGTGTAGAAATGTATAATATCTATTAACAATCCCCAGAATCTCTACACACACCTCAGGGTTCCAAGCTTCTAAGTATGCAGCACCAAGAATCTGGAACTCTACCACGCTCAGTCACAGAATCCCCTAATTTGGTCACTTCAAAAAGAGACTGGATACTATGCTCCACTAATCCTCCCATCTTTCTTAACATAAGAGTCTTCTATAGGGAATCCTGTCTTTTCATGATATGGCCAGAATATTTTAGCTTTAGCCTCATGATCAAATCTTCCAGTGAACAGTTTGACTTTATTTCCTATAGTACTGATTGTTTGGAGTCCAAGGGTCTCTAAGTAGTTTTCTCCAGCACCATAATTCAAAGGTGTTAATTTTACGGTGCTCATCCTTCTTTATGGTCCAACTCTCACATCTCTACATTACTATTGGGAATATCATAGCAGGGCATCCTCTTGACTTTGGCCCAACCAGTTATTTAAATGTGGTGATACTCACCCTCTGAACTTCCCCAGAATTGCTGTAGGCATCTTCTGACCGATTGGCTAATCTTCCAGTGCTATATAGTTGTGTCTATCTTGGTTATGCTTATCCATAATTTCTTTTTTAGCAAAGATCCTAGCGTGAGTTTCCAGTTCCTTTTCCAGAGGACCACAATATTTCTGACCACTCTGCTATATTTTTAATTAACTATTTTTATTGTCTTTATTTATAACATAAAAACAGCACAACTAGTTTTTTTTTATCAATGTATAAAAAAAAAGAAGGGAAGGGGGCAAAGAAGTCCTGAGGCAGTGCAAATCAGTATAGTTTATTGAATCAAAATAAGTAAAAAGTAGTAATTACACTCACATGTAAAATCCTCAGTACATGTGACGTATGTAGATAGCATTTAGGTACTAGACCCAAAATACACAAACCCAGACCATTTGCATAGAAATACATGCAGCAGGATACTAGGGGTCTTCCAATAATCACAAGGGGCTTGCCGCTATACTATAGCAATCCTTGTAGAGGGCGTAAAAATATGTACAGTTGATCTTGAGTGATATGGGCTCAGAAAGTTTTTTTTTGTTAGAACCCCACTTTTAATAGTAACCTAAAGCTCTAATAGTGTGGAACAAACTACTTCGGCGTAGAATATAAAAAAAAAGCCCAATGCCCTGATAATACAAATACAGCAGCTCCCACCATGCAAAAATAGCTAGGTTCCCAGAGTGCACAATATTGGAAAATAGTACTATATAAGTGCAAACAAATTAAAATACAATAAAAAGTATGAGCTCTTTAAGTGTAGGTTACTATTAGAAGTGGGGTTCTAACAAAAACCCCTCTCTGAGTCCATATCACTCAAGACTGACTGTATATATATTTTTTAAGCCCTCTACAAGGATTGCTATAGTATAGCGGCAAACCCCTTGTGATTATTGGCAGACCCCTAGTATCCTGCTGGATTGGAAATGGACTTGCGCTTCTTTGCCCCTTTTCCCTTCTTGTTTTTTATATATCGAGACTACACCAGTGGACAGTGTTTATATTTAAGAAGCTGCGGATTTTCAGACGAAAAGCCCCTTTTGGATCATCTGAAGATATACTCATATAAACACTATTGATTATATCTGGGCATACGTATTTTCTCCAAGAGACACAGTTGGACTAATTTGGAACTTTGCATTATCAGTGGTCATTGGACGACTTTCATTTGATATGGTAGTTTATCATTTTTATTCCTGTAGATGCCTTACAGGTGATATAGGAATTGGGTCTTATTTGTATATTGGTGTTTATCATGCATTATTCAATATACAATATTATTTGTTTCTGTTATAACAGTGTTATTATGCATTCTTGTCATACACTCTGGTTTTGAGTGTTGACTATTTATACATTGATAAAATATATCCTTATATTATTTGAATTCAAAAGAAAAAACACTTTTACCTTTCTTAAACAAGTTACAGATCAACATACAAGCTTACACATATAAGCCAAGTGTCAGGACTGATTTTGGGACTCCCCTGAACCGCACAAGCAATCCTGCTATTTAGAACCCTGGCACACTGGGTTGCTAGTATCAAAGGCCATCAAAATGGACATGATACGTGTTGTAAAACATATGTGAAGTTTTTGTGTGTAGTGTGGGCGACAAGAATGAATATTTTACCTGTAAACTAACAGAGATACACTTTCTGCTATAATGTGTTAGTGGGCCAGCAAAGGGTTAAACACAAGGTTTCTGCAAGAATGTACATGGCCCCTCAGAGCAGCCAGGTATTCACCTAACAGCAAAACCCAGGTTTGGGATATGAAGTGACCTAGCCAGAAAATCCCTTGGCTTTGGTGTATATGGTGATGGGATGGAGGTTTATGGCCTAGTAAAGTGGTTAGGGTTAGCACGTCCTTCGCGTGCTGGAGAACAGCGCGGACTGTCATCAGGGCACCGAGAACTGATGACGCTCTGCGCTCCAGCCTGCATCCCATCTGCCACAGAGACTTCTCATGTGCGCGCCCCCATCTCATATTTACGGGACCTGCTTGCTGGAGGCTACCAAGGCAAGGGGCCGAGTCTGCCATGTGGGACTGGCATGTGTCACAAGGAGCATATTGTATGTAATGTCACTAGGAGCATGTTGCATTGCATGTTTATCACTACATGACATTGTCATTACTTGCATGTGTGATAAACATGCAATGCAACATGCTCCTAGTGACACATGAAACAATGCCAGGCCGATATTGCACACTGTCAGACCCTTACCTTACCAAGCAGGTCCAGTAAATATGAGATGGGTGGCGCACTCGCATAAGAAGCCCCTGTGGCAGATGGGATGCAGGCTGGAGCGCTGAGCGTCATCAGGGCGCAGTTGTCTGCGCCCCGATGAAGGTACGCTGTTCTGCAGCGTGCAAAGGTCGGTGTGCCTGGTGAGGAGGTCACACTAAGAATTCAGACCCCCTCTCACAGGGAGGGAAATCAGGAAGGGGTGTGGGTAAATCTTTTTGTATTTGTGTAAGAAGAATAAAGTTTGCAGTCTGCTGTCTGCACTAACTAAGGTTGCATGTGTCTGATTTTTCTGATTCTCCATGAATGATGTCCTGATCTGAATTGCTGGATGCTGAGATGAATATAAAGTCCCAACCTGCAGATTGTTCCTGAGTAAATTTCAAGAATAGCACAGCTCATACTGTGTGTTTTCCTTAGGTGCAGTATACAGATGCTGAGACTAGTGTCAGGAATAGTAGAGCTCACACTGTCTGTATGAAGGTGCATTATCAGGGTGAGGTGTGTAGTGTCAGTACAGCAACAGTAGTGCTAATACTGTCTGTATGAAGATGTAATATATATATGCTGTGTTTAGCGTCAGAACAGAAATAGCAGAGTCCACACAACACCCTGATACCTCACCTTCACAGAGACAGAATGTGTGTAGTGTCAGGAATAGCATAGTTCACACCCTCTGTATGAAGATGCAGTATCAGAATACATGTGTGTAGTGTCAATACATGAATAGCATAGTTCACACACTGTGTAAAGGTAAAGTATCGAGGTGCTGTGTCATGTGTGTAGTGTCAGTAGAGGAATAGCAGAGCTCACACTGTCTAATACTACACACAGCGTTTGAATACTGCATTCAAAGAGAGCTCATACTATCCTAGCAATCCTAATAGCAGGAACCCTGTCTCTCAAACTACTAAAAACATCACCTAACCATAATTTACCAATAACAATGCATGAAATAGGACAGTTGGTCATATTCACAGGTATCTACTAAGCATGTTCATTACATTATTTTCATCTTACATATTACTCAAAAACAGCTTAAGCTATAAAAATGAAATTGGTTCCAAAAGGCATGAAGGCAAACTTTCAAACAAATCCATTCAACAGATTTGTCAAACCAAAGTTATAAGCTCATGAAAAATAGGTTATAATGTAAGATTCCAAAGAACCTTAACTGTTAGAGCATGACTGTAGATCTCAATCACTCCTTAGGTTCCAATTCACAGCATTCATGATCTTTTGTTATCAAACTCCCTAGATTTTCTTGTTCTCACTTAAACCTGTATCACTGACAAAGGTACTGCTTCTCCTGCTGGTGTTTCCTATGGTAGTCTGTGCTTCAGTCACACTACAAGTAATAAACAGGGAGGTTGTGTTGGCATCCTCCTCTCACAGCCTCCTCTACCTCTTTATCCTGGGTCGCTGTAGCCTATGCCCCTGACCCAACTTCTCAGTTTCTTGACTACTTCACCTCCTGGCTATCCCACTGACATAGCAACCATGATCTTTGGCATCATCCACATTACTACTGACAACCCCAATGTCTCCTTCACAGCAAAAGTGCTCGCTTTCCTGCTTGCTCCTTCAAACTCTCCCAATAGATAAATTATTCCACCAACACCAGTAACTGCATATTTTCAGGAAGAAGGATGGATGTATCGGGGTTCTTCTCATCATCTCATCCTACATCATGTCCCTTGGATCATATATCTCCTTATCTTCTACGCTGTCTAACTCACATCTTTAACATTCCAACCTTCCTTTAAACATGCACTTATAACACCCATTTCTTAGAAACCATTTCTTGATCCTCCTTTCCACTCTACCCTCAAATCTCTCCCCCCATTTGCCTCCAAGCTATTAGAGAGGCTATAATTACCTCTCACTTTCTCTCTGCAATCTCCTTACTTGAAAATCTCCAATCTGGTCACTTCCTATAGACTGCATTAACAAATGGGTCCATGATCTACTCACAGCCAAATCTAAGGGTTACTATTCTCGCTTCCTTCTCCTCTTTCTTTATCGTTCTTGGACATGGTTGATCACCCTCTTATATTTTGAACTCTATTGTCCATGTGGGACACTTCCTATATAATGAACTGTTCCCTTCAGTGTCTCCTTCCCTTGATCTTCCTCTAGTTCTCTTCATTAGTACTTCTCAAGGGCTCTTGGACCTATTTTCCCTGTATTTCTCCTCACTTGGAGAACTGATCCAATTATTTGGCTTTCAGTATTAAGCATCTTTAATATTATGGGATATAACGCAAATGTAGAACGACGACGCCCATTATATTGCCAGAATATTTAAAAGCTTCAAAAATTTGTGAAATCTGTCCTTAGTACTTGACCCAAAAATAGCCAATGAATTGACCTAGTTGCTGAAATTCCTAATAAGATCTATATCTCAAGTAGTATTGTCATATTACTCATAAAGTTAAGTTGTCATAATACCAACTTTGAACTGATTAATGAATCTGCACTCCCCATATATTCACTTGTTTTACAATCTCAATTATTGGATAAAGAAGCAGTGTTCCTCATATTTAGCAAAACCTTGCTTAATCATAGGAAAGCAACCAATATTCATGAGGCAATATATATTTTTAAAAACACTATATACAAATAACACCTGCAAGAGTGTATATGAAATTAGGAGTATAGTATGGAGCATACTATACTATACTATATCATACTCCACTATTTATCAGGTTGCACACTGCTATTTAGCATATCATTAGCGCGCATACTTGCGATTTAGTGCAATACTCCGATTCTGGAGCTGTGAGCAGGAATTACAATCCTCCCTATGAATCTCCCAATTGTCCACTCTGCAGGGTGATGTATCAAATGCCCCCCCCCCCCCCCGACGATTTGTTTCGCCCCCTTCTGGGCTTGCTCATGGGGTTAACTGCTGCTATAATTTGCTTTTAATGCCCTGCACTTTCTTATTATGCGTGATGACATCACCGCGTGCATTCCAAGTCGGAAAGCGGAAGTCAACCAATGTGTTTTAGCGTGTGGGTATGCGTTCCAAGCTGAAAGTTAACTTTTGCACTAATTCACCTCAATTCCTGCATTTTCATATCAACCATACCCTTGGGCTAATTAAAACATATCATTGTTGTGATCTACATAAGAAAATAACGTGTCCCAACCAATTTCTGGCAATCTTTATTCCGGCATGTTGTGAATAGTGCTAAACGGTAAACTGTCCCACAAAAAAAAAGTAAAAAAGTAATAAATAGTTAGTATTATTAGGACCAATCTGTATAGCACAAGCAATACATGAATAGTTAGTAAATTTTATTCTATCATAAGATGGGATTATCAATGAGAATTATTAATGAGACTGTTATCCAATGTTATCCGTTAATATATATATATATATATATATATATATATATATATATATATATATATATATAGATAGATAGATAGATAGTATAGTTGCTCAAGGCCAAATGCAGCAATTTGTCTGTTTAAAATACAAAAGGAAAACAATATTTCAATATTGGAAGTTCTCTGGGTCCGAACCAGTAGGTATACATACACTTCCTCCATGCATGTTTTAAATTGCGTCTAATCTGATCTAGTTTAGTCAAAGTTTGGACTGAGGAAAGATGAATATTAAAACCCCTCATTAAGGCCATTTGGATATTGTGCGTTCAATAGAAAGATCCAGTTACTTTCAAGTTGAAATAGATGCTGAACCACACAATATCTGATCGATGACAAAAAGTTTCATTTAGACAACTTTATTCTTGTGGAAGAATTTCATATGGCAGGAGACCGGCGTACCAAGTTCTTTCACTACCGAGTATGCATGCTCCAGAATTCTCCTGCGCAGTTGTCTTATTGTTTTCCCAACGTACAACTTGGAACTAGGGCACATCATTACATATACTATGAAGGTGGAAGCACAATTTATTAAGGTCTTCAATGGAAATTTCCTTACGGTGTTGGATCCACAAATTATTTGCTTGGCTGTATATAGCTGCAAGCTTTACAATCTGTACGTTGGTCTTAGCCATGTCTCCTGTCTTTTCGGTGGTTTAAAGAAGCTTTTAACCAATAGAACTTTCATATTCATCTTTCTGCGGTATGTTATGGATGCTTCCTTCGTTAGACATTGTTTCAATGTGGGGTCGTCCAGAAGGATGTGCCAATGCTTATTTAGCACTCCTTTAACTCCTTCCCAATTGCTCCTATAGGACATGATGGATCTAACTTGTTTGCCCTTTTTTTTTTCGTTATGGCCATATAAAAGTTCTGATCTCTCAGATTCAAGGGCACGTTTATAGAAATTTTTCAACACCCGATTGGGGTAACCCAACTTTTAAAATGTTTCCTTAAATTGTCTGCTTGCTTCTTAAATTAAGCTATATCATCACAATTTCGTTTAAGGTGCAGGTATAGACCAAATGGGATACCAGATTTTAAATGCCAACGGATGCAACAATTAGTTTGTTGCTGTACTTTTCCTGAAAGTTGAAGAGTGAATTTCTCCAGTGAATTATTCCAATCATACACAGAACTACATCTACTCTTCTCACATATACCCTCAGAGCCTTTTCCATGTCACTAAGCAAACTCCTCTTGGATGTCTCAATGCTATCGGAAACTTAACATGTCCTAAACTGAATTAACAGACTTTACTCTTAGGAACATAACAACAATACATCTCCCACAGCATTGACAATGCCACTACATCTTCAACCATTCAAGCACATTGCCTAGGGGTGATGTCACTCAGGACCAACACTTCACAATATTTCTCTCTGCCTGTTAACTCTACTTACAAAATGCTCCAAGAACTCACCATTTTGTCAATAATGATACAGAAAAGTTTCTCATCCACTCATTTACATCTAACTTGGATTAACCTTCTAAATGGCATCCCTCTGCTGCTCATCTCTGCAAATCCCTACAAAGACTCCCAATATCCAACAGAATAAAATTCAAACTGTTAGTCCTTGCCTGAAAGGTGTTCCATGATGTAGCACTTCACTACTCTCTGCCTTCATTTCCAGATACTCCACTGCCCCCAGCGTGTTCTCCAGAGACCTTTGTTTGGTCTCCTCACGCTTCTGCATACTAGTTTCCTCCTGCACAGCACCATTCTTTTGGAACTCACTTCACTTCTCTTCAGACTCTCTCCAAGCCTCCAAACTTAACTTCCAAAAAAACACATTAAAACATGTCTATTCAGTGTAGCATATCCCAAACACTGACACAATACCAACAGATCCCAGAATAGACAATCTACCTATACCCACGACAATGCATCTGGCTCACTTGGCATCACCACAGCATTATCATTTATCTCATTTACTATGACTTCACTGTCTATTATAAGTCATACTGTTTCTACATCACAACTGTCCAACATCTCCTGGTCCAGGCACTACTTTATTGCAGTTAGTATCCCATCTACCTTCTATATCACAGTCACTCACCGTACCAATCTAACCTGTTCCAACACCCCTCTAGATTTAACAGGGTCCTCACAGTCTTCCACATCATTTTGGTGACCTCTAAATGTAACTTCAACGAACTCCAGCTATATGTGTAGTGATGCGTAAAATGTTGGCGCATTACTAATACTTGGTAATAAACTTTACATAGATTTATTGCATTTTCTATTGCTAAAATGCTCCATACATTTTAAAATACAAAAGCAAGCATCCATCAAGGGCTATGCAGAAATATTAAACACAATAGGAAACCCCCTCACATAAATCTAACTACAGACGACCCTCAATATTTGCGGGGGTTATGTCCGCGGCATATCAGCAAATGAGGAAAAAACATGCATAATTGAAATTAGGCTTAAATTTATGTAGAATAGTTACTTTATTAACAAATAGTGACATATAGAGAACAAGAGAATAACAGTATAACCATTATATGGTGCACTCATGGTATAACGGCAAAGTAAATAAATGTAAATCATAAAATATAAGTTTTATTCACCTAATACTATAAATTGGTATACTACTGTACATGTGAATATTGTATCATGAAAATGGTGCAAAAAAGAAAAATGTCATTAAAAATCAGAAGATTTCCTCCTCCACAATCTAAAGGCAGATAGAGATCCACAATGTAACCTAAAACCAATAAAATAGTCACATGGAGTATGGTAAATCATACTCCTTTACCTTTAGTGTACACTGGAGAAGAGTCCATGTTCGAATGCTGTGCCCATTCCATTTCCCCCTCTGCCCCTTATCTCTCCCACATAATTTCCATTTTCAATCTTCTGTCAGGATCCCACTCTATCCATGAAGTCTGTGATATTGTGAGGAAACAGAAAACACTCCCCTCTCTCAACTATTTCGTACTATTGTTTCTATTTAGACGCTAACCACCGGCCAACCACAAATATCTGTTCACTCAGCAAGACCTGCTAACAGGTTACCTAACCTTAGATGGTCACCAACCATCTGACCACATTCACCCACCCTTTCTTCAATACCTCTTCCTTGCTATGACATGACACCTGCACAAATTCAACCCAACCTTTGACTTGTTGCAACACCCCAGCAACAAACCATACCCTATGCTCTGCCCTTTCCTAACAGTTCTTATTTATCTACCTGTGCCATGATTGCTTGCACGGTTTTTAACCACTGTAAAGTGCTTTGGATAAAAGCACTATATTAAAGAGATATTTAAGCTTCCTGGATTATGAATGCATTTGATAGAGGAAAATGAATAGTGTATAAAAAATTTTTTGCATGAAATAATACCAAAATAAAAATGTAAACACTTACCTTGAAGTTAACCATATGAAAAATGGAAAAAAACAATAGAAGGAGAATGTGAATGCTCAAAAGAAAAAGTGAAATATACAAAAGCAGCCTCTTTTGAACAAATAATAGCCTCAAAGCTGAAAAATATTATTGGAAATATATAACATGAGATGTTTAAAATGAATACTATACCATAAATAAACTAGAAACAACGTCTTAACAAAAAGTGATACAATACTAAACCACTGTACTATTGAAAGAAAATAGTTTGCACGAAACAAATATAAAATGAACAGCTATTAATTGAAAGAAGTGGAATAAGTTCAATGGTGAGGTAAATACAATAAACTCAACCAATGGGGTGAAACTACTGTAATACATTAACAAAAATTCCTGCAATGTATTTAATCTCCGCTTCCTCAGGCAGCGTTAATAAAAAATCCTGCAAAGCATTTACCAGCTGAAAAGAAATGTTAAGTAAGTTCTTTTTGGGCTACAGAATGTGGAAGATGGTTAGTTTGTAAAATACCTTACTATAGAGATTACTTTACATCTTGACATGAACCCATTAGAAAATCAGATGTCTGTAATGCACATATCATCAAGTCTATATAATGGTAAAGGGTTACACAAATGCTTGTTATAGGCGTCATATACTGTATATACTGCTTGAGAAAGGGCAGGAGGCCCTGAAATGTTAGAAAACTGTAGTTACAACATATGAATAAAGGCCAGATGCTGTCCAACATGATTTAGCAGATATGTAAAACAAGTTGCAAGTAATGTTTACCACTGTAAACAAAGGAAATATGTGTTGTGACATTGTCTACTTGGATGCAAAAAGGATGGTCCAAGTTCATTTTGCCATAAGAAATATAGTGATAGAAGTATTGTTGTTTCATAAAATTACATTTACAAAGTTTATTCCAATCCCGTTTAGTATGTGTAAACCTTTTAGCTAATCGAATAGCTCAAACACCAATAGTTATTTTTTTTCCTTACAGATTTAATTCCTTATACTGTTCCTTATACCTTTTTACAGACAATTCAGATTCAAGAATACTATTCAAAATGTAGATATTAAACGTAATGCATAAAACTATAGCTAGACTGTCATTCTGGTTGCTAAGTGTAAAATCATATAATCAGAGAAACTAAAATATATTGATAATAATCTTTAGAATGTTAATTTAATTTCTCTTCAACAAGATGGATGAGTAGAGAAAAAGCTGGGCTAGAAAACACGCATTTATCATCTTCTCTGTAAAAATCTAAGTAAAATCTTAACCACTTGTCAGTAAATCAAAAAAAGTTATAGATGTAAAGTGAATTGAACAATGAAAGACATTTAAAATGACACTGTTGTGGTTAAACAAGTCATGGCTCTGATTTTATATACATTTTATCACGTTGCTGCATTTTGAGGCCCACTGTCTGCCAAGAAAAGTTTCCTCACTAAACTACAATTATTAATATAAAACTGTAGCAATTTAAATACATGTGATATTCTATATACATTCCTAAGTATGTTATTTATTGCCTACTATATTTTATATACATACTAGCGAATTGCCCGTCAAAAAATGACGGCAATGAAATTGTAAGGTAGCTAATGCTGTTTAGTGTGTAATAATGAAATATATAATACATTAATAAATGAATATACTTTACCTATTTTAAAGCATTGTGTGGAAGAGCTGTGAATGTGTTTTGATGTTGCTGCAGCATTAGTGGTGTGGATCTGCTGTGTAAGCGTGCTGAATGTGTGCAGTGTAACACTGTGCGTGCGCGAGCCCAAACCGTTGTCGTGTACTTCCGCATTGGCGTCAAATGGCGAGTAATGTGTGTTATACGTTTGTATCGGAATATCCGTAGGTGTTTTGTGGTGTTTTGCGAGTTTCTTGTGGTGTTTTGCGAGTTTAGAGTGCTGTAGCCTCGTTTTCGTTTTGTTCGGCGGCCATTTTTTCTCTCGCTTCGTTTTTTTTTTTAGTCTCTAAACTGTTTTATTTGAAGTAAAATCGAGGTGTAAGTTGTATTTTTGAGGTGCTGGGTGCTCCCTCTTGGTGTAGGTAAGTTTTTTATGTATGTGGTGTGTGTATGTATTGTGTTTTACATTTTGTAATGTTCGCGAGTTGCGTCCGAGTGTTGCGAGTCCGTAATGTGTGTGAACGTGTGTCGTATGTTGTTTGCGAGTGTCGTAATGTGTGTGTCGTACTGTTTGGGTTGCGATGTGAAGTTTGCGAGGGTCGCAGTTGCTGGCAAGGAGCGCCTTCGGCGCTCCATGCCAGCAACTGCGGCCCTCGCTTTGCGAGGTCCTCAGGTGCTGGCATGGAGCGCCTACGGCGCTCCATGCCAGCAACTGAGGCCCTCGCTTCGCGAGGGTCCTCAGTTGCTGGCATGGAGCGCCTTCGGCGCTCCATGCCAGCAACTGAGACCCTCGGGCAGTGCCCTCGCTTTGCGAGGGCCTCGGCTCGCTGCGCGAGCCGCGGCCCTCGCTACGCGAGGGCCGCAGCTCGCTACGCGAGTCGCGGCCCTCGCTTCGCGAGCCCGCAGCGTTAGCAACAACTCGTACGCTCACAACTATATATGTGATATGTTATGCAAGGGTTTCCTCAACACCTGTCGGGCCTGTTGCATGTTTTATTGATGAGAATCGTCGGTCTCTGGTCTGGTAACCATTATATTGATCAAATTAACTTATTTTTCTGCCTAGATAATGTGGCTTATAATTCCGTTTTACTAGTATCTAAAAAGATTGCAGAATAATAATACTCCACAAGCAACTACAAAAATAGAGGTGCTCAATCAGAGAACAAAGTAACCTTAATAGGTTAGTTTTAAGGACATGACAACCCACTGTGAGAGTCAACCCCTTTTATATGACTTGTGCCCTTCATAGAGAGAAATATCCTGTAGTACAGTCAGGTCCATAAATATTGGGACATCGACATAATTCTAATCATTTTGGCTCTATACACCACCACAATGGATTTGAAATGAAACGAACAAGATGTGCTTTAACTGCAGACTTTCAGCTTTAATTTGAGGGTATTTACATCCAAATCAGGTGAACGGTGTAGGAATTACAACAGTTTGTATATGTGCCTCCCACTTTTTAAGGGACCAAAAGTAATGGGACAGATTAACAGTCATAAAATAAAACTTCCACTTTAATACTTGGTTGCAAATCCTTTGCAGTCAATTACAGCCTGAAGTCTGGAACGCATAGACATCACCAGACGCTGGGTTTCATCCCTGTGATGCTCTGCCAGACCTCTATTGCAACTGTCTTCAGTTCCTGCTTGCTCTTGTGGCATTTTCCCTTCAGTTTTGTCTTCAGCAAGTGAAATGCATGCTCAATCGGATTCAGGTCAGGTGATTGACTTGGCCATTGCATAATTGACTTGGCCATTGCATTCCATTTCTTTCCCTTAAAAAACTCTTTGGTTGCTTTTGCAGTAAGTTTCGGGTCATTATCCATCTGCACTGTGAAGCGCAGTCCAATGAGTTCTGAAGCATTTGGCTGAATATGAGCAGATAATATTGCCCGAAACACTTCAGAATTCATCCTGCCGCTTTTGTCAGCAGTCACATCAATAAATATAAGAGAACCAGTTCCATTGGCAGCCGTACATGCCCACGCCATGACACTACCACCACCATTCTTCACTGATGAGGTGGTATGCTTTGGATCATGAGCAGTTCCTTTCCGTCTCCATACTCTTCTCTTCCCATCACTCTGGTACAAGTTGATCTTAGTCTCATCTGTCCATAGGATGTTGTTCCAGAACTGTGAAGGCTTTTTTAGGTGGTGTTTGGAAAATTCTAATCTGGCCTTCCTGTTTTTGAGGCTCACCAATGGTTTACATCTTGTGGTGAACCCTCTGTATTTACTCTGCTGAAGTCTTCTCTTGATTGTTGACTTTGACACACATACACCTACCTCCTGGAGAGTGTTCTTGATCTGGCCAACTGTTGTGAAGGGTGTTTTCTTCACCAGGAAAATAATTCTTCGGTCATCCACCACAGTTTTCCGTGGTCTTCCGGGTCTTTTGGTGTTGCTGAGCTCGCCAATGCGTTCTTTCTTTTTAAGTATGTTCCAAACAGTTGATTTGGCCACACCTAATGTTTTTGCAATCTTTCTGGTGGGTTTGTTTTGTTTTTTCAGCCTAATGATGGCTTGCTTCACTGATAGTGACAGCTCTTTGGATCTCATATTGAGAGTTAACAGCAACAAATGCAAATAGCACACTTGAAATGAACACTGGAGCTTGTATCTGCTCTTTGTAAATGGGATAATGAGGGAATAACACACACCTGGCCATGGAACAGCTGAGCAGCCAATTGTCCCATTACTTTTGGTCCCTTAAAAAGTGGGAGGCACATATACAAACTGTTGTAATTCCTACACCGTTCACCTGATTTGGATGTAAATACCCTCAAATTAAAGCTGAAAGTCTGCAGTTAAAGCACATCTTGTTTGTTTCATTTCAAATCCATTGTGGTGGTGTATAGAGCCAAAAAGTTTAGAATTGTGTCGATGTCCCAATATTTATGGACCTGACTGTATATCTCTCCGTTTAATTTATAGAGAACATGAAGCCCTGAATTGATGATGCTTTACTTCAATGTATTACAACTTTGTAAAATGGGCTGTGTGTGAAATACTATGCATCTATTGGAATGGTTGAAATAATGAGCCTAAAGAAATTATTGCCTCTTTTTCTAAACAATGGTTCCCTTGGTTTGTTTTCTTCCAGCATGGATGGTATGATAACGGACACCCTCCAAGTATAGAACAGATCCCACCCAAATAAGGTTCATTCGATGTCCCACACACCCACCCACCTCCAATTTACCTCGCACCTCTCCAGGTTATATTATCTTACCACTAGGGGAAGATAACATAAAATATTACACACTACTAAATGAAAAGCCTTTCTAACTGTGCATACATTCCTACCTAAGCAAACTTTCAAATCCTTCCTGGCCTTTCTTGCTATTTCTTAACTTTTCTTCGTCAGGTTTCTGCCTCTTCCATTCCCTTTAGATTGTAAGTAGCGCTTTTCAAATCTTGCAGGGTGCTTTGGAAAAAGCACTTTCTACAAAGATGTTAAGCTCAAAACAGGGCCCCACCATTTTCTGCAGTTGTTAATATTGTATCCCTCTTTGTTCTTATCCCCTGTACAGCGCTGCAGAATATGTTGGTGCGTTACAAATAAAAGTTAATAAGAATAATTTTCAATCTTAATGTATTTCCTCTACAATGAGAAATTTACACTCTTCCCTTTTATGTAGCTCCCTCCAAACACATCTTGTTTACGCAAACTAGACAACTAAACAGCTACAAAACAACAATAAAAAAAACACGCCCATAGCATAGCACTGAGTGGAAAGCCATTCTTCACTGAAAGACTCAATGGTCACCTTGAATAAACTCTTACTATTACAACTCATCAGTCATTTTGAGATTTCTAAAAAGGCTGATATCCAAGATGTTCACTCATTTTACTGTCACCTCACACAGTTTTTTTAGTAAATATTTCCTTTGCCTCAGACAGAAATAACTGTACAAAGTATTCAATTGTCAGTGTCTGCAGTACCCAGGCAAACAAAACGGGTTGTGCCAACAGACCTGTAAATATTTTATTGCATTCTCCATTATCATGGCGGCATCATCAAAATAAGAATTGACTAGTAGTATCCCAAGTCTTTGGTAAAATCCTTAATATGTTTCTCTAAGTAAGGTCAGTTATGGATTTGAACCAATAACTACTACTTTGCAGGTAATTGTCCTACTCACTAAGCAATTTAAACAAATAAATAATGCTGCATTTAGTACTAACAAATATATAATCAGCCCTGCACAGCCAGACCCAATGTATTGTTTGGTGCAGCCTCTTCATACATACATCAGTTTAGGGATGGATTCAAATACATTTCAACCCCTAGCTAACATACCAATAGCTCCATGAATTCAACATCCTTTTCAGGGGTAATCATTTTTTCATATGCTTTTCAACCTTCTTATCTGATGGTACAAAGCATGTGACCTGATTGTACTTACTACTAATTCACATCTTAATAGACCATTCTGCTAATTTCCAACTTTTTTCTATTGTTAGAAGACACTTATTTTGACATTTAAACTATTTAGTTCAAACTTAATGCACCTTAAAAATAGATTATTCTAATTATTAAACCTCCATGGAATAGAAACACCCCCAGAAATGATGTTTGATCCTTACCTTGTAAAAATGCCATCTACAACACCAATAGTTGCTTCTTCCGCAGGGACAAAGGAGCCAATCTGTGCCATAATCGTAATGAGGGCAACCTGTTTAATGTACGAACTTTTTCCACCCATATTGGGGCCAGTGATTATCATTACTCTTTCCATATCTGCCTGTAAAAAAACAAAAAAAAAGTTTTTTTTTACTTTTACTTTTAATGAACATTGCAATCTGTCTATACATTGTCCTAGCAGTTTTTCTCTTTAGTAAATAATTTCTGAAATATTTAGAATTCATTTTGTGCCGCCAGCATGCAAATGTGCGGCTCAGAAAATTTGATAGGAATGATTTGATGCTTTGAAGTTAAAAGAATCCTATGTAAAATGTACCCCTTTAAGGGAAATACAATTTAAGTTAACACAAAGGTGGTATATGGTTCCCTCTCTCTCTCCAGGCAATTATACCCTTAACAGGAGAAACAGCAAACCACAGACGCGTTTCGTCCATTATGGGCCTCGTCAGTGAGGTGCAGCTGAACTCCCTAAGGCACAGTGAGCAAGTGGTCCACGTCTGGATTCCCCTATTACCCTTAGGGAGACAAAACCCTAAAGGTAATTTGCATATACAAAACAACTAAGTCAGAGATGCTCATCAGAGAACGAACCAACCTTAATAGGTTATTTCTATGGCCATGATAAGCCACTCAGAGAGCAACCTCTTTTAGCTCACTTGTGCCCTTCACAGGGAGAAATATCCTGTAGTATATCAGTTTGGTCCCACTCAAAAGAGTGACCCACCCCCCAAAATACCAGGCAACTCTACCCTGAACAGGAGAAACAGCAAACCATAGACGCGTTTCAGCCTTTATGGGCCTCGTCAGTGAGGTGCAGCTGAACTCCCTAAGGCACAGTGAGCAAGGGGTGGTACATGGTTCCCTCTCTCCTGGTTAAAATAGACTCTAATAAACACTCAGGTAGCTGTTGGAGAGGTTGCTTAAAACAAGGCACACACCTACATACATGGTGGTCTTGTAGCATGATTCATCAATTTTGGAGATTATGTTTAGATGAAATTTCCAGAATAACTAAGATTGAACTGGATCTAACACCTGAACTTATTATTTTTCAATTCTGTCCAATTACAGTTAATAAAACACAAATGGGTTTCATTATCCACATTTTATTAATAATCAAATGGTTAGTAACTAAAAATTGGAAAAAGAAAACACTACCAACATGGAAATAAATTTGGGAGATAACTTTAAGAAATAGACAGCTGGAAATTTACTTTATAGAACAAAATGAGAAACCAAATAAAAAAATACAATTAAAATGGGCTTTATCAACAACAACAGCGTGACATACTAATAATAAACAATTAGCAATGGAACAGATTCATGGAAAGGGAAGGAGGGAAAGGAAGAGAGGAGATCCTTCCAAAGTTTGCCTGGCCCATCCATGAGACTCACCAAATGTAATGTGTTTCGTTGTCATGTTTGTTTACACTACTTCTATATATACACCTTCTGATTTTTTTAGCAAAATGAATTGATAAGTAGTGTAGAAGTGAATGTGGAGACACAATTAATATAACTGAATGATAGTGATCTATATATTATCAAGAAAGTATCTGTATGTATCAGTAATGTATGTATTATAGTTTAAGAAATAATGTTTCTTAAAAGGGCAACTGTAGATTAAGAATACTTCACGTCTGTGAAGTGTGTAAGAAACTATTAACATAATAACCTGTGTAGGTCAATTACATAAACGTATTTTAAGGGAAAATCTTAATTTTAGAATACTAGCATGTGGGAGCTGTCATGATGATAATGCTTCATATTTAATGCCGGAAATGGCTTTTAAGGGAAATGTAAAGATGGCTTGAGAGTAAACTAGGATGCTGCTGTCCACTGTGTATGGGGAAGGGGGTTAAATACTCTAAGAATATCTGAACTGACCAAATACTCCTTCGTCTCTACAACAGATGATAAAAATGAGCACCCCTTGAGAAAATTTGACCTAAAAAATACTGATATGATTATGACACTACTCAGTCACAAACATATGACATTTTCCCCCAAACAGTGTTCCTTTAAGAGATGGTTAGAAACTGATACTCCAACACTTCCACAACGTCTTTCCAATCAAGGTTAAGAGCTCAGACAAGGACTTATGCTCTTTCATATAAAGCAGGACCTATTTTATTTCTTCTAAGTAGTTTGTTTGCTTAAACACATTATAAGAAAAGTTCTTAAAGTCTTTTGAAATCTTAAATTAAAATCAAAAGCACTGCAAATATCTAAAAGTTAAAATAAGTTCTTATCAAACATTTCTATAAAACGACTTTTCATTACCTAAGCCACAATTGGAGCATTACAAATGTAGGATGCTCTTCTCCATAGCAACAGATTTCTACTAACATGGAAATAGAAACAGAAAAATGGTACAAAAGTTTGCACTTTCCTGAAACAGTATATTAACTATTCAATCAATCACAGAGAAATGTTTTACAAAAGTCTGATATATATAAAAAGACAAATAGATGAAACAGACAATTGACAAGATGGGGTTGCGTACTTCTAATTATATATCTTTGTGACATGGTTGTTCATTGGGTTTAGCATGGTTCTATTATTGTACTGATAGGGACATGAGCCAGCTTGTGGGGCTATATGCCTTGCAGTCAGGAGGTATCCTCTTGAGCAGGGGTAGGCAATTAATGTGCCAAAAGGGCAACATGAGAAACTGGAAGGAACGGTTGAGGAGGGCCACCCTCCAGTGATATATATAGATATATATATAGATATATCTATCTATATATATAGATATATATATAGATATATATATATATATATATATATATAGATATATATATATATATATATATATATATATAGATATATATATATATATATAGATATATATATATATATATAGATATATATATATATATATATATATATAGATATATATATATATATATATATATATATATATATATATATATATATATATAAATAAAAAGTACATCTGTGTTCACACTTGAATGTCTAAAGCAAGTTAAAAAAAACCTGCTTCCAGCTCAGAGTTCCGAGAAAAACAGTTATTACACTGCATTCTGGGAAGTTGAGCTGGGACACACAAATGTGGCCACAAATGCCTCGCTCTCCATTCCGTAGCCATCATCAAACATGGCTTCCTTTAAGCTTATGCATACCGTATTACACAGCTTTATTCCAACCTTGGCTTTGCATTAAACACAGGCCGAGTATCCAATCCATGTACAGCTGTTTCAAGCTTACTGGCTATCATCAGCATGGAGCGGGATCTCAGCCTGTGTTGTGGAAATTATGAGTAGGTAGTTCACCACAACAATATATATATATATATATATATATATATATATATATATATATATATATATATATATATATATATATATATATATATATACACAGTTGCAAGCAAAAGTATGTGAACCCTTTGGAATGATATGGATTTCTGCACAAATTGGTCAAAAAGTGTGATCTGATCTTCATCTAAGTCACAACAATAGACAATCACAGTCTGCTTAAACAAATAACACACAAAGTATTAAATGTTGCCATGTTTTTATTCAACACACCATGTAAACATTCACAGTGCAGGTGGAAAAAGTATGTGAACCCTTGGATTTAATAACTGGTTGAACCTCCTTTGGCAGCAATAACTACAACCAAACGTTTCCTGTAGTTGCAGATCAGATGTGCACAACGGTCAGGAGTAATTCTTGACCATTTCTCTTTACAGAACGGTTTCAGTTCAGCAATATTCTTGGGACCCACTTGTTTTATTAACTGGAGCAACTGTTGGCCGCCATCTGTCCTCTCAAATAGACAGGTGCTGACCTCTATATTATATTACCATTTGTGAGTACTCATATTATTACTTTGGGGTTTACTCATTAGACTGTACCCCCCCTCCCCCTTTACATTAGCCTGCTGTTTGATATACTTTAGTATATCTTTTATTACACTCATTGTATATATTTTTCATTCACCCTTTTTTTCTTTAATAAAGTTTATTGTGTTTTTTTCTATTAACAAGTTGCTACATATTCCAAAATAGAGTCTTAGGTGTTCTTTAGTACACTGGACATAGACTTATAGGATCCAGAATTACTTGGAACACACACTTGATATTATTATTTACTCTATTCCACTTAGCGATTTGTCCTTATTCTTTTCTTAAGGGACAATATTCTTGGGATGTCTGGTGTAAATCGCTTTCTTGAGGTCATGCCACAACATCTCAATCGGGTTGAGGTCAGGACTCTGACTGGGCCACTTTAGAAGGCGTATTTTCTTCTGTTTAACCCATTCTGTTGTTGATTTACTTCTATGCTTTGGGTCGTTGTCCTGTTGTAACACCCATCTTCTGTTGAGCTTCAGCTGGTGGACAGATGGCCTTAAGTTCTCCTGCAAAATGTCTTCATAAACTTGGGAATTCCTTTTTCCTTCGATGATAGCAATCCGTCCAGGCCCTGACGCAGCAAAGCAGCCCCAAACCATGATGCCCCCACCACCGTACTTCACAGTTGGGATGAGGTTTTGATGTTGGTGTGCTGTGCCTCTTTTTCTCCACACATAGTGTTGTGTGTTTCTTCCAAACAACTCAACTTTAGTTTCATCTGTCCACAGAATATTTTGCCAGTACTGCTGTGGAACATCCAGGTGCTCTTGTGCAAACTGTAAACGTGCAGCAATGTTTTGCTTGGATAGCAGTGGCTTCCTCTGTGGTATCCTCCCATGAAATCCATTCTTGTTTAGTGTTTTACATATCGTAGATTCGCTAACAGGGATGTTAGCATATGCCAGAGACTTTTGTAAGTCTTTAGCTGACACTCTATGATTCTTCTTCACCTCACTGAGCAGTCTGCGCTGTGCTCTTGCAGTCATCTTTACAGGACGGCCACTCCTAGGGAGAGTAGCAGCAGTGCTGAACTTTCTCCATTTATAGACAATTTGTCTTACCGTGGACTGATGAACAGCAAGGCTTTTGGAGATACTTTTATAACCGTTTCCAGCTTTATGCAAGTCAACAATTCTTAATCATAGGTCTTCTGAGAGCTCTTTTGTGTGAGGCATCATTTACATCAGGCAATGCTTTGTGTGAAAAGCAAACTGGTGTGTGTTTTTTATAGGACAGGGCAGCTGTAACCAACACTTCCAATCTCATCTCATTGATTGGACTCCAGTTGGCTGACACCTCACTCCAATTAGCTTTTGGAGATGTCATTAGTCTAGGGGTTCACATACTTTTTCCACCTGCACTGTGAATGTTTACATGGTGTGTTCAATAACAACATGGTAACATTTAATTCTTTGTGTGTTATTAGTTTAAGCAAAGTGTGATTGTCCAATTTGTGCAGAAATCCATATCATTCCAAAGGGTTCACATACATTTGCTTGCAACTGTATATATATATATATATATATATATATATATATATATATATATATATATATATATATATATATATAAAACAATGAAGAGTGAGGTAGCCGTGAATGTCCAGTGAATGTCCAGTAATCCAGTTGAATAATCAGAGTATTGCAATGAATAGTGATACCTTTTTTATTGGACAATTTACGTTTGTCCAATAAAAAAGGTATCACTATTCACTGCAATACTCTGATTATAAAACTATATATAACAACATTTTCTTGTCAAACACCCCCCGGCCCCCTCAGCAGCACCATTCACCCCTCCAACCCCCTCAGCAGCAATATTCACTCCCCAGAGCTAGAGCACAGTGCAGTCAAAATAGGTTATGAAAGCAACAGTGGCAAAAAGCAGTAGGGATGTATAAAATGCAGTGTTAAAAGGAACATAAATATCTTCAACACATATCAAAACTCACAATAAAGCCTTTTGCTTTTTAGGTAGCAATATGCCAGGACTACCTAAACCTTCTGCATGGCACCGACGTGGATATATATATTATTGTTTATGCAAATGACTCATGGGGCTTTGTCTCTCTAATGGTAATAGGGGATCCCTTACCCGCTGTGCCTTAGGGAATTAGCCGTTACACCCTACTGACGAGGGCAAATTGAGCCTGAAACGCACGCCTGGGGCTTGCTGTTTCTCCTGTTCATGAATTCCCTGGTATTTTGGGGTTGTGTCACTCTAGTGAGTGGGACCAGACTGATATACTACAGGATATTTCTCCTTGTGAAGGGCACAAGTTAGCTAAAAGAGGCTGCTCTCAGAGTGGGCAACAAGACCTATAGAACTTTATATTAAAGGATAGTTCTCTACCTGAGCACCTCTATTGTTGGTATTGCTTTAATATATATATATATATATATATATATATATATATATATATATATATATATATATATATATATATATATATATATATATATAGTTTTGGAATGGCCCAGCCAGAGCCCAGACCTGAATACGATTGAAAATCTGTGGGGGTGATCTGAAGTGGGCTGTGCACAGGAGATACCCTCGCAATCTGACAGTTTTGGAGTGTTTTTGCAAAGAAGAGTGGGCAAATCTTGCCAAGTCAAAATGTGCCATGCTGATAGACTCATACCCAAAAAGACTGAGGGCTGTAATAAAATCAAAAGGTGCTTCAACAAAGTATTAGTTTAAAGGTGTGCATACTTATGCAACCACATTATTTTACTTTTTTTTTTTTTCTTCCCTCCACCTAAAAGATTTCAGTTTGTTTTTCAATTGAGTTGTACAGTTTATAGGTCACATTAAAGGTGGAAAAAGTTCTGAAATGATTTATCTTTGTCTCATTTTTTTACAGCACAGAAACCTGACATTTTAACAGGGGTGTGTAGACTTTTTATATCCACTGTAATATATATATGTAATATATATATATATATATATATATATATATATATATATATATATATATATATACATACATATATATATATATATACATATATATATATATATATATATATATATATATATATATATATATATATAATAGTACAGCAAGTTTTCTGTTAGAGGGGGAATATATAATTGTAACCCTGGTTAATCTTCTGTAAGGAGAGAAAATAACCAAAGCTGAAGCTTCAAACATAGTCATGTGAAAAAATAAACCTGATTACTTACTGTGAGACTTGTGCTGTTTGGAACATACTGATTTTGCTCTTCAAGCAGCATGTCAATCACAGGATGGCGGCCATTTTTTATAATTATCTGAGTTCCACAGTCATGCACATTCGGCCTACAAATCAAATACATATTTACATTTATGTTGAAAACAAGGAGACTCATTATATATATCCCATGCATATTTGCAAACATATGATGCAAAGAAATGTAAAAACATCTTTTATTTCAGGAGCACTGTTAAATATTTACAGCATACTGTCAGAAATACTACATTTCAAAATAGGCAAAAAAACTCATTAATGTATTGTTTTTTATATGCAATTATGCTGCAGTGGAAGAAATCATTTTAATTTCAATTGACTTACTTCCTGTGGTGGGATGATATTTTAAAAGCACAAGAAGCTTCTGGACAATGGAATTGTGACAGCTAAATCCATCAGTGCTTTCATTAGGAATGCTGAAAATCTCATTTACAAGACACACGCTTCTGAGACAGAGACTGAAAAAAGCAGCCCAGTAAAAAATGGAAGCCTGCAGTAAAGAATAACTGCATACAAAGTGAAAAATGTATGTGTTTTTATTTTCTCCATTTTTTTTTGCCTATTATCAAACTTAGTTGTTCAAACAACTATATACAAAAAATATGACCACAGAGCTCCTTTAATGCAACATACTGATTTGCTTTACCCCGTATAGGAACAGTTTCCTATACATACGATCTTTCACTCCGTGGCGTTTTTATTTGATTAAAAATAACGTTAATCCTTTTACTACCATGCACCAATGGATCAACTCTAATCTGATATTTTATTTCTCTGAAATACTGTATGATAACATATCCTATGGAAAATGTTTGTGCATTTGAAAGCTTACCATTTTGTCTGCCTTCTCTCCTTCATGTTTAATATATAATGGTCATAATTCTGTTATATTTATAATGTACATCTTGGCAGAATCTCCAACTTATTTATAATTTAGGAAAAGACAGACTTCAGAACATAAGTCATTAAGAGGACAAAGCAAACGTTTGAAATATTGCATAATTTAGAATTTTTGGTAATAAGTACTTTATCGATTAAATGTTATTAAAAATGCATATTCTTATACTAAACTTGAAGTTTGCAACTTTTAGCTGTCCATCAGACCTTCTAATCCGCCCACTAAGCATACCGTGGAATTCTTTACTAATGAGAGACCGTCAACAATAATTAACAGCTAACTCTAGCAGCTCAGAATGTAATTATAGTCGGTTTGGAACCAAGTGCAAATGAAGAGACTGAGCATGCCCAGAGACTCCAGTGAATAATAAGCTGATCAGGCTAATTATTATCCTTTATTTGTAAAGTGCTAACATATTCCGTAGCGCTGTACAAGGGTTGGGCATAAGAAAAATAAAATATCAACACATTGCAAAAAGAAGGGACCTGTCTTTGAGATTAAAAACTTGGATGCCTGGAGTTTATAATCTAAAGGGAATGGGAGAGGTGGAAACCTGGATAGGAGTAAAAAGTTAAGGATTTGATTAGGCCAGAAAGACTGAGAAAATGATGTTACAAGGAGTAAGAGGGAAGGGGATGTGTGAGGAGAGTCGAGAGTTTATTATGTGTCTGTAGCAGCTGTGGGAAATGCAGATGATAGTGCACAGACCTGTGCTATAAAAGAACAAGAATCAAAGGTGGGTTGAGTGTGGATGGGGTAGGTGGGAGGGCAAGTGCATTCAAATAAGAACAGGGTGTAGAGTTAGAGTTGTTGCTGTGTTCAGGATCTGAAGAAGATAGAATATGCAGTATCTGTTTGTACAAAAGATATGGATATGTATTATTTTAAAATACCAGCAGTAAATAGATGCATGCAACAATATTTTACTTTAGTTTAGGTGTCAAAATATATGTTGTTATAGAAGTATTTAAAACAATAAACTAAAATTAAAGGACCTGCAATTTATTTCTTGTGACAAAGCTCTCCCGAGCGAAACGCATTAAGAGAAAGAGGGTCTATCCCTAGTAAAATAGGGGGACATTTAAGTGGTTAATTTGGCTACTATTTTACTCATATACAACTGCTGCTAGAAAAAAAACTAAAATATTAAATTTATATTGTATTTATCTAAGATCACAAGAAGCTATGAATATACAACTAATGTAACAATTATTTGATCCAGCAACTGAGTGTGATTATATATAATAACTTATTTGCATATATGTTATACTATATACCAGGAATACTATCAACCTACTATCACCCATAAGGAAATTACAGGGGTCATTTTCCTCTTTTAAATGTAATTGGAATAAGGTGACTTTTTCACTTTACACAATATAGTTTGAGAACCTCTCAGAGCCAACTTATCTGAATAATTTCAAATGCATGCACACTGCAGATTACGCTACATGAGTTCTAAGGTTAAAATAATAAATACAATTATGACTTTTTATTTGTACCTTACATTACCTTCTCTACATTATAGACCTATATTATTTTCTGCCACGTATGTAGAAAAGAGAGATGTTTTAAAACACCAGAAGAACATTTTCTTACATGGAAAATAATTGCATGAATTCCTATAATATACAATATTTTTTTTCCATAAGAACAGCTCCACATCCCCCTCATATTGAGGCAGGATAGTTTCATTATGCCCAGCCAATCAGAAACTACCCAGCTTTTTGTGTAGCCAATCAGCTTTTTGTCAGTCAGGTACACTTGTTTGCATGTACTTTGAAGTGCACTGCTGACAAGGATGGCCATACCTTTTTGGAGAAAGGGACATCATGGAAAAGCTTTAACTAAAGGAAAAACAAAAGACAAGCTGTTCTTATCTGAAAGATAATTATTTTATTAATTCTCAGTGTAATGATGATATAACGTTTACACTTCACTTGCTTTTAAGAAGTCCCCAGAGCAACAGATTCTCACATTGTTCGCCCTCCCCTTTCCTGCTTGCTATCTCATGATAGGGGCACTGTTGTACACTTGTGACATAATGCAAAAGCGACTTCACACTAATAGTGAATGGAGATATGCAGCATGTCACTCTATGCTTGCTATTAGTGTGAGGCACAAGTAGTATGAAGCCTATGCCTTTGGGTGGTCCACGTCCCCTCTCACGCAGGTAGGCTGCAGATAGTGAGAATGTCTGGGAAATTCTTAAGAGTATGTGAAGTGTAAATGTTGCATTAAGGAGTATAACATTAATTAGCCAACCTAGTTTAAACATTTACAAAAACATAATGTTGTTAGAGGATAAAGGGAAGATTGCTGGACTTGAAATCACAACATTTGCTCTCTCTTTAAATAAGTAGTGACATCTTAGGGTCATCTGTTTTGTCCCTTGCTTTTTAAACTAAAACAAATTATAGCAAATAGAAGCATCTGATTCGATTACCTGCAATAATCACCTTGTTTTGCCACTTCAGCCAAGGAGAAAAGGCAGTCAGCAGTTGCTAAGTGATTAACGGCTTTACACACCGAATGATAATGCTCTCCAAATTTACTAGAAATACAATGTATGGGAAAAATCAACAGGTCATATAAAACAATACATATATAATAATACAACAAGAATCTATTGGTAAACATGGATAATAGTCTTGGAACAAGAGCTTTGGCTCCTGATGGAAATAAATACCCTGACAAGGCAAGGTACTTCTTTTCAAACCAGAAATACATTAACCTGCCACAACAAACCATTTCAGTAAAATTCATTTCAATTATATGCAATGATTGGAAGCAAAACAGCTTCCAGACCTGAGAGAAGGTTACACCACAGGAAAATAACAGCCAGTCAGTGCAAGTTTGGTGATTACAGTCATAGAACAAGTTAATGTAAAATGCAGATAGAGTGTGTACATTCTTATAAAAAACATTACAACTAGACGATATTCAGCAGCTTCAGCGGTTTAGTGCTAATTAAGTGATTGATCTTGAATTGTTTATTGTACTCAATTTAGTAGCTGTAACGGAGTTGGAACACGAATCCAATATCTCCGCTGGTATACGGTAAAAGATCCAAGAAGCACTACAGTTTCACCATTCCCAACCTCCCATATTGGATGACACACAATTTGGGAGTCAAATGAATACTGACTTTATTTTTTGTGCAGAAATATTTATACACATCTCTTCCCACAGGCAATACACATCCCCCATAGTTGGCCACACAATACACATAGAGGGACAATAGGTGGGTCACACCTCTCTGAGGCTACCTGGTAACTTTGATACAACCAGACCTTGATTAGATCATCCTTCCCTTTGTTCTTATGTCTCACAATTTAAGTAAGAGACTTCCTTATCTTATGCAGAGTCTCTGTAATAGGATTATCTATTAGCCTAGTAGCTGTAATATTCTGAGCCAATATATTCTGTAGAACATAAACCAACATATCTACAGTATAGCAATGTGATCATATTTTAACCAAGAATTAAATAACCATAAAACAGGGTAAAACAGTGATGGGTTCCGTTACAGTAGCTTAATTGAAAATTTCACTATATACTAAACTAACAATTTTAGTAGTTATGTAAACCATGGAAATAAAAACATTTATTTGGTAAAATCTAAAGGGTTGATGAGTACAGGAATCCATTTTGTGTTTATTACATCACATCCAGAGTGCCTTCACAGGCCCTGCAGACTGCTTATTTCAGAAAAATTAAGTACAGCTCTCCAGAAACTTAAATGCTGTCTTATGCACGCACAACTTCTCCTAATGTAACATGGATGCATCCAGGGTCCAGCACTTGCTTTAAAATATATTTGTTTACTAAGTGATTCTAGTTTTATTACTTTTTCCTGCTTAATTAATTCAGGGTTCAGTGGTCCTTTTATGTACAGTGTCTTAGCTTGCTAATGTTTCCATGAACAGCTCTTTTCCTTGGCAAAATTATTTGTTATAATACACTGGGGAAAAAAGAAAAGCAGAGATACCAAAACATGTTTAAATTATTATAGGCCACTGTAAGTCCCTATTATCAATAGCCATGCATTTAATTTAGGCACTGGTTAATAATATTCATATAAATTATAAAAAATTTCAAGCACAAGGTTGTAATGCCGCAATGTTCTTCACTGGCTGGAGACTTACTGTGTTAAAGTGGTTTAGTTTGGTATGAAGTTTTGCTGGGTGGAGGTGTGTGAAGGGTACAGGGGTGGCACAAAACTTTTCGAAAAGTAAAAATAAATAATAAAAATTTAAAGGTAATAAATTTAATTTGTATTTTAAGAAGGAGATTTCAATGTACTCTTTAAAACTTATATTTGGCCATTAGAATTATAACTTTAGGCAGATCCTTTTCTCTACACCCCTATCAGGTAACCAGGGTTGGGAGGGGATATTGATTGCAATATTTTTCTCCTTCCTTCACTTCAGTGATTACTAAAAGTAAACAGACCAGTCAAGAAGAAATATTAGGCCAACCTCCTTGGGCTTTTCATTTTCGCTCCTCCACTCCTAACAGGGGGTGGAGAGAAGTGTTTAAAAAAAAAAGAAAAAAAAAAACACACTTAACTTTAAACACTGAACTCATTAAATAAATTACATTTATTTTCTTCAAATGCTGATGATTTTATTTCTAGGCAGGTACTAATTGAACAAGTTACACCCTGCTGTATGACCAATACAGTAGCCCTATAACGGCTGTAACTAAATCTTTTATTTTCAGCATTTTGTCCATTATCAATAGTAATTACAAAAGCATTTACTTGATTTATTCTCTACAATATCAGAGCACTATGGCAGCTATTAGAAAAAGGTTTCGGTTATAAAAAAACACAACACCTAAATGGTCACTTTGCCAGGAACAACAAGCAGTGTATATTACAAAATAACTTATCAATTCCTTCCCAAGAATGGAACCAAGGGACTAGAAATCTCGAGACAGTAATTAATGTATACAATTCTAATGTTGGTCCAATAAAGTTAGCCCATTCCAAAGCAAGTCTTCATTGTTTGCCACTAAATTTGATATAAATGCTTTTTTCAGTTATTTCAAAACACTCACTCAAGAAAATTCAGCCATTCACCATTGCAGTCAAGGACTAACTGCTCCCGAAGCAGATTCAGATGTCTGTAATTTTCTGCAATAAAAGGAGAGTGGAAACGGCTGACAGCTTTTGTACTAAGAGGAGAAAAAAAAAAAAAAAGAAAATAAGAAATCAAGGTTACTAAGCAATCAGTTATGTAATCGCTAGGGACAATTAGACTAGAGCTCTTTTTTATTCTTACTGAGACTTTGAATAAATGGATTGAAAATATAAAAAAAATAGCTCCATTATGGTAAAACTGAAGCTCTATTGATTCACATATCCTTTCGTATAAATAGAGCACCAGGTTACTATGGTGAAGTGCACAGAGAATGCTTTTAGAAGGGTTTTATAATATACATGTTTGAGTATAAAGTACATTTTATCAACTAAATAAGCGGAAAAAAATACTTCAGTGTAAGGCTTGAAACCTCTAGTTATGATATCAAAATGTGTGGTGGTGAAAACATATTGCTCCAAATGCATCATAACCATCCAATTAGCTTGTACTGCCATCAGAAAATGTGAGGTTTCCTTATATATTTAAATAAACAAAAAACAATATGGCGTCTTTATGAGCACAATGTTATTTATATTAAACTCACAAAATACTTTACAATTGCAATTCTGCAAATATGTATTAATTGTGGACCCCTCCCCCACCTGACCCCTTCAGATGTATAACAAATGGATGTTGGATATATAATCAAGGTAGCACTGAATAAGAAAATAAATACGGTGTCATTTTCAGCACCATCCCACCTCCAAGTGCTTATTACTGTAACTCCTCCAGAAATATAAATGGCTGATTACCAGCTACAATAGTAATTTAATGTTAATATCATTCAGTGGTAAAAATATAGAGTTTAAGTGTTGTAATCAGTCAAATCAATATTATACAGCATTGCAGAAATCAATGTGTAGTCCACAAGGAGATAAAATGAAAAAAAAAAAAAAAAAAACTGAAGATAAGCAGAGTATTTAAATACAAGGTGCTGTTTGATGATACAGCTACTTCCACTTTATAAGCTAGGAAAGAAAAGACCAGTCTGAGGCACTTACATAAAATCAGGAAAATAAATACAGTATTTAAGTGTTGGCTAAATTTGTCTTAGACCTTGGTCAGTTCAGTTATAACTGGTTTGGTTGGGTTAACAAACATTATTAAATATGCAGGTCGTACATCATATGAAAATAAGCATTGCAGGTACTAGCATTTGAAAATAAAAGCAGAGAAAGAATAACTTCAGGCTTGTGTTATAACGTACCCATTTATTTTAATCCAGTTTGATGGTACAGAGGTTATTAAGGAATTCTTGATTTCTATTAAAAACTAAAACACAAAAAGCAGCATTTAATGAATATGGTCAGCATGTCACATGATGATACAAATAACTAGAACCAACATATTATCTTAATAAAAAATAAGTCTTTGCCACATGCTTCTTGAGTGATGACATTATACACAGCACAATTAAAGAGCCTCCAGAGAAAGGTGGGATTGTTGCTCAACCACTAACAAACTACGCAAAGAGGTTAGCATCTCCATTGTTTTAAACTAACGCTTAATCAGCTTCTCTTTCATTAGCTTTCTAGAAAAGGCTTTTACATGCTCATTATTTTGGATGGATGGCTGATTATTGTTTACAGCAGAACAGAGATACTACACAATTTATGATGCAGAAAATCTTTACAATTATTTATTAGATTCAGAGTGTCGTGCTGCTGCCCCTGCCAGAGATACATTCAAACAAGATACTGTATGTCTATAGCTCGGTTAACTGTGCATAACCAGGACCTGCATTTACTGTGGGCTAGAGTTACCCTTATAATAAATTTGGAGGATTATTCAACTGAGCACCGGGCTGTTAATTAAGTCCTGATTCATTACATGTGCTGTCCCACTGATATACAGCCCTATTAAATTGTGATTTGGCCAAAAGCAAGGTCATCACTATCTAAAAACTTCTGTAAAAAAATATGCTCTGTGCTTATATAGAGCCGTTTAAATTTGCTGAATTGCAATTTAATAAGGCTGATATTATCTGGAGACAATACACCTTTTGGAACAATTAATTCACAGTTTGAGCCGGGGCTGACGGCCTTTAAGGAGTATATTCAGGACAACTTACACAAAGTGTTCATCCATCTACCTTAACAGCTGGTTCTCCTATATTCTTTGTCAAGAAAAAAAATGTTGAATTGATAAATTGATTGTTGAGAGATGAATACTGTTACAGTCAAGTATTGGTATCTACTACCTTTCTTACCAGAATTATTCAATCACCTATGTGAAGCAGACATCTTCTCTAAATTCATATATCAAGGGTTGTATACCTGGACGATATTTTTGTCTTTGGTAGACGATAATCATTAACATGTGTCCCGGGTGTTATTTAATCGCCGCACCAAACTGAAGAAGTGAATTTTGAGACTACTGGGTACAATTTCTGGTCTTTATCATTTATCTGGAGGGGTTTTGCCATGGATCCTCATAAAGTCTCAGATGTTATTAATGGGGCAGTACGTAAAAGCCGCAAACACATCTACTGTTTCCTTGGCTTCACAGCAATAATGTGTAGTTTATCAGGGACTTCTCCAAGATTGGACATACTGTCATACAGTTGTCATGCTGACCCCCTTCTAGTGGAATCCCCAGGGTCAGTAAGCATTTGATTTATTGAAGAACAGCGACACTGGAGGATTGCTAACTTTGACTCACACAATCCTTTATCCTTGAAATCAATGCATTAGAAACCATGGTGAGGCAGTCTTATATCAAAGACATTTTCCAATAAGCTCCTCCACCCCTTCGGTTTCGTTTCTAAGTGGTTGAACCACATTAAATTAATTATTATGTGGGGAATTAAGAGCTCCTGGTCATCAAAATTGACCTAGATGATTGGAGACATTTAAAGGAGGTGCAACCTATCCAATTATTGTGTACACTGACCACCATAATCTTCAACCAATGGGAAACGGAAAGTACAAACCAGACACTTAAACAATATTTCAGGTGTGTCCCCTGTCAACTTCAGCACAATTGGTGACACCTCTTTTCCTTATAACAACAACCCATAAACTGCATAACTAAAATCTTGTTCTTCTAGGCAAACTATGAATTTCACCCTCATTTTGACCTTGATATGCCTGGCCACTTCCTTGGTACCCAAACCCATCAACAAGGCTGTCTAGTCGAAAAAGCTATTCTGCCTTACTGTCCAAAAAGTTCAAGGGTGGTATAGAAGAACAGAGATACTACCCAATTTATGATGTAGAAAATCTTTTACAGTTTAGGAGTTTGTTCCTACAGACTGCAGATTATGTATACCCGGAACCTTAGACAGAACTGTACTTCCCAAAAAAATGGCTAAAATTAGAGAATTACAGTAGTGCTTCAGCCCCATATGAAGACACATTCAGTTTTCCACATGTTTCTGTTGATGGCACCAACTACTATAATGTTGACTGTATATTCCAGGATGAAAAGTCATCCACCAGGTGCAACACCTGATTAAATGGGAGTGCTATTGTTCTGATGGGGACTCTTATTAACCTGTATCTACTATTCACTTCTATTGGTTAACACAAAGGTTTCATAGGGCAAACCCATCTAAGTCAGGATGTCCGTAGGCAACCCCTCCAGGCTGGATGCACAGTCATGCTGCTGCCTGGACTACAGCTGGATTCAAACCAGGGACTGTATATTTGCAGCTTAACAGAGCACCACCAGGTCTGCTGTTTCACATAGCATGGTTCTGAGGATTACTCAACTGAGCACTACGATGTTAATTAGGGTCCTGATTAGTTACTGCCGCTTCCTTCCTAGAGTTGCTTACGGCAGAGGCAAGCCTCAGTACTGAATTGTTTTGCTGCATGCTGAAACTCTGTGCTCCTCTTTTGCTCTTTGGTTGTGTCTCTTGAGTTTGACTCTGGCTTGGCTTGGTTTCTCCTGATATCGGGCTTCCGGACTAGCTTATTTAGTGGATCTGCTTCTGTTCCCACCTTGCTCTGAATATTGGATGGCACAGATTCTATTCTACCTTAGGTTACTTGGTACTTTTACATTTGTCCTTTTCATGCTACTTGCCTCCACTCTGCTGTACTTTGGCCTTCCATATCAACTGAGCTCTTTGATTGAGGCCGCAGAATGAGCTCTGCTACTTCAGCAGATTCAAACGCTGAAATTGACAGTGCAAGATCTTCAGTCTTTTAAAATGAGAATTATGGAAATGAGCACCTAACCTGCTTGAGAGACTGAGTTCTGGCTTGGACACACTCACTCAGTTTATGGAATGCTGTGGACTGTATTTAAGATGACCCAAACAACAGAACTGGCCGTGAAGGACCTTCGCCAAGGAGACACCTAACAGCAGAGTATCTTGTTGAATTCTGGCAATGGTCTGCAGACACACAGCATTGCTACAACAATTCCGCTTTGTTAATGAAAGATTTATATTTATCTGAATTGTTCAAATCTTGCACATGTGTCTCTTAAAATAAAATACCCACTGCAACTTAAAATTTTTGTTGTAGTAAACATTGGTGTACAATTCTGCATCATGTTAAGAAAATGTTTCCCCTGAAGTCCCCCACTGAGCCCAGGTGCAATTCAATTTATTTAAATAATTACAGAATCCACTTATACGATATATAAGTATAATTAAAATGTCCATCACACGTTATCAACATTGCACAGTTGTGTGTACACATGGTATTAGGTGGTATATTTCTCCCAGCAAAAATCTAGTTTTCCCCAGATCTAATACTCTGTATCAAACATCAAGTGCAAGTTTGTGGACTCTCCCGTTCCTGGAGGTGCTGAGTGAATAAAACAATCAAGAGTTTCCATTAAATATAGTAAAAACGGATCTCGTCCTACTATGAGATCTGCAACTACATATCCAAGACTTTAATGTTCTCTCTATGTGGATATCTTCCATGTGCGTTGTATGCAAGTGTAAAAAATAAGGTGTAACCGGGAGAAATCCTTTGAGTAAATGGGAGTTAAACATTTGTAGGCCTCTCCACAAAATGTACACTGTTGCAGGCCGGCTTGCTTACGCCAGCTCCAAATACCAGAGTGGAGCATGTAAGAAATCTCAGGGTAAAGTAGGCAAAAGGTGCCTGTCCAAGATGACTACATTTACCAGAACACTATAAGTAAATTTCTGTTTACTAAACATTTCTTATTATGGGTCGATGTCTACATTTTGGTGAAGACATTTTGGATATATAAAGTTAACGTTTCATAGATGAACTCTTAAAGAGCAGGGGGAAATGTAACATATTAACTGGTACATTTTCTAAGATGCTCTTAACTGCATTTTGGGTATTGGCCTTGTTTACATAGATCTATAAGTACTATAAAATTCACAATTGAGAAGTAACCCAAGCAGCAGGCCAGGGAAAGGATAATATTTTATTTACATAGACTTATTACTGGATTTACATGTAGTCTTCCTTGATTCATCTAAAATGTCAAAGAACTACAGCCTATTTGCAAGATCTCACACACTGCAATGATAATACACTTAGAACAATGTTTATATCTTAATAACCTTTATGGGATAATGTGTATTAATATAGGCATTATGATGGTTAAGCGGAACCAATATTTACAATGTACAAGCAATTATTCTGCAAACTAATGCAGTGCGATAGTTCCATCATGGCAAATATCTACTAGGTCGCAAAGCAAGTTTCTTAATGAAGCCTAATTATTCTATTTCTAAAAGCACGGAAGCCTTTTTTTTTTAACACAAAAAAAATCAGATTACTGTACACAGAAGAAAAAAATATTTTACCTCTTGTCCAGATACAGAAATATAAGATAAAGATGGATTCTTTAATATTTTACGTATAACTCCAAGATGCTCCTGTAATTGTGAAAGCACCTCCTGAATCTCCAGTTTTCTTTGACTTATTTTAGGAAAGTCTGTGAGATCATTGAACAATTCAGTTTTATTTCCAGTCCTAAAAAACAACAAATCTTAAAGTGCAATATTTATATTTACCAGCAGGATAAAAAAAATAAAACCGCTTTAAAAACACTGGCTCAATGAGAGGAAAGGGTAAAAGACAAAAATACAAAATACCGGTATTTAAAAAAATATCAAATGAAATAAAGCAAAAGAACAAATCTAAAATAATATACACAAAATGATAAAGTAAATTTTTCTTTTTCTGTCCAGCTTGGTATCCCAAATAGATTATTTCCATGGACTTGAAGGGAAAGGGAGACATTTCTATGGATCCTATCACTTTGCTTACTCAGTTATTACATGTAACTTAAAGGGACTCAAATCCTACATATTCTAACAATCTACTGTATAATTAGGGAGGAATGGCAAAAACTTTATAAATTTGGCTTTTAATATTTTGATGCCTCTGCTGGCTCTCGAGGCATACATGACATTTTGGTAAAGGTGTGTATGAGAGAAGCATTTACTTCTGCGTTTAGTTTTGAGCATGGAATTGGTGTTGCTGTAAGATACTTAAAGTTCTAATGATACTAGCGAATTGCCCGTCAAAAAATGACGGCAATGAAATTGTAAGGTAGCTAATGCTGTTTGGTGTATAATAATGAAATATGTAATACATTACTAAATGAATATACTTTACCTATTTTGAAGCATTGTGTTGAAGAGCTGGCAATCTGTTTTGATGTTGTGGCATTAGTGGTGTGAAGCTGCTGTGTAAGCGTGCTGAATGTGTGCACTGTGTGGTATGAATATCCGTAGGTCGTTTGTGTCGTTTTGCGAGTTTCTTGTGTTGTTTTGCGAGTTTAGAGTGCTGTAGCCTCGTTTTCGTTTTGTTCGGCGGCCATTTTTTCTCTCGCTTACAGTTTTTTTTAGTCTCTAAACTCTTTTATATTGAGTAAAATGAAGGTCTAAGTTGCATTTTTGAGGTCCTGGGTGCTCCCTCTTGGTGTAGGTAAGGTTTTTATGTATGTGCTGTGTGTATGTATTGTGTTTTACATTTTTTAATGTTCGCGAGTTGCGTCCGAGTGTTGCGAGGCCGTAATGTGTGTGAACGTGTGTCGTATGTTGTTTGCGAGTGTCGTAATGTGTGTGTCGTGCTCTTTGGGTTGCGACGTGAACTTTGCGAGGGTCGCAGTTGCTGGCTTTGCGAGGTCCTCAGGTGCTGGCATGGAGCGCCTATGGCGCTCCATGCCAGCAACTGAGGCCCTCGCTTCACGAGGGTCCTCAGTTGCTGGCAATGAGCGCCTTCGGCGCTCCATGCCAGCAACTGAGACCCTCGCCCAGTGCCCTCGCTTAGCTTATATGTGATAAGAAATAACACACCCCTCTCTCACCATTCCTGAGGCTCCAAGGAAGCAGCATGTGCTTCCAGCAGAATTAACAGGGCATTGTATTCACAAGATGAGTCTGCCAACATTACGATTTTCTCTAAAAGTGATTATTTGCTCACGGCTTACATAGATGCAGTGGTCCTTTAAAGATGTCATCCATTTAAATGCTCAAAAAGGTAAACTAAAACTATCAAGCATAAATGCCACATGATTAGGATTCCTTTAACTTTGTATAATTTTGCAGATCACTGGAGATGGAGCACACTGATCTGAGACTACTTGTGGATAGATCGTTTTTCTTACAATGTTTAAAACATGGTTTAATGCTTGATATAAGCCTACTCAGGCTTTGAAGATAGTTAATTTAAGTCAGCAAGTACCATAGATTTTTAGCCTGGTACTTTCAATTCAGTAGTTTGTGCATGTGTATACTGTAAAGGAGGGGGTTACATTTAAAGGTATATGGAAGTTGTTTTAACTCTTGCTAATGTAACACATACTACTTATATCAGAGCCATTCATTACATTGATTTTATTTAAAACAAAAAAATGGCTTCCGCATCCAAGTATGGTTTTAAATACTAAACTAACCTTCCAGCCAATAACAGCACAGTGCAGAGATCCAGAGCAGCGCTGCTGCCTCAGTAGACGAGATGCTGTGTTCTAGGGGGAGAGAGGTGTGTGTCAGCAGCGCTGTCTGAGCTCCTTCAATCCACGGGGAGAGATAGGTTTGTAGTGGGAACAAAATACTACAAATCACTTTAGATTGTAAGTTTGCGAGTTTTCAATCGTCCATGGCGCTTTGGGGAAAGCACTTTGGACACTGGATTCTAAGCTCAAAGACAGGGCCCTCCATCCTCGGTAACGTGTTAATATTGCTATTGTTTTTAACTCATGTATAGTGCTATGGATTATGTTGTACAAATAAACAATAATACTGATGCTTTGCTGCAGAGACTCCCCACTACACTGCTGTAGCTGCCTCTGATTGGCCATAACAAATTATGAATGTTATGCTCATTTAGCTTAGATTTTCAGGGGAGTTCAGTTTTCTAGCAGTTTATTTTGAAAAGGAAGACCTTTTGCAAACTTTAGGGAAAGTTTATTAATGTTTATTTGGGGATTTTTTTTTTCATGCAAAATTTTTTTTCAGACAATACTCCTCTATCAGATGTATTCATAATCCATGAAATGGGATGATTGCTATAGCCCTATTATGTATAAACAAAAAACAGAGTTAGAGGTGATCAATCAGAGAAGGAACTAACCTTAATAGATCACTTGTGCCCTTTACAGCGAGAAAAATCCTGTAGTATATCAGTCTGGTCTCACTCAAAAGAGTGACCCAGCCCCAAAATACCAGGCAATTCTACCCTGAACAGGAGAAATAGCAAACCCCAGACAAACGTTTCGACCTTCATTGGGCCTCGTCAGTGAGGTGGAGCAAGAGGGCCATGTCTGGAGTCCCCCATAACCCTTAGGGAGACTAATAACTAAAGCTCTATTATGTATATTCAACAATAATTAATAATTAAAGGGTATCTTAGAATAAAAAAGCAACACAAGGCTGAAGAAACACTAGACTATCTTATTATATCACAATTGGCCCACATACAATATTAGAGTATAACAAATGTTAAATAATAACTTAATCAGCTGACAAATGTATATACATATATATTAAAATCAAACTTACTTTGCAGCTCCTTCATTCAAAACCTTGATAAACTTTTGAAGTGGATTGAGCATCTGTGGGATTTCAACAAAAATATTCTGCAGCAAAGAGGATTTTACTTGTGTTTTTATGGCTGGAATCAATGCATCAATGTGACTGTCCAGGTAGCATAAGGTGCTGACTATTAAGAAAAACTCCTGAGGCGAACACTGGAAAGAAAATTGCATCATAAAATATTTATCTTAAGCCACTGAACACCATCAACAATGGACATCTTGATAACATTTTTATAATTTACTCTTCTTAAAAACACAATTGTATTTATTGATTCGACAAGAACAATGTATTTTCAGGGTCTCTTGGTAGCAGCACTTGCCAAGGGGAAGAAAAAAGTTGCTTAATTTATTTTAAACAGCTGGGAATTGCTGCAATGTAGTACTGGAGAGCAAAATCCATTACAACATGTAATATTGTGAACAAAAGAAAACCAATGCTATGCTTTGTTAAACCTTAATATTGACAGTCTGCCTCAGGAGAGCTCGATCTCAGCCGAAAGGGCTATCAAAAGACAAGGTTTCATGTGGTGGCTAATTAACAGATACTGGACAAGACCAATTAGCACAGCAGACCAAATACCACCGAGACACATTGCTTAAGTATGTATTGCTGTGAAAATGCGGTGTATAAGATTCAAATATGGATATTTTTTTCTCCCAATGTTTATCACAAAACAAAGGAAAAAATATTGTAGTACCAACTCTAAAATATTCCCTTTTTATTATTTGGAATATATCTTGCATGAAGTTGAATTATATTTCAAGAATTAATATGCTAGTTTTATGCCAAGCACTACAGATTTTAAAACAGTATTTTATTAAAAAGATACAGGAGAGTATTTCTTTAATAACGTTTAAAGACAACTATGGCAACATTTATAACTAGGCGAACAAGAGGAATAATAAGAGGAATCATGCTTTATATTGTGAATTAAATATTGTGAGTTATATGTATCTATTTGAATATCCACATTCTCCCTTATTCTCACCCTTTCCATTTCCATTAGATAGTACTTTTTGAGAGCTGAGAATTCTTTAAATATGTACCCTAACTAATCTTTATTACACTTCTTCCCTTAAAATTATCGTAGAAATATATAACATTTTAAGGAATTGATAAAGCTTTTAAAGTGACATGGAAGGTTTTTGGATTTCATTGGAAATATGTTGCTTTACTTTTGTGTACTTTGTTTGATTAAGAAGTGCTTAAAAGCTCTGTTTCTCCTGGCTAAATTAGTACAAATAATTCCTAACTAGTTTCCCAACTCTGCAACTCATGAAGACAGTGTACTTTCTAAGTACATGGTTTGCCTTGTCTCATAGCAATCATTTAGAGGCAACATTCTGCAACATTATACACAAGAGAGGCCACTGACAGGCTAATTTGAAACAATGCACTAAACAGTCTGTGTATACATGAGCTGCATGAACTACAGAGGGCAGGCCCAAACAGGGGGAAAAAAATATGATCTCAGGCAGAAAACCAGAGTTTTTAAACACTTCTTAGTACATAAAAGTAAAATAGATACATAGGTATTTTATATTCCTAGTGAAATCCAAGACCCTTTTTCAATGTCTTTTTGTAAAAACCTAATCTTTGTTGGGCTTGAAAAGGTTGCTACACCAATCCTACCCGTAGGTTTCCTCTTACTCGATTGCCCTTCACACAGCATGGCTATGGAGTTCCAGGACCTCAGTATCGAAGGCAATGCATTCCCTTAAGAGAACACACTGTGTATATTTGTTCCAAAAGAGAGCATAATCTTTATTTTTCAGTTATCAATTTTATACGGTATTTCTAACAAAAGGAAAATGGGATATCTTCACAAACAAACATTGCTTGTGCAACTTTTGCCACTTTGTATTTCCTCCTCCAGTTGCGTTAGGGAGGTCCCGATAACACATCTAAACTTGCTAGTGGGTATATTGTGGGGTTAGGACATGAGGCTCCAGAGGCACTGTGCCCAGGAAAGGGGGTATGGTGTGACTGAACGCTAATCAATGCATAATTACTTTGGCATATCCCATAAGCCAATAAGAGATTCGCCTCTCACTCAATGAGCACTAAATTATTATTACATTAATGCTCACAGACATAAATGGACAAGCCCAAAAGGTCTGTAGACATTCAAGTTTCAACACTTTATTTAATTTATTTTCCTGAACAGAATTTAAAAATATATATTTATGGTCTATGTATAATGTATGCATAGGAGTTTATGTATCCTTAAAGTTAGCTAATGTGCTTTCCAAATGATTACAGTTGATTGAATTGATTAGACAATAAAGCAAAGAAGGAGAAGAATACATCCTTAAAATTGTTTTTGACAGTTTTTATTTTAGACGTTTAAGTTTAGTGACAAGTACAAAGGTTAGATTGTTAGTTATAAATGTGCTTGTTCCGATATAGAAGTGCTGCTTGGTTAGAAGCATCCCTTCAATTTCATTTAATTCCCCTGCCTTGATGTGTGTTTCAGACAGTTATGAAAACAGTATCTCTGTAACTCAAAAGAGCCCCCGGGGCACCTCATCTCTCTGAAACCAAGTTTTGCCAAGCATGATGGCCAAATAGCTCAAAAAACAGTAGTATCTCACTTCAAGTAAAATAAGTGGTGATTTTCTGGGGTTGTAATGAGTGGTTTGAAACAAACAAACATACAAGCAAGTTACAGCTAGGTATAATTAGAAAATATATAAGGTTTTACCTGTTTATTTATACATACTCGTATCGAAACTAAAACGTTAAGTTCAATTAAATTGCACAGACAATTTATACCACACTCTATAAACGTAATTGATAACGCAAGCTACAAACAAGATTAGTCAACGCACAGCTTTCAATGCTGGAAAAGTAATATAGCCCGAATTATCCAGGATTAGTGTAGAATTTCGACTGCTGGGAGAAGTTGTTATGTCAGTAGTTATGTATTTTTATTGTGGCCTCTTCAAGTCAGAAAATCTAGCTTATTAAAGCAAAGCCGATTAAAAGTACTTACCTAGTTTACCAAACAAAAATACAGATGTATTATCATGATTAAAAAAAAAAGTTTTTTAAAAGAATAAAAATCATGCATACCTAAACATACAACCTACCTGAGCTGAAATTATCTATTTGTTTGTTGTATATTATAATAATATGCAAAGTGTATAGCAAGAGAGACTTAACATTTCTCATATAACAAGATACAGTCCAGATTACAAAAGAGAAAATACTATTTCATTGCAGGTAAATGTCCTTGTTAAGGTTAAATTGTTAGATTTATGATCTCTCACAATATTATTTTTGGTATTTCGCCATTGCGACTTATACCTTACTTATTTTGAGAGTTATTATGACTTCAATCACATACTTAACAGTAAGAGATTTGTTTATGCCTCCAATATTCATTCATCTGTGCAAATTATCTTTACTATACCATGGTTTCTACACCTGTGCATAAAAATGGCAATTTCACATTTAGCTTATAACACAATTAGTACCAGCTTTATAAATTAATCTTCTCCTTGCTTTCTAATCCACAACAGGCATATATTAGCTTAAAGCAGCTTTATATTCTCGCTCAGCCCTGCCCTACACCAACGAGTATATTTTCATCTTATTATCTTATTATTATATTGATGGCAACCTTCTAGTCAAGCAGTCTATTCAATCACGGTTAATTAAAAACCTAATTTCATTATTCATCAATTTATGCCCGTTGCCATGAAAAACAAGTATGGCCAGCTTTATTACAAGTCAAGGGGAACCTCTCAGAGAAGGGTGCCTGAATAACAATATATGTAATTTTCAGGTTATTTACTTTTACATAGTCTATGCTTTCTATAGCCAGGCAATGAAAGCATAGTTTTTGTTTGAGGGTGTGGGAGAAAGTGGGTGTGAAGCAGAAGGCTCTCAATGCTGCACTGTAGTTAAACAACAAGTGGGAGCGCATGGGTAAGTTCACTCTGCTATTCCAATGCAGGCGGTATCAGTTCAATATACTAGCTCTTCCTTTCACTGCCCGTCTACCACACCAAGCTCTCCTCCTCCTCCAAGTCCTGAATGCATTATAATCAGCTCACTAACTGGCTTCCATCTACAACACTGCATGCTGCTGCTCCTCTTAATTAGTATATCGAGTCTCGCCCTTGCCTGTCTTTAAGACTAACAATGCTTTATATTGTGTGTTCAATAAGAAAGTCAGACATTTTGTTATATGTTATATTTTATTTACGTTTTGTTTTATTTTTTTTCTTTCTATCTATTTGAATCCCCTTCTGGATCGCTACCTTTTCATTGTGAAAGGGCTTATTTACTTTAATTAAGCTGTGACCTATACTATGTAGGTTCACACAAGATAAGCAGAGAGGTCAGACACATTGTGGTCCACTGGAGAAGAAACTGGCAACCCATTACAGTATCTTTGACAAGATATCCTTATGGATAAGCACAACCAGATACATAAATATATGGTACCAGAAAATTAGACCCTCCGGTCAGAAGGTGTATACCACAATACTGGGGAAGAGCAGAGTTAGAGTACGAGTAGCAGCAGATCTAATGAAATGGTTGGGCCAAAGACAAGAGGACGCCCTGCTACGGATGTGTCTGGAGAGGAAAGGAAAGTCCATAGGAACCTGCAAAGTTAGAACTATGAACCAAGGCACACTGGATGTGGTCCAACATGATAGGAGAAGATTAAACATGGATAGCCTGGGAATTTGTTAACTCAAATGGTTTTGAATGGGATATTCAATATCTGAAAAATATCAGATCTTCTACTTTGACCAAGAATCTCACAGGAGAAATGGAATAGTGATCATCACAGTGATCCACGTCTATGCTCCACCCTTGGGCGCTGAAGAGGCTGAAGTTGTCCAATTCTAAGAGGTTATTCACCACCTTCTAAATATAAAATAAGTTACTGTTATCATAACAGATTGGAATGCCAAAGTAGGCGACAAAAAGATACCTGGAAAAACATGCAAGTTTGGCCTTGCAGTACAAAATAAAACATGACAAGGATTAGTAGAATTCGGTCAAGAAAATTCTTTGGTCCTAGTAAACACCTTCTTCTAACAGTCTCAGAGACCACTCTACACATGGACATCCCCAGATGGATAACATAGAAATGAGACGCACTATATACTTTGTAGACAAAAATGGAGGAGCAACATACAGCCAGAAAAAACAAAACCTGGAGCTAAATGCAGCTGAGACCATGACCACCTTGATTGCTAAGTTCAGAGTTAAACTAAGAAAAGAGGGAAATCATCAGACTTAGCAGATATGAAATAAATACGTATACAAAGAGAGACAGTATACTATGGGGAGGCGGTACTTAATAGATCAAAAGTAGAAATAACGGTAAATACCTAATTATAAGTAACATATGTACCTATTAGTATGAAAAACTGTAAAACTATTTGCAAACAAAGCTAAGAGAAAACACCACCTATATATCATACCAATTTAACTTCTTTAATGCAGGTAGAAAATGTAATAATGTAGGTTCAATAGTAATCAAACAAGATAATATAATAGAAACTAGTAATTTATTGTACACAATTTAATCAATAATATATAATATAAAAACATTTTAAAATGATATATATTCGCAGCAATGACCGTCACCGGCATTGATTCAATATTACAGTACCAGCAGTTGGTCTAGAATTATCTTATATATAGTTGATAAGTGAAGAATAACTACGTTGTATAAATCCCTAAAATAATTTGGTGGTAGCGGGGCCCACCATTTACTCCTTTAAAAATAAATAAACAACTGTATCTAAAAAAAATTCAATGTAAAGAAAATATAAAATAAAAATACTAAATACACTAATACTGTTAAGCCAAATGAACATATTACCAAAAATGTATAAGATATCACTATGTGTTAAGTGTATAATATACAATACTCCTAAATAGCAATTTGTTGTATGCAAAAAATAACCTTTTCTAACAAGTCTGATAATAAACCAAAATAATGATCTATTCTAGATCTATAATCAAATACAAATATTATATATATTAATTGCTAAATAAAGGCACAACACTTAGTTAGTTAGTTCCCTCACGCTATGATAAATATGCCAAACTTACACTCTATTACCAAGTAAGTACTATAGAGGTTATACACATAAACACCATAATTGTACAATCAAAGGATAGTATCAACATTCAAATATAGTTAGAAATGGTTAAGGAAACACTTATCATATTATTGAATAGTCCGCAAACAGAAAATTCAGCGTGGTACGCAGAGAGACACCAGTGTTCTCCGATAACGCCGGTGACGTCAGAGCTGCAACCCAAACAGGTCGATGCACGCATTTCGTGTCACAACGCTTCCTCAAAGACCTGTTGGAAGTGTGCATCTTGCCAGTCCTTTATAGTGATTGGAAGGGGGAATGGCTTCAGGTATCAACCATCCAAGGTCTGAAGAAAATGCAGTGTATTGCTTCTATATATGTTTATTTAATATGCCATTGAGTTGTTTCCACTGTTGGTTATATGTACAACTTACACAAAATGCTCAGCTTTTTTATCAATGAAAAATGTCTTTATCAATATTTTTCTTGTATATAGATTTAAATCCTTGACAGTGTAAAAAAAATGAAATGATGGTGTAACGGATCTCCTGGCACCCCGACCGGGTACCTCCGTTGATAGACGCGTCCTAGTTTGCGTCGAGGCCTACAAGCACCGCACCGGACACCACAACCACCACAGACTCCACAACCGCCGTAGTTTAGCTGGAGCCGCGCCGTCTTCCTTCCACACTGTATGAATCTCCAGCATCCAGGACCGTGTGGGGAAGACCTCTCCTCCAAGGAGAGTACATCAGGAACAAGCGTTCAGTAGTTACAACTCAAGGGAGTATGCAAAAGCATAGCAATCCCCAGTAATATATAGCGATCCCCTCCAATAACGAGATGAGACTACGTTTTAAAGGGTCAAGTAGAACTATCTTTAATGACAGGGGATCTCCTTTTATGCAATGGTGCCCTCTGAAGGGCTACACCCACATAATTATCACAGCCAATTAGATACATGGTTCAACCCCCACGTCTCCTCCCCTCAGATAACAGGTAACACAATTAAAACAGACACAATTTTAACCACATTCTGGATGTACCCCAAAAACAGGGGGTACACCTTTATGTCCAGCACCGTTCAATATCTCTCACCCAGGGGAACAACATATTAAAAAAATGGCATGAATCAGACCAGGGGTTCAAAAGTTAGTAAAAGTATGTTTTTCACATAACACACAGACATGTCACATATCCCCCACACAATACACATATAGGACAATAGGTGTGGTCACCCCTCCCTGAGGCAACTTGATATAATCAGACAATGATTAAATCAGCCTTCTTTGTATAAACTGTTTTCATTCTCAGATAAGAACAATCGACTTTTCTTATCTGTAACAGGATTATCTATTAGCCTAGTAGCTTTGATATTCTGAGCCAATATATTCTGTAGAACATAAAACAACATATCTACAGTACAGCAATGTGATCATATTTTAACCAAGAATTAAATAATCATAAAACAGGGTAAAACAGTGATGGGTTCCGTTACAGCTGGGATCTGAGCGCATAAAACTACCGAATAGCGCTCAGATCCTCTTCACACAGTTCAATTGCCATGTAGCTAAAGTCTTTCCCATAGTCTTTCATTATATGAATGGGCTCCATGGCATAGCTTTCTGTGGTATCATGGTTCACACAGGGCAAGTACCGAATGACCCCCCTGTATGTAAAGGGCCAGAATGAGTGACATACACTCTGGTATGGCCGAATACTGTGTTTAAAGGGCAATATGTCCCAGGGCCATAGTCGCAGGGCAGGAGGCTGGCAAACAGTCCTCTCCAAGACAAAGTGGCGAAGGGCACTTCGTCACAGATGGTGAAGGTGCAAAGGACAGACCTTTGTTAAGAACAGATAATTGCATGGAAGTCAAAATTCGATTCGACAAATTGATAACGGACAGTTCTTGTCCTGTTACCACTAATGTCTGTTCTGCCAATGTCGTCTTTTGTGTGATGTCTCGTGCGTTCCATATCCCCATCTCTCCCTGTCTCTCAAATTCATTAAGGGTTCTGGGTTGAAGGGTGTGTTGTTGACATGACGGTTCCGTTCTATGGGCGATCACATTGCACTTTGGCCTAAAAAAAATAAATCACTAGAGATCTCTCACTGTATCTTTTAATCACATGAGGATTATCATCATCTGTACCAGACATCTCTGTCTCTGATGGTAAAGTATGTAATCTATTGCATTGGTCAAGTCTGAATCTGGGCCTACGTCTGTTCTCACCATGAGACCAGTCATAGACATGACCCTTTTCAAAATCATTGATATCCCTCATTAAATTTAGACTTTTTAGTATGTATAATATCATATTCCTTTTTTTCCGAAATCACTTAGCAATTTGTGATACATCTTTTTAAACTCGTCTAAGCCCTCAAATTGTTTTAAGGTTTTGTGACATTCTTTTATTTCTCGATCCAATTCACTAAGTATTTCAGCCTCATATTCCGATAATACTGTCAACAATATGGGTGAGCATTTTGTGGAAGTTGTACATATAACCAACAGTGGAAACAACTCAATGGCATATTAAAAAAACATATTGCAGTGCTTAGATCAGACCTCGTAGTTCAAGGACTTATAGGTGATAAAATTGTTATGGGGTGGAGACGACCAAAAAATCTTTAGGATCCTTTGATTAATAGCCATTTTGACAATAAAGAGCAATTGTTAAGTTCACTACCAGATAGAACATATCCATGTGGCCGATGTACAGTATGTAAATACATAAAGTCAGAGACCACAATATATGACAGACTGAATAGAGAAATCAAAATTAGAGTCTTCTACAATTGCAGTACTAAAGCGGTTGTTTTTTGTCTAATATGTCTATGTGGTTATAAGTATATAGGGATGACCACTAGAGAGTTAAGAAAAAGACCTGGTGAAAATGTATCCAATATAAGGAATGCACTGTCAGACATTGCTAAACATAAAAATCCCACATTAGTGGCAAGACATTTCATGACAGTTCAAAATGGTAAACCGATACTGGAATGTAGAGTTCTACATAGAATTAGGTTAGGAATAAGACGAGGCAACTTGGAACAAGAACTACTGCAAATGGAAACCAAATTGAGTACATTACTCAATTCAGTGGTTCCTAATGGATTAAATGAAAATAATAGTTGTATGCCATTCCTATAATATTATTTGTATGGTCAGACTAGTATGACATCAGACTTACTACTATATGATGATGGCAATATCTGTATCCAGTAAATATTCTGGTTTTAAGTATCTTTTGTAACAGAATCATTGATGGAGTATACGTGGGAGAGAGACTGAGCAGAGCCCTGTGTCCACTAAGGGAAGAAAGGGTTAACACAGCAGGCTAATCAAGCAGGCCCAGCTGGGTTCCACCTTTAAAGGTCTGATTAGCACCCAGTTGAAGGAAAGAGCTCAGTCTGAGCTGGACAGAGGACGCCAGAGCCTGCTGTGGAAATCCCCTGCTACAAGGGAGATTTGATATCCAGCAATCTTTTGTTTGGACTTTTGTTGTGTGTGGACTTTATCTTGCATAGTGAGGGAGTAAAGTCAATGCTTCTATTAGAAGCTAGGATTTTGTTTTGCACCATTTATAGTGTTTTGCTTCACTCAAATAAATACTGCTGATATTTTAAAAAGGGCTCCTGAGTACTCCATTGTGGTGCCGGATACAAGGGCACAAACTCTGAGTGTGACAGCAACGTTATCACACTTTCTATTTGTTACATTACCCTAAAAACATATGTCCTTGTAGGGACACAGTAGTAATAATAACTTTTATATGTATAGTCCTTAGTCATCTAAATTTGAAGATACGAAATAAGTGTGATTATCTAGATAGATCATTTTGATAAGAGTGGTTATGGCAGTAGTATACATATTTTCAGTTTAAGTAAGCAGTGCATTTTTTTAGTTATTTAGACTTTATTATTTTTACATCAACAGCAATATGCCTTTAATTAAGACTATTCAGGTCTGTTTATATAATTTCAAACATTTAATATGATAGCGTATTGAGAGTCAGGCTCAATATAATATGATAGTTTGCATAAATATAACAATTTTATTATCCAAGAATTTACAGGATATGATGTATTAAGATATCTGTATACAATTGGTACTGTATCCCTGAGATATAGGATACAAATAATATTTAGTACCATGTTCTGCTGATTACCTTAAGGCACTATAATCTATATATGGATAGATATATTAAAGGAACATGTCGTGTATTGTTCAGCAATCTTACTAATAAATTATGATATGTATATGTCTACTTATTGGATTGTTTCCTAATCTTTCATTATGTATACATTCATTTTCAGATAAGCAAGACTTTCCTTTCAGTATGTAATGAAGTAATGATCATGCAGCATAGATATACATAGAATCAATACACTGCATTTTCTTCAGACCTTGGATGGCTAATACCTGAATCCATTCCCACCTTCCAATCACTATAAAGGCCTGGCAAGATGTCCACTTCCAACAGGTCCTTGAGGAAGCGTTGTGACACGAATACGCGCATCGACCTGTTTGGGTTGCAGCTCTGACATCACCAGCGTTATCGGAGAACACTGGTGTCTTTCGGCGTACCACGCTGGATTTTCTGTTTGCGGACTATTCAATAATATGATAAGTGTTTCCTTAACCATTTCTAACTATATTTGAATGTTGATACTATCCTTTGATTGTACCATTATGGTGTTTACGTGTATAACCTCTATAGTACTTACTTGGTAATTGAGTGTAAGTTTGGCATAGTTATCATAGTGTAAGGGGACTAACTGGAAGTGTTGTGCCTTCATTTAGCAATTAATATATATAATATTTGTATTAGAATAGATCATTATTTTGAATTATTATCAGACTTGTTAGAAAAGGTTATTTTTTGCATACAACAAATTGCTAATTAGGAGTATTGTATATTATACACCTAACACATACTGATATATTATCAATTTTTGGTAATATATTCATTTGACTTAACATCTTAGTACCTTTTGACATATTGGGGTTTCGTATATAAATGCACTTTATATGGGCATTTGTTATTTAAATGTCTGCATTAATTCATATTGCACTTTATATGAGCACTTCATGCACTTTTTCAGATATGCTGTTTTTGTATTAGCACTAGAGCAGGTTAAATCTCACTTCTTAGGTTAAGGGGTAATTGGTGGATTCTCAGTTCCACCATCAGTATTAGTGTATTTAGTAATTTTATTTTATTTTTTCTTTACATTTAATTTTTTGAGATAGTTTATTTAGTTTTTGTATAAAGGAGTCAGGGTGGGCTCCACTACCACCAAATTATTTTAGGGATTTATACAACGTAGGTATTCTTCACTTAACTATATATAAAAGATAATTCTAGACCAACTGCTGGTACTGTAATATTGAATCAATGCCAGTGACGGTCATTGCTGCGAATATATATCATTTTTAAATGTTTTTATATTATGTATTGTTGATTAAATTGTGTACAATAAATTACTAGTTTCTATTATCTTGTTTGATTACTATTAAACCTACATTTTTACATTTCCTTCCTGCATTAAAGAGGTTAAATTGGTATGATATATAGGTGTTGGTTTGAAATAAATACCACTTGAGAATATGCAGGTGAGGTAAATGATAGCTTTAATGACTAGACATGGTAGAATGCTGGAAGAACTTTAGATAGAGGTTTGTGACTATATCCAGAAAATCACAAAAATAATATCCTCAAAAGAAAAAAAACGAAGGCAAACTGGCAGTCTGAGGCATTGAAAGTAGTCCAGGAAAAAGGAAAGCAAAAGATAGTTGAATGCTGCAAATAGGAAACTATTTGTCAAACTGAATGTAGATTTCTAGAGCACAGCAAGAAGAGACAAGAAGAAATAATGGAGCGTTGTAAAGAAAAGAAGAAGATAACAGAATGGGGAAGTCTAGAGATCTCTATGAAAGAGCTGGAGATCTCAAGTGAACCTTTCATGCCAAAATGAGTGTGATAAAAGACATAAATAGTAGGAACTTAACAGAAGCAGATTAGATAAAGAAGAGATGGCAGGGATTTACAGAATATATATACAGGAAGGATATTAAAAGCATTAATAAACTTAATAGTTTGTCAATTGAGCTGGAGCCAGATATCTTGGGAGATTGAAGAGAAATGAGCCTTACTGATAACAAGGCTGCAAGAGTTGATGGAATTTCAGATAAACTGTTCAAAATCCTACAAGATGATGAAGGTGTTGCTTGTATTATGCCAACACGTTTGAAAAAGTCAAAAGTTGCCAGTAGACTGGAAAAAGTCTGTCTGATGAAAAATGTATATGTTAACAATTCCTTAATATTTTTTTCTCTTTTACATTTTGTCAAGTTTTTGTACAATAAACCTTATGATAGCTTAGAAAAATATGGGGTTCTCTATAGGATTAGTATAAAACAAAATGTACCTTTTTATTATAAATGCTGCAAATTCCCCTTTCCAGATCAGGAAGTTTGGATAGATGGCCACGGATCTGACTAAATAGGCTGGATTCTGAAAGAAGCACCTCTGACACAGCGTCAAGTCGAGCATTAATTTCACTGAAATAGAAGAAATCATAAGAAAAGTCATGTCACAAATACTTGTAGCAAGTATCCTTAAAAACAGCAAATTATATATACACTTAATACAGTGCATATGTAAAAGTAGAACATGTGCAAAATGAGTCCAATTCTCGTCTAAGAATTAAAAGAAAGCTTCCATATTTAGGAACAAGCATAACTTTTCTTATTTCCATTTAAAAAAAACTCTCTAAATGGAGGCTGGAAAATAAAAAAATAAAAGTTATTTTGGAGCTTGAACCATCATCCCATCCCAAAAGTAATCTAATTCATAAATAATGTTTCTCTATGGGAAAGCTTTGTAAAATTAGGGTGAATTTTTCATAAATTAGAGCACCCTGTTTATCAGAAATGCATTTTCAATTCATGTGCGCTGTCAAATAATACAAGTAGCCTTGAGACAACTTCCCACTTTTAACCAATATGAAAAATGTTCTCATATCTACACTCCCTCCATTACTTCAGGTTATACATATTAAGATAAATTATTCCACCTTGAAAAGGTTATCCTTTGGAATACATCCCTCTAATAGCAGGTTGATAAATGGTACGTGCATGTTTAAGACATTAAGATTACTGTCTGTAATCAGTGTGGTTTTAAATAAACATTATTAAACACAATTATATATATATTAATAGGTTTAAAATGTATTTAGATAAAAAAAAGTTTTGAACTCCCTCTTCCTTTCATTATGTCAGGGAGATGACATAAGGAAAGGAAGAGGGGGTAAACAATATTTATTTATAGAATTCAGGGAACATGGAGAACCTCCATAGGCTGATTACCTTCTCTGTACATGGGTGTTTAACAGCTTGAAATAGGGCACCATGTTAAAATAGCATTGTTGGCCCCTAAAGCCCAGGCAGCCAAATACATTAATGTGGTCATGTGTCTTTTATAAACACTCTGCCCAGGTTTAATACTGAACATCTTTTGCTCGAGAGTTCATAGGGCTTTGGGGGACAGATCAAGATTTTAGAATTATCCCTGTGATGCGATTATTAGCTTTAGATTTGAGAAAGGTAAATACATTGTGATGAAAAAAGCAAGAGAGTTCATCAATGATAAAAAACAAAAACTTTTTTTCTTCAACGAAAGCCCCCTCGCCTGTCATAAAAGATAATGTATCTTTTATGACATTTTTTTTACTAATAAAAGTTTTAGAGCATAGTGGACCAAGATTGTGGACTGCTGTGTTCTCGGAGGCTTGTAGCCCCTAAAAAAGAAGCAAATATAATATAATTGGAAACTAGTTTAGCAATGCTCTGCTTCATAACATGTTTACATGCCAACGCATTTAAGGATTGTATCGATCGCAGAATGGAAGATGACCTCTGGATGTGTCTGGATGATGTTATTAAGAACAGAAGGAATTATTCCTACACTTATAGGAATTAATCATAACAGCCTTCAAGAGGACCTTCTTAAAGAGACCAAATGAGGGGAGGGTGATGAGGCCAAAATACCCTCATGAGGTCCGCATGTGCGTGGTGGGGGGAGGCTATGATGCCTACACACCAAGGTGGAGTTCTTTTACATTCAAATCTGAAGTCATCTAAAACAGTTTTAAACTACAAATAAAGTGCCCTATTTTATTAGAAGCCTGTAAATGCCTTGAGATGGACAAAGACATGTCTCCATATATTTCATCTGAACCAGCTATCGCTTTCAGAAAATCTGCCAGTTTAAACAAACAACATGCTGATACATAGCCCATTTCAGTCTGAAAAGCAGCAAATAACCTGGCTTAAACCACCACAAGGCTGCTATCTATGCAGCCACTGTGTAGAAAGTTGCTTACAACCTATTTAGCTCATCTGCCTTTTCCTGGTCACTAATTTTCAAATAGCCTGTATCACATTGTAGCCTTCTTCCCATTAATATGCTTAAAAAATATTTTAGGGTTAGTCTTACCCTCTTTTGCAATTCATTTTATATTTTCTATTGTAGCCAGTCTAATAGCCCTTTTGCAAGCCTCGTTGATTTCCTTTTACTCCCGTAAAGAAGTCTCTGTCTCCTCTTGTTTGTATAATTTAAATGCCTGTTTTTTACTCCGTATCTTGATCTTTAAATCATTGTTAAGCCACATTGGATGGGATTTACGCCTTTTACTTTTATTCCCACATGGTATATGCTGATGTGTATGTATATTTAGTTAGGATTTAAATGTTGTCCATTTATGTTCAGTGTTTTTACCTATCAGTTCTCTGTCCCAGTCTATACTTTGTATTGCTGCCCTTAGACCGTTAAAATCTGCCCTTTTAAAATGTAGAGTTTTTGTTGGCCCCTTAAAAAAAAATTTTTTTTATTCAATCTCAAATGAGACTGTGTTGTGATCACTGTTTCCCAAAGGTTGCCCTATTTCAACATTTGATACCATATCAATATTATTTGTGACGACAACATCCAATATAGCCTCATTTCTAGTAGGCTCTTGTATAACCTGGGCCAGATAATAATCCCTGAATGTACTCAAGAACCTGCTCCCCTTAGCTGAACTGCTGGTCTCATTTATCCAGTTTATTTCATGGTAATTGAAATCTCCCATTATTAGAACTTGACTATGCTTCGCTGCATTTCCAGTCTGTAACAATAATTGCATTTCCTCACTTTCAATTATATTTGGGGGTTTATAGCATACTCCTACTAATATTCTTTTAGAATTTTCTCCTCCGATTTTTAACTCTACCCACAAACATTCAACATTATTGCTAGTTCCGCCATAAATATCTTCTCTGACTATAGGCTTAAATTCAGGCTTTGTATACAAATCCCTCCTCCTCTTTCACCATTGCACCTATCTTTCCTAAATAGGTTATAACCATCCAGATTAACAGTCCAGTCATGAGATTCATCCAACCACGTTTTGGTAACGCCTATTAAATCCCAATTTTGATTAATTGCAAATAATTCTATGTCTCCCATTTCACCTGACAAGCTTCTGGTATTAGCAAGCATACACCTTATGTCTGTAGTTCTGAAGTGCCTGCCACTGTACTTTAGTTACTTAGTACTACCTACCTATTGACTATACTAGCACCCTGCTTTATGAAACAAACACTTTTGAGAAGCCTTCCTGCACAACACATACTAATTCAGTATGTACAAACATACATGTGTATACACACAGGATAGATAGATGCATACACTGCAAGTTGTCGGATATTTCTGTTTTATTGGTGTTCTATATTTATTAATAAAGAATTATATTTATGCATTTTCTTACCTTTATGCTCATTACTCCCGGGGTATGATATAGAGCACAGGGCACACACAGCACAGATTCACCTGCTGTGTTGCTTGCACACACACACACAGAGCTCATGCGCACGCGCGCACACACACACACCCACACACAAGGAGCTCATGCGCACGCGCACACACACACGGAGCTCATGCGGGCACGCACACACACACAAGGAGCTCATGCGGGCACGCGCACACACACAAGGAGCTCATGCGCGCGCACATGAGCTCATGCGCGCGCACAGAGCTCATGCGCGCGCACAGAGCTCATGCGCGCGCACATGAGCTCATGCGCGCGCACAGAGCTCATGCGCGCGCACAGAGCTCATGCGCGCGCACAGAGCTCATGCGCGCGCACAGAGCTGCGCGCGCACAGAGCTCATGCGCGCGCACAGAGCTCATGCGCGCGCTCGCGCACACACAGAGCTCATGCGCGCGCACACACAGAGCTCATGCGCGCGCACACACAGAGCTCATGCGCGCGCACACACAGAGCTCATGCGCGCGCACACACAGAGCTCATGCGCGCGCGCACACACACAGCTCATGCGCGCGCGCACACACACAGCTCATGCGCGCGCGCACACACACAGCTCATGCACGCGAACACACACACAGCTCATGCACGCGCGCGCACACACACACAGCTCATGCACGCGCGCACACACACACACAGCTCATGCACGCGCACACACACAGCTCATGCACGCGCACACACACAGAGCTCATGCACGCGCACACACACAGAGCTCATGCACGCGCACACACACAGAGCTCATGCACGCGCACACACACAGAGCTCATGCACGCGCACACACACAGAGCTCATGCAAGCGCACACACACAGAGCTCATGCACGCGCACACACACAGAGCACATGCACGCGCACACACACAGAGCACATGCACGCGCACACACACAGAGCACATGCACGCGCACCCACACAGAGCACATGCACGCGCACCCACACAGAGCACATGCACGCGCACCCACACAGAGCACATGCACGCACCCACACAGAGCTCATGCACGCACCCACACACACACAGAGCTCATGCGCACCCACACACACAGAGCTCATGCGCACCCACACACACAGAGCTCATGCGCACCCACACACACACACAGACCTCATGCGCACCCACACACACACAGAGCTCATGCGCACCCACACACACACACAGAGCTCATGCGCACCCACACACACACACACACAGAGCTCATGCGCACCCACACACAGAGCTCATGCGCACGTACACAAAGCATGGATTCACTTGCAAAGTTATTTTCTCAGACAGAGCATTCCCAGTGCCATTGCTTGTGGGAGGGACAGAGGCTGCACTGATCATTGGTCACATGGGGTGACTGACCGGACTCTGAGAGCTTGGATGCAGCAGCTTGTTCTGGGGAAGCTCTGTAAGCAACAGACTCATAAACCGGTACTAAAGCAGCACTGGCCAGTACAATGCACTGACAGGCTGAGCGGCACAAACTTTCATTAAGATGGTAGGTGTGACTAGGGGGAAGGCTTACACATGTAAAATAAACAAAAGCAAAAAAAAAAAAAAAAACACTTTTATGTCAATAAATAAAAAAAAATACAATCTAAAAACGTAGTGTTTTTTTTATTTCAAACAGAATGCTCTGTTGCATGCAAAAGAGCACTATATGGAAGGTAACTGGCCCTTTAACTAATTCATATTACTTTATATATATATCACAGCTTTATTTAAAAATTACTTTTTATTGATTTTGTACCCATTCAAGTGTTTTAATTTGTTTCACAGTACACATTGCATTTGTCTTTATTTACCAGTCCTAACCCAACAGGTCTTTCTAACTTTTAAACTTTCAGTTTAATTTTCTAATGTTCAATAGCGATCATACTCTGGTTAAAAACAAGTACATGACACATAAGTGAAAACAAATCACAGACATATGGTAACCAGCTATTCTAATAAAGGCTGTCTAGTTTTGGCATCAGGTGCTCCCTTGCTGATGTCCGATACAGTAACGAAACGTGCTTAGGGGTCTATAGTCTGTTTTGGAGCATGCTTGCTGTTGGATGGTGCTGGTGCAAAGTGAATAGTCATTTTTTCCCAGATTACAGCAACTAGCAAGTTCTTCAAGTGGATATTGAATCCATACAATAATGACAATCTTTATATTTTATTTAGATACCTAGTTTGTGTTCTATAAATATCTAGTTCATAAATGTATGACACAAGGTTTAAAGAGATGGACACTAGCTTGCTTATATATTGAGCTGTTGAAATGCCATTCGGGCATCCTGGGAAAATTATGGTACTTTCTAAGCATGAACAATTATCTATTTAGGCAAATTAGATGTACTCGTTCTGCTGTCCAATTCACACATTACTGCAATATGATAGTATAATATATTAAAAACTTATGCCAATCGTATTTTGGGGGAAATCATAGCCAATATGTTGGCCAGGGTTATTAGTAAGTAAGGGTCTTAGCCAATGTATTACTAGGTATGTCATTGAGTAACTGGCATCTATAGCATCTGCAATTGTTCTTAATTATTCTAGTATAATTCACAATTTTGATTATTGTCATAAAGATTTTAATGTGAATTCAATAAAGGTAACTAAATTACCTAAATTCAGAATTGTATATAGGTGTTAAGCACAGGAGTTAAAATATTTTTTTTGTTTTATATACATAGATTCATTTCAAATGTAATATTGTGATAAGAAAATGTGAAACGTATTAAAAACAAATCACACTTTTCTCCTGAATAGTTAATCTTCTCTTTAATCATCCTCACATATGGCTCTGCTAGCTCCAATACTCTAAGGCAGAGTTGCCTGTCCAGTTTGTGTGCAATAATCCGCATAATGAAAAAAGTCATCCAACACAAACTGACCTATTTTTCACCTCTTATCCCTATGTTATTATCTGGATATCTTTTGCAAAAAAGGAAGACATTTCTATGAAATGGAAAACAAACATTTAAGACCATTTCATACAAACAAAACTATAGTACTACCACAGGAGTTAATTTCTTTCTGTATAGAGCACACAATTAGAGATCTGCAACTTTGATGCCAAGTACGGTATTTTTTTATTTTTTTATTTAATTTTGCAATTTATTCATATTCCTGTTAGCAATTTTCATGCACGTTTCTTGGGTCAAAGCCTTTTTTTCTTAAATTTAGCTTTTTACTGCTTTTTTTTGCCAATATAAAATGATATAGTTATTATATCAGTACTATATAGTTGTACAGCGAACACTGTCCAGAAGCTTGCAGAGAAAGCTTTTTTGGCTTTTAAAAACGAGAAACACAAGACGAATTTTAGTAGAGCATCCAGTTAAGACTTATGGCAGAAAACCCAATACAGTATGTAGAATACAAATACAGGAAACAATATCTCCAACATCAAGGTAGAACTTATCAAGAGACAATTTTTATAAACAAAAAACACCTCATGTTGTTTGCAAATACAAAAGTATATCAGAAAATCTTAAGGACAATATAAAAAGAACCTGTTTTCTGTAATAAAGCAAGTTTTACACTGCAGTAAAAGTCTCAAATAAACTTAAAAAAACATACTTTAATACTAGAATTTTTGTATCTAGCAAACATAGATTTAAGGCTAAATCAATGTGCATTTTATCATTTATAAAACAGTGTGAACTGATTTAATGCAAAACAACACAGGTATACCCCATGTAACACTACCCATTTTAGCACCCATTCACAATAGCGCTCTTTTCCCCTGCTTTATGCTAAACCCTGCTATAGCACTGTTCTTTGGCTGCACTTTGTGATAATGCAGGAGAGCGAGAGACAGCGAGAGAGCAAGAGAGAACAAACCCGACCAACAATATCCAGATGCAAGGTATAGAATATTTTAACTGTTCCCTTGTTTCTCATAATGTGATTGGTAATTAAATGTATTTGTTCGGTATGTTTTCTCAGAACATGTATGAGTGCAAGGAAGACCGGCCAAGTTGAAGCACCAGCATATTTCTTTGGATGTAAAAATGCAGGTGCTGGACTGCCTGGAGAAAGGGGAGCGGCAAGTGGATCTGAGGTTGCCAACCTCCACAAGCCGCACCATCCTCCAGAATAAGTAAATCAAGTTTTAAACTACCACCAGCACTGCATCTTCAGCAAAGAAGATTACCCGCTCGAGATGCTATACCCTGGAAGAGATGAAGAAGGGGTTGTCCATATAGATAGACAATGAACTGGAGCATAACACGCCTCTCTGCTAGGCCATCGTAATGGAGAAGGTGAGAAGCATTTACATCCATATGCAAAGCCAAACACTAGATGTGATGGAGATCTACTCAGCCAGAAGAGATTAGTTTGACCGCTACGAAGAGGAACACCCTCTACAACATTAAGATCACAGGAGAAGCTGCAAGCTCCAACACATAAGCTGTTTCTGCCTGTCCAGCCACCTTAAAAGAGATTGTGGAAAGAGGCAATTACTCGCCTGAAGTGGTGTTCAATGTGGATGAAAATGTCCTTTTCTGGAAGCGGATGCCAAGCTGCACATTCATATCAAGGCCATAAACAGACTTAACCCTTCTTCTGGGTGGGAACACCAGTGGTAACTTCAAAATCAAGCCATTCATGATCTATCACTCAGACACCCAGAGCCATGAAGGGCATCACTAATTCCAATTTACCAGTCATTTGGCAATTCAACAGGAAGGCCTGGATCACCATGGACATCTTTAAGGAGTGGTTCAACAATCAATTCTGCTTATTGGTGAAGCGCTATTGCAGGAACAATTTGAGGGCAAAGCGCTTTTGTTAATGGAAATGCTCCAAGTTACCCTATCAACTTGGCTGAGCTCCACTGCTGCATCAGGTGGAAGTAGTGTTCCTGCCACGCAAAACTACTTCGCTCATCTAGCCTATGGACCAGGGGGTCATTGCAACCTTTAAAGGCCTACTATATTTGCCGCACATTCCGGTAGCTAATGGACCAGATGGACAGCAAGGACAAACAATCCATGATGGATTTCTCGAAGTACACCATCATGCAGGCCGTCAAGAACATTGATTTTTCCTGGAAGGAGGTGACACTGAAATGTCTAAAAGCTGTGTGGAAGAAGACCTGGACAGAGCTGTGTGGAGAGGTGCAACCAGAAGAACCCATTATAGCAGCGAAAAAGTGGACCTTGTGACCAGGGCTGGACTGAGAGATGCGGACACCCAGGACATAGAAAATTTTGGCGAGAGCCTGACCAATGAGGACCTTCAACAACTGGCGCAACAGCACGTTGAGGAAGCCCAGGACAGCAGTGACTTATAGGGAGGAACGTAAAGATCTGTCCAGCTGCAAAGAGTAGGAATGTGAGAAGCACCACTATCGGGGCAATGCCCTGCTACCAGCATCTGCTAAATGGGCGCAAGAAGCAGAGACAAATTTTCCTGGACCAATTTGTTACCAAGAAAGCCAGGCTGGAGGATGAGCCTGAAGCATCAACATCTGCCACTTAAAGTGGACTGTTTTTTTTTTTTGTGCTGTTACTTTAAATTTTAATTTTGAAAAATGTTTCTATTTGAGGTTTTGATGTTTGCAGGGTCTTAACAATTGATATAAAAGCAAATTGTGTCTTTTTTTTCCAATGAGTGCCCCTATCCCTATATTCCCCATGTTAAAATGACCCTGTTGAGTGTGGTTTCGCTAATCACTCCTATTGCCAGGAACCTAAAGTGCTAAACAGGGTATTACTGTACATTGTAAATGAATAATGTCAATTAGGATATAGAGCATGTAAAGAAAATGCAGATTTGAATCAAACTTTTTACACACTTATTTGCAGATATTTCTAACACAAAAGTGCAAATTGGATTTTCTAAATATGCTTACAAATTATGTGAGCAGTTTTCAAGGGTCCAGAGGTTATAGTATGTGCATTATTAAGACAATTATATATATTAATTTGGAAAGGAACATACCCATTACCTGTGTCAACTTACAAAGTCCTCATTGGTACAAAGTGGTTTAGAAGCAAACATATGCATACAAAAGGATACACTACTTTTGTAAATGCAGCATTAGAGAAAGGCCACTGAAAAAACAGTTGTGAATTGAATTCTATTGTAAGCAAGGTTAGACTTGCTTACTGTATAGATGATAATCAAATATATATGAAAAGCCTACCATGGAACCACAAGAGGCTGTGTCACCCATTGCTTCAATTTCCTTCTCCCAAAGAATGTTTTGGTATAATCCATCGCCCACAGCAAACTACCCTTTGTCTTCAAGTCAGTCTGAATAAAAGAAAAGGAATACCGGTAAGTCTCCAAAAATATAGGATTTTTAGGCATATTAAAAATACCTTATTCCCACAATTTACAATATTAACCTTCTAGGTTTTAGAAAGTATATTGTGATCAGTGATAATCCACTAGAATATATCTGAAATGATTAAAATAATCAACAAATAAAACACACAACATATAATGCATGAGTTAAATAGGTTGACCTGCGTCTGAATCCAGGTCTTAAACCGCTTTCTTTAGGCCTCCATTACATTATTAAACTGGCTTACTTCTGTCCTGAAGTTACCAAATTTAATCTACAAACTGTCAGTTAGATTATATGGTCCTAGTTCTTGTAACCTGCAATGATGCAGCCCCCAAAAATCTATACATATAATGTATGTTTAAATGCCAACTTATTATGTATATTATTGGTGAAAGTTTTCATGGGTAAGGCATACTGTTCCACAGCGTTGGTGACCTCTAGTGGCCAAATCTGAAAATAAATGATTAAGTTTAATTTTGCTATTTTTCGTGTCCCCTATTCATTTAAACTGGGGGGGATTTGACCCCCCCTCCCCAGTTATTAAGCCCCTGCCTTGCTGTGTCCAGTTGACTGTCATTATTGAAAACTTTGATTCTGACTAAAAAGTCATAAAAGTTATAAAGCTTTTTTAATATTTTTAATAGTGAGCGTGCAAGGGGCGTTTACATTTCTTGCTTATGAGCATGTGGTGGTGGGGGGGGGGAGAGAAAGTGTCAAACTATATGATATCCAGAGTCTTCATTAATTCAGATTTTCTCTAGAATAGTCTTCTGTTTTGTTACATATTTCACAAAACGTGCAATTTTTCTGGAACTACAGTAGTCCTTTAAACCGAAGGGGTACATTCCCATCAAATGTACTACAAAATGGCATGACCTGCATTCATGTGCATATATTTCCCATTAAAGCTTGTCTTGAGCAATTTGTTTAAAAAATAATGTTAAAAGGACATGGAAGGTTTCTGGATTTCACTAGGAATATAATATACCTATATAGCTCTTTACTTTTGTGCACGTTATTATTCTTCAGTCGTTCATCGTGTCCAACTCTCAGTGACCCTATGGACCGCAGCACACCAGGCACACCTTGTGTCTGGTTGTACTAATACATAAGGTTTTCCTGGCAAAGTGAGTGGACTGTAATACTGGAGAAGACCGTGATTTGTCTGACCTTTCTGCTATGACCTGCCCATCTTGGGTGACCTACATGGTATACCTCACATCCACTTTCATTGGAGGTACACAAGCCCCTTCACCATGACAAGGTAGTGATCCAGAAGGGGGTACTTTATTAAGAAGGGCTTAAAAGCTCATGTTTTTCTGCCTAAAAATCAAACGATTTGTAACTATTTAGGTCTACCCTCTATAGTTTCTGTATACATAGAGTGCAGGATTTCAAATTAGGATGTCAGTGACCTCACTCAAGCAGCAGGTCGAAGAATGTTGCCACTGATTGCTATGAGACGGTCTTCATAGGCTATTTGTGAGATTTTAGCCAAAAGAGACAGAGCTTTTAAGAGCTTCTTAATAAAATTAAGTTTAAAAAGTAAATACACAGGTATATCATATTCCTAGTGAAATCTAGAAACCTTCATTAGATTGTACGTTTGCGAGTTTTCTCTTATAAGCTGCTTTAGTACACACTAGATTCTAAACTCAAAGACAGGACTCTTTCAATGTGTCAATGTTGTTTTACTTTGAACTCAACCATTGTTCAGCGCAACGGATTATGTTGGTGCATTACAAATAAAGATAATAATAATAATAAAGAAGAATGCAAAAGAAAGTCATTCAAACATTGCTCTATTCACATACATTTTGAAGATGAATGGTCAAAATTGATAATGTTTTTGTACTATGTAGAATATTGCAAAACTACTTAAATAACTGCTGCATGGAATTTCACGCACACAAAATAGTACAAAAATATGTATTCACAGTATTATTTAGAATTTTTCTATAGGTATTAAATAGAATTGTAACTGAAGTAAGTAAGTAAGTAGTAAGAAGAAGAGAACATCAGGGGGGGGGGTCACTGCAGGAACACAAATGTTTATACTGTATGTTCTTATACTGCTCAGCTCTGCAATATCAAATGGGCAGTAGAACATTCCCTTTTGCAAGTAAAAAAAGTCAACGTGAGTCCCATATTTACAGTATGGTCTTATATTACAGGTAAAAAACCCCACAGATGTAGCTTTTGAGATTATGGACATAATTATTTATGCAAACAGGTAAGAGTAACTTACTTGGTTTTGTAAAATTTCTAGATTCTTCAGTGTTATCCCATTCATCATCATATATTCATGTTTACTGCTCATAGGTGTAAAATTGCTGTAAACGGAAAAACACTTTTGCATTGACAGAGCTATGTATTCAATGTTGCATTACGTTTCAGATTTGATCCTTCTGCGTTTTTTTATTTAACCTTCAATTTTCTGTTAATTATACACACACAAATAATGGTCCTCTCCAAAGACACTGCACAAACATAAACATGGAAAAGGAGCAAATATCCAGAAAACTGTGCAGCCATGATGCCCTTGGTCACTGGGACATCCTTCTGGATACAGTAGCAGAAGAGGACTATACAAACTGTGAAGGTACATGCAGATGTCCGTTATACTAGTTCGAAATTATGTTTAGAAGTCGGCACAAAAATCATTAAGCGTTATGATGATATATGGATACATGGTATGGTTAGCTGAACCAAAACAAGCCTGTTCATGAAAAATTATTTCTACAGTGTTCAAACCACAGTGATAAAATATACAACATAAGAATATGCCTCCTTAAGTAGGACGGGACATCCAGAACAGAATGCTCCCCTCCCACAAGCCTCCCTCTGTGTTATTATAAAGCTACCTCTGTAACTAAAGAAGTAAATACAACCACAAAATACAGCTGCAAACTCAGTCCTGATAGGATTTTCTTATTGCTAAAGGAATCCACCTCACGATTGTAGGTTTAGAGATTTGGTAACTTGTACATTCCCTTTAAAAACAACAACAACAAACAACAACTTGTTGGATTTTCTCATCTTGTTTGTTCTCTCAAAATAAATGCTTAAACATCTTAATGAAAAACTGTTTCACACTTTAGAGGTTATTCACAAAAAAAATGGTAAAAAAGTTACTGACTGTTATCGAAATCTGATCCAACTTTGGACTTAAATTTGAGAGGAAGCCTTAAACAAATGGCTTCCTCTTCAAAAACTAGTGAAGAATTTAACATTGACAATACTTGTAACACTTCAAGAAGTAATGAAAAAAATTGCATTTCTAGAAGATAATGTCTCCAACAAGCCCTTGGTAAGGGCTTCTACTACCAATTTAGATGCCAAGCAGAAACTATAAACCTTGTTGAAGGGCATATGTTCCATGCAGCCTGAATTAATCTCTTTTTGTCAACAAGTGGTATTTGAAGAAAATGAACCCGATGCGGAGGTCTGTACCCAATGCTTTATCCATTCTATTATCTTTACCCAATTGTAGGAATTGGCTCCAAATTTTACCAGATTAAAGATGACACCTTGCTTCAAGCGCTCTTGGAGACAATCCATTGTCAAGTCGGCAGTTTTAATGCAATGATGCTTGACTCATCAGGTCTACTCTGTCTGTTAAGAAAATTGGTCCCTTGATGGACAATTTTCTTAACGCAGAGAACCATACTACCAATTAGCCAATATGGTGCTATTACAATTACTTGAGCATATTCTTATTCTTAGGGGAAAAGGGAATACATAGTTGAGCTTGTAATCCCATGGCTGTGTAAATGAGTCCGTTATAAGTATTCATGTCACTTAGAGAGACATGGCAATGTACTAACTTACCTTTAGGAAATCCAGAGGTGGAACTAATGGCAACAACCTGCTGAACCATTTTAAAAAATACCCTGTAATTCAATTACCATTCTCCTTGGAAAATGCAATTAACGATGAGGAAACTGCTACAATGTTCTTTGGACCTTTTATATGCTCTGCAGAAAATTACATAAGATTCTTCTCTGCCTTTGTCATCAAGCTTTGTTCTTAACCTCTGTAGAGGACAATTTATTATCCCTCCTTGTCTGTTTATAAATGCTACTATTGTTGTGTTATCGGATTGTATTCTTACCGGTTGTCTTTAAGAAAATTATCACAGGCTCTGTACATTATACATCTAACAATACATAGAAAAAGAAACATCAGATACATATATTTTTCTCTGACTTAATCCTACAGAGCTTGTTCAATAAAGCTTAAGGTTGCCCGTTTCCTACCTTGGGCTTTTGCAAGAGCAGCAAATTCTTTACAGCTCTCTTTCAACCGTGACAGCCTGTATTGCCCTGCATGAAGGTGAGAACGTTTTTGGCCGAAATCCTATGGTGCTAAGCAACCAGTGAAAATGGAAAAACAGGTTGATTTAATGGGATTTCTGTGTCTAATTTTTTTAAAATTTTTTTAAATGAAACAAAAATGACCTAATGATAGACTCACTTTAGAAGTTAATACAGTCACTCAAAACAGTATAAATAACAATTTTCTCAGGAATAGAAAAAATTGTACAACGCACAGGAATGGTCATAAAAGAAAATACTGCCAACATCTCTGACTTAAATATTATGGTCTTATTGTCAGTATAAGTGTTCAATACATCAATAGATTCCTGTGCACTCTATGATTAAATTATAATTAAGACCCTTATTAAAATGTTCATATTTGCTACCCAATAACATGCCAGTATATCATAGTTGGCTTGTTTGAGTAATTGCAAATATGGACTGCTGATGAAAAAAGCTGGCAAAATTGTATTTTAAAGATTGTAACTGATATAGGATTATTTTCTTGTAGTGAAGAAATATGATTAAATTGGTTTGAAACCTCTTGAAGCTGACCGAGCTTCAAACGTGAACCTACTACTACCAGTTCACAAGGAACCCCTTGTGCAAAAGACATTACAAAAATGATTAACACAGAAAAAGAGGTCTGCTGACCTCACTTGCAAACTTCATTTCAAGGTGAACTTTTGCATTGCTTCGGCCTAAAGCACCGTTCCTTTGGAGTAACTGTGTACACAAATAACTTTGGGTCCAACAAAGAACAATAGTTTTAAGGTATCCACCTCCATTTAATGGCCACTTCAGTGTTCTTATAAAGGTATCTCTAAAGAATAGCTAGGCGGGGCACAATAAGAAAAGAAAAACGTTCATCAAACATTTACTGTGCATTGAAACATTAAATTACAATTTTTTAATCATGCCCGTCGGGCAGTGTGAGCTCCTTATCTCTCCACCCTCTGATGTTTTATATGTGGAGTAGGAGCCGCCCAGAGGGGAATGCTCTCCAAACAGGCATACTTGCAGTTTGATAGTTGAAAGCAACTATAAAGTGTATTTTTGTACATTTTGTTTTACAGAGTGGTCTAAAAAGGTTTTGAATCTGGCAGGCCACACTGCAGATATCTGGGGCGAAACTACCAGTGGTGCAGCGCACCAGGGCCCTCCTCTAAAGGAGGCCCAATATTTAGTATTTTTTTTATTTTTTTTTTTTGCATTTAATTTTTTTTCCTGTAGAGTAGGGAAGGATGCTAAGAGGGGTGGGTGCTGTGTGGGGGTGAATGTTGAGAGGGTCTGGGTAGTGTAGGGGCATCCTCACCCTGGAACTGTGACCTCGGCAGGCCAGGGGAATGGCAAGGGGACTTGGGGAGGTGCACAGAGTGAATTGATACTGGGGGTGCCCCAAAAAAGTTTTGCACCAGGGCCCTCCATTCGCTAGCTCCGCCACTGGCAGAGAAAATACATAATTGAGAGGAGACAGATATCATTAAAAAAATATATATAGTTTAACGTTTCCTAAAAATTTTTTTTTCCTATTAAGCCATACCTAACTAGTCTTTAGAGAGCCCATTATAAGATTACTAAAGTAGTCCTTTAAAAGGCAGCATGGTGCTTCAGTTGGAGGATGCTTTTCTGTGGGATAGTTAATTGATATAACAAGCTTGAGTAGTTTTTAATTACATATCTAGTAACCTTGGCCATGAATAGTAATGTATTGGTCATATTGCATCAGAATACAACACTGAAATTGTTGCACACTACAAAAGAAACATAATAAATATTAACATTTTACTTTTGACAGTAAAAAAGAAGCATGCTATGGTGTATTTGACTCTACTTACCTGGGACTATGAAGTATCTTTTCTAGATTAAATTCTTTAAGGTACCTAATGACAGCAGCCAAAGAACATATCACAGTCTTATCTAATCTGAGGAGTTGGGATAATCTTTTTGAACCTGCAAATAGAAAATGTGTGAAAATAATTGATGCGTTTAATTTTCTATTACCATACCTGCCAGCCTACAAGAACAGGATTTGATATAAATTTTGCCAGTGACTCCGTGGATAAAAGTGCTAACACCATGTTGGTGAGGAGAGGAACTTGAACCTACCAGTCTGTGTATACAGAGGCAAATTATGCATCTTGTATTAGGAATAATTAATTTATATCCATGTAAACTTATATTGATATTGAATAAATAAAATTGATGTGGACTACTTATCCATGATTTATCCACCACACACAGGAACTTGAAATGATTGGTCTCATTCCAGAGCGGAGCCGTTTTATTCCTCCTAGCTTATCACTATTTTTGTAAAAGTGTAAAGAAATGAAAGGAATAATATTCCATAATTAAAAGTGCAAAAAGCATGTTAAGGTACTGTATGCCTTTGCTGTCCATCCCACCTTCAGTAGTGACTATATGGATGCAGCATGCCAGGAACACTTGTCTATCTCTGGTTGTGCATGTCCATATGGTTTTCATGGCAAAGATACTGGAGTGGGTTGCCAGTTCCTTTTCCAGTGAACTGCGATAGGTCTGACCTGCGTATCTAGTGTCTCTACATGGTATACCTCACAGCTTCATTGAAGTACACAAGCCCCTTCACTACGACCATGTAGTGATACTGAACGGGCCCACCTTCACACCATCTGAAAAAATCAGGCTGTCAGAGCAGGCAATAGAACTTTTAGGGGTGTCAGTTCGGTGAAATATATAAAGGGATATCCCATAAGCTGTTCTATGCCATTAAAAGTGTCTCTAAAGTCTCAAAATTAGTTCTTTTGGGAACATTTTATTGAGAAGAATTAAAATATGTTTTTTTTTTTTTTCAGAAAGCAAAATAAAAATAAGTAAATACCGTAATGGTCCGAATATAAGCCGTACCTTTTTTCCCGATTTTGGAGTTTGCGAGTTATGGGTGCGCTTATATTCGCGACCGCAAAAAAATGACTGCCGATTTACGAGCTTGCGAGTTATGTGTACAGCTTATATTTGCAAACGTAAAATTACTGCAGATTTGCGTGCTTAAGACTGCATTGTAGCAATTGAATAGCGATTTGCGAATGGAAAATTACTGCCGATTTAAGTTAAGTTGCCGAGTTAAGGGTGCCTATTTGCGTGCTTGAGACTGCGGTATTGTAGCGATTAATGGTTTCAGTGATTCTAACATCTTGTAAGGCCTGTAACCTGCAAACGAAGTTACAGTACTAATTAGAAAGCCTGTTTCTTGCAATGGCTGAGAGTCTTTTTCTTTCCAATTTTGCGGGTGCGGCTTATATTTGAGTACTATCTTTTTTCAATTTTTCCCCTTGAATCTTGCGGGTGCGGCTTATATTCCGACCAATACGGTACATCTTTAATGTATTCACTAATATATAAACTATTCCTAAAGGAGACTGCCATTGTTTGATTTTAATTTACCAAAGTTGTAACCTGGAATGGGAGGTGTTCAATTCTGTTGAGAGAGCTTGTACATTAGTGCAAAATTCCATAAGAAATAATAGAATGCCTATCTGTGTCTCTTGTCCCCTATCCACTGCAAAGGCAGAAAAGCAGATACTGCATTATCAACTCTCTCCACAATATAGTTCAATAAAATAGCTAACAAATTAAAAGGTTGCATTTTTTTGTTTTACTGTGACTGCATAGGTGCTTCATCTTACCATTGCCCAAACGGGGGTCACATTTATTTAAATTTGCACTGTAAAAATATTTGAGAAATAATTTGTTCAGGTGTCTCAGGTTGAGCTTAGTTTAAAAATTTCAAATATGAAAATGTGTATGTAGATTGTAAGTTTGTGAGTTTTCAATCTTGCAAGGTGCTTTGGAGAAAGCACATCTGGACACGGGATTCTAAAAAGGGATCTCCACTATTTGCAACGTGTTAATACTGCTATTGTTTTTTGCCTTGACCGTAACCCATGTATATCGCTACGGAATATGTTGGCACGTTACAAATAAACGATAATAATAATAATAATAGCAATGTAAAGTGATTCACTTATAAGATTAACAAAATTTGAATGTTAGGAAGCATGTGGGTCAACTAAAGGAGAGGGGGGAAAAAGAGAGTTGTAAACTATTGGAAAACCTGGTAGTCTCTTTTAGAAAATAAGGGGCCTCTATGGGCGTGGTCCCCTCTGGGATCGCTACCTGGTTGTGGTAAAGAGGCTTGTGTACTTAATGAAGCTGAGAGCTAAACCATGTAGGGTCACCCAAGATGGGCAGGTCATAGCAGAGAGGCCAAACAAATTGTGGTCCAATGGAAACCGAACTGGCAACCCACTCCAGTATCTTTGCCACGGAAACTTTAGGGATGAGCATAACCAGACACAAGATGTGCCTGGCAACAAATGTGGTAGTTTCCGAATCTTGGTGAAGCATATATAAAAGCTTGGTACCCTGAGGTTTATATAGAGATTCCTGGAATGGTTAATAGGTTGCCACCTGCAGATCTCAGAGTAAGAGTTGGAACAGCTCCTTCAGGTAGCTGTGGTCTGTGTGACTTTTTTTGGAGCCCACTGAGAGACCAAATCAATCCTCTTTGGATCTCTATGTAGCAATGTAATCTGTTAGCACTGGTTGGTGTGTGTGCAGTGGCTGAAGAAGAGTCAGATCCTTGAATATTCTTTCTATTTGTTAAATCAGATGGATTAAATGAAAATCTTTTCTGGTGAGGTTCAGGATCATAAAAAGGATGAGGCAGTCATCTGGCACACTTTGAGATTAATCTGACCGATTTGACAGCAGAGACTAATCAACAATATCTGTGCTTTATTATGTACACATTAGAAAATATGTTGTTGATAAAGGGTTAAGGTACAAAGAATGACTGTTACATTCTCTCAACCAATACTGCTGGTCAAGATACCATCTCCAAAAACAAGACAGGCCCAAGCTATATACCGTTGGCATTGTTGCTACATGGACCAATGATTAAAACAGATTAAAAAATATACACGAAAAATAGCAATATGTTATTGAAAAAAAAAAAAAAAACCCTGATAAATGAAAGGCTGCATTTAGCAATTTTATTTTTAGCATATATCAGTTTATGGAGGCAGCCATTGCTTTGTTCTATTTGGTTTGTCTCCTAGGAAGAGGACATTGGATGCATCTAAGGTCCAATTGTAGCTGTTGTAGGTCTTCAAGCAGTTGAATAGAACCAAAAGGAAGAAGTTTTCTGCATTCAATGTGACCTAAGTGACAAACCAGGTTAACAAATAAGTACATAATTGCAGATAAATTGCTAAATTAAAGGCTATATTTAATTTTTTTGTGTTTCTAAAAGAATAAAGTATAGATCTTCAAACCAGCATACCATACATATGGTACTTTAGTTTAAATGCATCTGGTGGTTTTATACCATTTTCTCCTAGAAATATTCTGATCATGAATTCTAGAATACATAAACAATGCTATTACATAATAAAATTCTCGTTCAATTTCTTGTACGAAAAAGAATTGTAATTATTGTTTTACTTTATTGTTTTTTCTTTTAGGTAAGATATGTAGGCCTATAAGCTATTGATTCCACATAAACAAGATTGTCAGTGTGAGTTTTTGGCCAAGTGTGGGGAGATCTGCTGCCTCAGAATATTGAATTATGCCATGCTGAGCCTGTGTAAAGTTTCCTCAAAAGTTGAAGCAGGCGAAGAGTTGGTTTGATGCCAGTAAACATGGTCTAGTCTTCTTATCTCCATTTTTAATATTCATACTGTAAGCCTGCTCAGTAGGATTACAGAGTGCCCTATAGAAATATGCATCAGCGCCAAGCAACATAGTAACATAATATTGCAGCTGAGCTAAAAACAAATACCCATTCATCCATCAAAGTCAATCCTTTGTCACTACAGAGATTAGTAAAATAATTATACTAAATTTACAATGATCTTCTGGTTAAAAACGTAAACAAAGCAACATTTGTCAATAAAGTTCCCCCATAATCAGTCTCCATTAGTCGGTAATTATTTTCTTTGATCAATACTCTACATTGTTATCTAGTTTGCCTACTGCAAAGCTTACTTAATGCATAATGTGAAGCAACTTTGGTGTAAAACAACCATACCATAAGTATAGTAGGAAGCATTCCACTAAAACCAATAGAATTTATTGTTTTGTATACATGGTATGCACCCAAATTACATGGACCCACCTGTATTTAATTTTCTCTCTTTTTATGGCCGTAATAAAAACACATAAGAAAATAAACTTTTAATATTTAATGAGAGCTTATTTTACTTTTTCCTGTCAATTTTGACAACCACTGGTGTGGGTCTTGAAATTTGCAGTTAAACTTGAATTTTTTTTTTGTTGCATCTAAAAGGGGTATTTGTAACGTGTCACAGTGTTTTCTTTCTTTCTTTGATTCTTTATTTTTTACAAAGGATGCACGATAACCTGTTTTGGGATGCTCTGAGGTGTTTTTTCCTGCTCAGATCTACATACTAAAGTATGACCTGTGTTAGATTCAAGTAAGTTTAAAATAGTTACTTAATAATTTGTCACGCAATAATATAGAACAACTTTTGCTATATTTTAAACACATTGTTTGAAATGCATAAAAAATTGTGTTACACATAAGAAAAGAAAAAAAGAAAAAACAGACAATGGTCAATGCATTCCTCTTTCAATTCAAAGTACTGTACTGGTCCTCTGGCACTGAGCAGTTAACAGAGCCAATTTATTCTTAATCAGTATAGCCCACACTTACAATTCTTAATAAGGATGTTATAAATGAAAGGTAAAAATGACTGATTAAATATGATAGCTATCTGATTAAAGGATCACTGTAGCTCAAGAACAAAAGGGACTTTATTATGAAGAATGTAACAAACTAACAACATTAATAGCTGTGTAAACAATGGACATAAAAATCTGAATGTTTGAAGACTGTTTATGAGTGCATTAATCCTTTTTGTGTTTGCAACATTACATCCTGACAACTGGGCAATGAGGGGGTGTATTGGTGTAGAAATCAGTTGAGGAAGAGATATGGAAGGAGGGACATGGGTTAAATCCACAGGTTTATTAGATAACTAGATAATATTGAAATTGACACAACAATGGTCATTTATGTATTAACCTTTATTTGTAACTAGCGACTTGCCCGTCAAAAATGACGGGGCAATAACATTTGAAGCCATGGGAATGCTGTTTAACACACTGTGTAAACCTTTTTGTACTGTGAGTGCCTTTGGCGCTCATGGCGAGCCTCTTGTCTCATCTATTTTTGCTCCTCTGAGCACCTTCGGCACTCATAAAGAGAGATGTATATTCATCTATATTTACTTAATAATGAATTAATTATTTCTTGAATAAATATATACTTTACCTATTCGTAATTAATATATTCAGCAATCAATAGACTGAAGAGCTAACAATCTGTTTATATTTTCCGGCACCATACAATGTACAGGATGGTGTTTTTGCTCTGATTATAAAGTGTAATGAATGTCCTAACTGCATTCTAAATGGTTTGTGTGCGTGAGGGAAATCCGTTTGTGTAGTTGTGTAAATCGCCATTGTAGATTGGTAATGTTATTAATGTGTTACGTGTCTCGCATGTATTTTCCGTATTTTGTAATAGTGTATTTTGTATGTCGTTCGTTGCTGTGTGAAAGTGCTACGCGTTTGGCAGTGTTTTACATGGTCCGGGCTCTTGTAGCCTCGGTTTAATTTTTTTCGGCTGCCGTTTTTTTTCTTGCTTAGACAACTTTCGTGTGGTGAAAGTCGTCGAAATCACATTTAAATTGCGTTGCACCTCACTCCCAGACGTCCTGGCTGTTGCCCCGTGCTGTAGGTGATGTTTTTGTTGTATTTCTTTGTATTCTTTTTGTGTTTTTATAGTTTTTTTGTTGTTTGTGGTTCGGCCGTTAACCTTGTATTTTTGCTCAGTCGTATTTTTATTTCTAAGTCCCGCGTTGCGTAAAGCGCCGTGGTAAGGCGCTACGCGTTTGGCAGTGTTTTGAGCGCTCCGGGTTGTGTAGCCTCATTTTCTTCGGCGGCCATTTTGTTTCTTGCTTAGGCGATTTTCGTGCTGTGAAAGTCGTCGAAATCGGCTTAAAATTCAGGTTGCACCTCACCCCCAGACGTCCTACCCTTTTACCCCGTGCTGTGGGTGCTATTTTTGCTGTATTTATTTGTATTTTCTTTGTGTTTTTTTTGTTTGTTGGATGTTCGGTCGTTAACCTCGTATTTTAGTCCTGCGTTTGTCAAGTGCTCGAAGGCTAATGCAATTGCGCGTTTACTAAGTGTTTTGTGGCTACGTCCCGTTTGTTTAATTGTCTTAACAGCTTGCCTCGCTACGCGAGGCTTGCAGCAATGAGCACGCTACGTGCCATCATATTCAGTAGCTCTAAACAGAGTAGTTACAAGTCAAAAACAAACTTAAGTTACAATGGGCCTATTGTTGAGTTTAAAAATCAAGCAAACAAAGTGCTTTCTCTAAAGCAGTAAGATTGAAAACTTGCAACTTACTTAGAGGGTAAGGGTGAGGTATAGAAAGATGAGGTACAACATATTGCGTAAATTATGTCTGAAGGCGATAAGCTTCTTTAAATAGATGCGTTTTTAGTGAGTTTGTAAAGGATTTGAGGCAGGAGGAGAGTCAAGTGGAGCAAGGCAAGGAGTTCCACAGAATATCATGTCATATCATGTCCCCAACAATATTACCATCTCGCCTTCTTTGCTCTCCTCTCCTCTGCTCCCATGAGCTCCTCTCTCTCCTCCAGTCACAACATCATCCCCTCCCTAACACTCACAAGCAGAAACAACACTGTAAGTCCCAGTCCCATCTTCTCTCCCTCTCAATACTCCTTCTCCTGGCTGCGGGAGATATATCCCCTAACCCGGGCCCCTCACTCATCTCCACTCGCTGTCAGCCACGCTCTGGTTCATGGCCAGCAAACACCTGTAACACCCAGAATCTGATACCCATCACATGTCACAAACCCTCTACTCTACTTTTCTTCTGCGTCCTCTGGAACGCACGGTCTATCTGCAATAAACTCACATTCACTCACGACTTATTCATCTCCAACTCCCTCAATCTACTGGCTCTCACGGAAACCTGGCTCTCATCCTCAGACACTGCCTCCCCTGCAGCGCTCTCTCATGGTGGCTTTCACCTCAGCCACACACCTAGACCTGGGAACAAACAAGGTGGTGGTGTGGGTGTATTGCTTTCCACTCGCTGTACATTTCACCTCTTACCCCCTGTCCCATCCCTCCAATTCTCATCCTTTGAAGTTCATACAATCCGCCTCTTCTCACCTTTCTCTCTACATGTTGCCGTGATCTATCGCCCCCCTGGCACTCCCTCTCAATTTCTTGATCACTTTTCTGCCTGGCTCCCTCACTTTCTCTCCTCCAATGTTCCTTCACTGGTACTTGGGGATTTTAACATTCCCATTGACACTCCCACCTCCCCAGCAGCAGCCAAACTGCTTGCACTCACCTCTTCCCTCGGCCTCTCACAACTAACAGATTCTTCTAATCATCATGCTGGACATTCTCTTGACCTTATCTTTACCAATCTCAGCACAGCCTCCAACCCAGTCACCCATCCACTCCCTCTATCTGACCATCACTTACTTACCTTTAACCTCACCTCTTCTTCCTCCCACCACCCCTCTCTTACCCCTGCCACTATCACGAACAGAAACCTGCTAGCACTTGACCCTACTCAGCTCTCCATTAATATCCAACCCCTTCTCAGCCCCATCACCTACCTCAACTGCCCTGATACTGCCATCTCACTTTACAACTCTACTCTCTCTTCCATCCTTGATACCCTCGCCCCCATAACCACACGCAGACGCCCACGCTCTCTTCCACAACCTTGGCACAAAACTCAAACACGATACATCCAGAAGTGCTCCCGCACCGCTGAACGGCTATGGAGGAAATCACGCACCTCTGCAGATTTCCTCCACTACAAATTTATGTTACGATCCTACTCCTCTGTCCTCAACCTCGCCAAACAACACTACTTCACTAATATCAACCCTATTCTCCAACCCAAAGCGTCTGTTCGCAACGTTCAAAACTCTCCTCCACCCACCACCTCCTCCCATCCCTTCCTCTCTCACAGCTGAAGACTTTGCTAACCATTTTATTCATAAAATCGACAATATACGCAATGAACTCTCATCTCACAGTGGCTCACTCACTCTACCATCTCAACTATCCAACCACACCCACTCTTCTCCCTCCCCCAATCCAACAGCCATTCTGCACTGCTTTGCCCCAGCTACAGAGGATGAAGTCGCTAGCCTGCTATCATCCACTCGCCTCACTACATGTCCCCAGGACCCTATTCCATCTCAGCTCATCCCTCCCCTCTCTACCACACTAATCCCAGCTCTCACACACATTTTCAACCTTTCCCTAACTACCGGCATGTTTCCATCTTGTCTAAAACACGCCACAATTACACCCATTCTCAAAAAGTACTCATCTGACTCTGACATTGCTTCTAACTACCGCCCTATCTCTCTACTTCCTCTGGCTTCCAAACTGCTGGAGCGGCTAGTCTATAACTGCCTTACCAGCTTTATCTCCTCTAACTCTTTTCTTGACACCTTCCAATCCGGCTTTCGGCCCCAACACTCCACTGAGACAGCTCTCACTAAAGTCACCAATGACCTGCTTACTGCCAAGTCAAAGGGTCACTTTTCTATTCTCCTTCTTCTAGATCTCTCTGCTGCCTTTGACACTGTTGACCATCCACTTCTACTCCATATCCTCTCTTCCCTCGGTATTCGAGACACTGCTCTCTCGTGGTTCTCATCATACCTACAAAATCGATCATTCAGTATCTCCTTTTCTGACACCTCTTCTTCTACCTACCACCTGTCTGTTGGTGTACCCCAAGGATCTGTCCTAGGCCCGCTCCTCTTCTCCATCTACACTTCCTCACTTGGTACCCTAATAAACTCTTTTGGGCTGCAATATCATCTCTACGCAGATGACACCCAAATCTATCTCTCAGCACCAGATCTATCCCCCTCTCTTCTAACACATGTCTCCAACTGCCTCTCTAGTATATCCTCTTGGATGTCCACCCACCATCTCAAACTCAAAATGTCTAAAACTGAACTCCTAATCTTCCCTCCCTCTCCCACTGTGTCAATTCTTTACATCTCTCTCACTGTCAATAATGACATCATCACCCCCTCCTCCCAAGCCCGTTGTCTTGGGGTTCTACTGGACCCCGTCCTGTCCTTCATCCCTCACATACAATCACTAACTAAATCTTGTCTTCTCCATCTAAAAAACATCTCCAGAATTCGCCACTTTCTTACACAAGACACAACTAAAATTCTTATACACTCTCTCATCATCTCTCGACTGGACTACTGCAACTCGCTTCTTGCTGGCCTACCCTCCACCCGACTATCTCCACTTCAATCCATTATTAATGCCTCTGCTAGACTTGTCTTCCGTACACAACGTTCAGTGTCGGCATCACCTCTCTGTCAATCTCTCCACTGGCTTCCCATAGCCTCCAGAATAAAATTTCAAATCCTGACCCTAACTTTCAAAGCCCTCAACAAGAGCACTCCCCCATACATTTCTGGTCTCATCTCCAAATACTCCCCCACCCGCCCTCTTCGCTCTGCTAATGACCTTCTTCTTTCCACAACACTTGTCACCTTCTCTCACTCTCGCCTTCAGGACTTTTCTCGTGCTGCTCCTATTCTCTGGAACTCCTTGCCTCGCTCCACCAGATTATCCTCCAGCCTCAAAACATTCAAAACCTCTCTAAAAACACATCTCTTCAAAGAAGCGTATCACCTTCCACCCTAACACACTCTCAAATCTCTCTCCCTCCTTTTCCTCACACAATACCTTTAGGATGTAAGTCTGCGAGTTTCAATCCCACAAGGTGTTTTAGGGAAAGCACCATGGACACTATGGATTCGAGGCTCAAAGACAGGGCCCTCCTTGTTTTACTATGTGTTAATTTGTATGTATCTTTGTCTTGAACGTATCTTATGTACAGCGCTACGGAATATGTTGGCACGTTATAAATAAACGATAATAATAATAATAATAGGGGCAGCACAAGAAAAAAGTCCTGAAGGCGCGAATTTGAGGAGGGGATAAAAGAGAAGAAAAGAAGAAAGTCGAGAACGGTTAAAGTATTTAGAGACAAGAGCAGAGATATAAGAGGGTACATTTTTATTGAGGGCTTTATATGTTAGGGTCAGGATTTTAAATGTTATTCTAAAGGCTATGGGAAGCCAGTGGAGTGACTAACAGAGAGTTGCTGCAGACATCGAGCAATGAGTGTGGTAGAGGAGTCTAGCGGCGGCATTCATTATTGACTCCCACAACTTTCACCAACCGAAAGTGGATTACTTCAGGGTCATGAAAAGGCATCCAATTTCTAATTAAAAATAGCTTTATTACTTTTTCCCTGCTTAATTATGCTAGTAGTCAGGCTCATTACTCTTATTAATTTCTACTTTTAAAACTTCCATTTGAGCATCACAAATCTCACTAGTAACCTAAATTATATTATTAGGTATGACTTACAGCAAAATACAGAGCAGAATATCACAGGTTTTCAAAGAAAATCAGGAAATCTCTGCATAAAAAATGTGTCTCACAAGATTGTACTTATAGAGAAGATCTAATTATATTGCAAACAACAGAAATGGATATACAACACTTGTATTCAGTCTTTCAAGAACATTCCATATATTATATTTCATAAACTCATGAAAATAGAGGACAAAAAGGCACTAATTTTTTGTCTCTAGAAGTGGGTACTGAGAATCACAAACCATGAGCATCACACAGAGGTTCTACTAACTGCACAGGGTGAATTTTACCCTGGCAATTATATTAATTTCTTTAGTTCGACAAAACGAGTGCTAGAATGATTTGAGCCATAATGCCTAGGAAATTGACAGACACAATAGAACTAGCACACAGGGAAAGGTCTGGAGAGAGAGGAGAGAGGCGAGAGAGGAGAGAGAGAGAGAGAAAAGAAAGAAAGAAAGAGAGAAAAGAAAGAAAGAAAGAAAGAAAGAAAAAAAGAGAAAGAAAGAAAAAAAGAGAAAGAAAGAAAAAAAGAAAAAAAGAGAAAGAAAGAAAAAAAGAAAAAAAGAAAGAAAGAAAAAAGAGAAAGAAAGAAAATAAGAAAAAAGAGAAAGAAAGAAAAAAAGAAAAAAAGAAAAAAAGAAAAAAAGAAAAAAAGAAAAAAGAGAAAGAAAGAAAAAAAGAGAAAGAAAGAAAAAAAGAGAAAGAAAGAAAGAAAAAAAGAGAAAGAAAGAAAGAAAAAAAGAGAAAGAAAGAAAGAAAAAAAGAGAAAGAAAAAGAAAGAAAGAAAAAAAAAGAGAAAGAGAGCGAGAGAGACAAAAGTGAGAGAAGGATGGAAGACAAAAAGGATTGACACTCAAGGGAGGGGGTAGTCTGAGTATTCTGCATCTATTCAGGGAGGCAGATTTCATTGAGGCTTTGTATTGTAACAAAAACATGTAAAACTTAAAAAAAAAACTGAATATAGCTTTTCTTCATTAAAGGTTTAACATGTTAAACAAAATTATGTATACAGCCTCTGAGTAATACTGAAAATCCCTTGGTACCCTTAAGTACATTCTAGAACGTACATGCACATAGAAATTATTGCTAGAAATTGAAACCTATAAAAGAATAACATTTCTGTAGAAATTTACGATAATTAGGCATTAAAAAAAAAAAAAAAAAAAAAAAAAAAAAAAAATCGGTATGGATTTTCTGATAAATAAAAATTTCTATAGTGCTAGAAAATTCTGCCAATTTTATAAAAGTAAATCAGCAGACTTTGAGGTAAAAAAATCCCCATGATATTCTATTTACAGTCAAAATAAATCCTCACCAGGGATCTCCTCACATAGCATCAGAACCGGAGATGTAAACTCTGCTCCTATGGATACTTACACAAATAGTGCTAAAAATAAGTTTAGCTTTTGGTTTGCTAGCTCTGGAAAATGTTTACACAAGAGATACAACCGTCTGTATCAGAAGACATCAGAAAGGTTAAAAAGCTTTGTGATAAATATTTCATGAAAATGCGTATAAATTATTATTTTGTTAAATTACTTTTTGTCAAACAAAGTGGCATTATAAAAATGTTTATATATAAAAAACAAAAGTGACTAATAATACAAAAGTTTAATTCTGTTTTTATAGTTTTGGTAGCAGTTATGAACAGCATGGCAAAAGGAGATTTGTTTCCTCAAGGCGCTCACGGAGATCTAATCTGAAACCTAAACCTTCCATTAAATGGATGCTTTGAGTTCATATTTCTAATTTCTTTACACAGATTTGACTATATTATTTTCTCTAGTATTTTAACATTAATTATACATTTAAATAATTTGCTTTGATAAAGTAGATGGATTGTAAGCCTGTCTGCTTCGGGATCCACAACAATTTCCTTTATTTTCTTTTGTTGGCGGCTAGCCTGTAAGATTTCTTTACATCTGTGGCATGGCACAAAAAACTATATTTGATGACCTTCTACTAAAAGTAGATTAAAAATTAATGTCATGAATGATTTGGAGGCCATGATGGGAACCCCTGCACCCCACAAGTAACTCTGCTATTTGGAAAGCTGGCACACTGGATGCTAGTGTCAGGGGCTATTACAACGGACCTGAAACTTGTTGTGGGGACTGACTTCATTGTTTTTGTGTGTAGTGTGGGTCACAGTAATTCATTTTGGGGTAACTACATCATGTTATATGCACTGTAATAATGTATATGTGTTAGAAGTAGGCCCTAGGATGCTAGAATTATATAAAAAATTACTGCAGTTACTTGTGACAAGGGGGTTAATTTTCTGCAGGAATTGATATGGTCCTGCGATAGGCCAAGTACGAATCCTCTGGCTTTAGTCATGAAGGGGGAAGCTAGTTTTATGGCTCTGTAAGAGGAGAGCAAAAACACAGGCCTCGGTTTTTAGTGACCTAAACAGATACAGTGCCTTGCAAAGTATTCACCCCCTTGGCATTTTTCATGTTTTGTTTCCTCACAACCTGGAATTAACATGGATTGTTTGAGGATTTGCATTATTTAATTTACAGAACATGCCCACAACTTTGAAGATGTTTTTTATTTTATTTTTATTGTGAAGCAAACAACAAATAGGAAAAAATAACAGAACAAGACAATGTGCATAACTATTCACCCACCTAAAGCCAATACTTTGGAGAGACACCTTTTGCGGCAATCACAGCTCCAAGTCGCTTTGGATGAGTCTCTATGAGCTTGCCACATCGTACCACTGAGATTTTTGCCAATTCCTCCATGCAAAAAAAACTGCCCCAGCTCCTTCAATTCGGAAGGTTTGCGCTTGTGAACAACAATTTTAAGTTTGACCACAGATTTTCTATTGGATTGAGGTCTAGGCTTTGACTAGGCCATTCCAACACATTTACAGGATTCCACTTAAACCACGCAAGTGTTGCTTTAGCTGTATGTTTGGCGTCGTTGTCCTGTTGGAAGATGAACCTCCATCCTAGCCTCAAATCACGCACAGAGTGGTACAGGTTTTGCTCAAGAATATCCCTGTTTTTAGCACCATCCATCTTTCCCTCAACTCTGACCAATTTCCCAGTCCCCACTGCATGATGCTGCCACCACCATGTTCGACTGTGGGGATGGTGTTCTTTGGGTGATGCGATGTGTTGTGTTGTGTTTGCGCCAGACATAGCGGTTCTTTGATGGCCAAAAAGTTAAATTTTAGTCTCATCAGACCAGAGCACCTTCCTCCATACATTTTGGGAGTCTCCCACATGCCTTTTCGCAAACTCAAAACGTGCCATTTTGTTTTTTGCTGAAAGTAATGGCTTTCTTCTGGCCACTCTGCCATAAAGCCCAACTCTATGGAGCATACGGCTTATTGTCGTCCTATGTACAGATACTCCAGTCTCTGCTGTGGAACTCAGCAGCTCCCCCAGGGTTACCTTAGCTCTCTGTGCTGCCTCTCTGCTTAATGCCCTCCTTGCCCGGTCTGTGAGTTTTGGTGGGCGGCCGTCTTTTGATAGGTTTGCTCTTGTGCCATGTTCTTTCCATTTGGTTATGATAGATTTGATGGTGCTCCTGGGGATCATCAAAGATTTGTTTTGTTTTTTTATAACCTAACCCTGACTTGTACTTCTCAACAACATTGTCCCTTACTTGTTTGGAGAGTCCCTTGGTCTTCATGGCAGTGTTTGGTTAGTGGTGCCTCTTGCTTAGGTGTTGCAGCCTCTTGGGCCTTTCAAAAAAGGTGTGTATTTGTAATGACAGATCATGTGACACTTAGATTGCACACAGGTGGACATAATTTCACTAATTATGTGACTTCTGAAGGTAATTGGTTGCACCAGAGCTTTTTATGGGCTTCATAACAAAGGGGGTGAATACATACGCACATGCCAATTTTCGGATTTCTATTTCTAAAAAATAGTTTTATGTAAATATTTTTCTTATTTCACTTCACCAACTTAGACTATTGTGTTCTGATCCATAACATAAAATTCAGATTAACAAAACATTGAACTTAAGGCTGTAATGTAACAAAATAGAAAATACTTTTGCAAGGCACTGTAACCCCGGATAGAAAATGTGTAATGAAAACAAGAAAGCCAAATCCCTCTATAAACTGGAAATCATGTGGGTGGGGGGTATAGCAAGCTACTTGCCCAGGAGGATGGGCTATAACTGGGAGTCTTTGGTGTTCTGCATTATCTGAAAATGTGTCTTGAAAAATAAAGAAGTGCCAGTCTGATTTTGGACACACAAAATAAAGGTGGTGTCGGTGGGTCCGATGGTGCCCGCCTCTTCAGAAATGATGCCGTTATCTGAAATGCCTGCTGGATGCTGGGGTCTGAACAAAAAGTTTGCGATCCATAGAGAATTGGGGTGAGCTTAGTCCCCAAATCTGGCAGGCGTGACTATGAACTATCAATATTAAAATACTACAAGATTAAAAAGTATAAACAAATGTATGTAAAGCAAGTGGCTATTTGAAAAGATAGAATCCCTTTATTTCTCTTATTACATATTAATGTGGTATCACTAAATGCACTATCCCTTCTGTGTATGTATAAAAAAAGCAACAAGAAGCTTAGTAAATAAAATCAAAGTATGTGACTTTGTAAACTGAAACCTTTTCATTTGAGCTAATGAATGCACTCGCAGATGTATTTGCCACCTTCCCATTGATCAAATATAAACTTCCAGTGTGTTCAGAGAGCCTCCTACCTCAGGATGTAAGCCACTGGAAACTAAAATGGTAAATGCATAGTTGCATAAATAACACTAAAGTAATACATTAAATAAATAATTGCTTACTTTCAAGTGTTGTTCTTCTTCAAAAAAAGCTATTTAAATTTTTTGATAACAGTGGTCCATTTAGTTAATATTAAACTATGACACTGTTCTATATAATTAAAAGGAGGATGTTATTACACAATAAATGTACCTGTTGAATCAGGTTCATTGTCTCCATAAAACTTGCTGATAAATTGAAAGGCTTGGCTGTATTCAAAATGAAGGTTATCCAATCTCTCAATCCGGATTCGATCATCCTCTCGCAAACTAAAAGGAAAGAAAAAAAAGAAAAAGTAAAAAAAAAACTGAAAACACACTTCAGCAAAAGCCTAAAACATACTATTAGCCCAAATAAATTGCCTCAACGTGGAAAACCGTAGCCTGCAACGTAGGCCGCAAGACTTACGGCTATTACATTGACCCTGTAAAGCAAGCTGCTAACAACTTGCGGGGTAAGGGCGAGAAAAGGCTACGGGATGTGGGAACTTGAACTGTGCGCACGCAGATCCTTTGATCTGTCAAGCCCATAACTGTTAAGTTCCAATTACGCTATTAAATTGCAATAAATTCACTGGCGTTCACGTAACCCGCAAATGAAGCCAAAAAGCCTATGGGTACTAGAGAGGACCAGCTAGTGTGTTAAAGTCCTATTCATAGCATTGTACATGCAAATATAAACACACTACTGTACTTATTAAAGGGACCGTGATGTTAGGTGTTTAAATTAATAGCACAACATTCTCAAGCTCGCAAATCTGCAATATAAAATACTTTATTTTCAGTGTAATTTCTGTGTTATAATCGATCCCGCCAATCAATGTGTAAATACATATAACTGAACTCGCATGGACTAGAATATACTATTTACGGCTTTATGACTATTGCATTATGTCTGGAATGTGGGTCCGATCGAAACTCTTAATTGAAGCCCGTAAGACTTTGAAATCTAATCTCCATTTTTTCAGTGACGTAATGATGACAATCTCTGTTGCCATTGGCTCCAGCTAAACCAGTAACTGCGGGTTTGACTAATTGACCCTGTTCACAGCAGCACATCCAATGTGCGACAAATGTTTTTACGGGTTTGCATCTCAAGCCTGTAACTCGCGGCATGGTCTAAATTTAATAGCTCTGTAACTCTGGCAGATTTAAAAAGCCTGCATCCGTTCAAAATTACTGTATTTGCTTCACTTGATATCTTCATTTGTTTATATTGCAATTTGCAGTAATACCAACATGTACATTGGGATCCACAACATTCACAGATTCAGTATTTCAATATTATAGGTACATTGGGCTCTGCACTTATACAGTTATTTCACAAATATTTTGGGTTCTGTAGTTCTCTGCATGTTAGCGCTATATTAGGCTCTGCATGTCACAGGTATAAAAGGGTCTGCCCATTACATGTGCATTATAGTTATATCTAGCTCTGTATAATTCAATAAAACTATAGATTTGTCCTGTACCTGCTTTCCCTTATCACACTTTCTTAAACCTCAAACACTTCGACGATCTTCACCTTTTCCTACATCCCTTCAGCCTGTGCTCTCCCCTTCTTACAAATACAATCAAATACCTGCCAATTAATCTATGACAAGTAAGGCACCAAGACAATGACATGCTGGGTCCCAATATTACTGGATGCAACAGGCTAAAGCTCTGAAACAGATGATACCGAAAGTGATTTTAAGCTAAAAATGTAATCCCTGTTTTATAGAACATAATACACACAGAAGACAACATCAAAAGAGAATAAACATTAAAGCTTAAAATGGAAAAATTGAGAAGCAAGTAAGTGTAAAGGTGACAAGGGGCAAAAAGATGCCTTTCCCAAGGTTGCCATTACAGATTTCTTTCCGTAAGCAGAGAGTTCACCTGATGACCTTTGCCGCTTAGTGTTCATTAGCAAGATATTTACCAGTCTGAAAAATCCAATTTGTGAGTTAGCAGAACTTCAGACTCACTTAACGAGATACGTAGGATACACAAGACAATAAAATAAATGAAAGCATGAGGGCAAGCAGTGTGTTATGAAACACCTTTTAAAATAGATTTAAAGAGCTATAAAACCTGGTCTACTAAGCCCACAAAACCCTGAAGAATCACACTGTTTACATAGTGCTTGAACCTATACAGCGAGTAACACAGCTTTGATTCTAACACTCAAGTTGTTTGGACAGGATTATAGTGCCAAAATACCAGTATCAATATTCCTTAAAGTCATTAGGTAACTTCCAACAAAACATGAAAGGGGAACAAATATATTCAAGATTACAAAGGAGAGTTTTTCGGTTGTATTGCTTTTAGGAATGCTATTCTATTTTTAATTTTCATACAAATTATATTGTAACATAATAATGGACTGAAAGTCTTTTTTTCTGACTTCCATTAAGTTAAAACTTTTTAGATCTCATCTGTAAATAAAAAAAATCCTTCCCCAGAATACTCCCTGGATCAATACCACTCTCCTCAAGTTATCAAACATCACCCTTCATGCTATTGTTATTGAAAATGTATCCATCCCTCTTTAAAAGTCATCCACCGATTCTGCTTTCACAGATTTGATTCTATTTCCACTAACTGCTCTTACGGTGAAAAAGTTCCCCTGACAGAGAAAACAAGTTTTGTTTTAATCTTTCTTTGTTATATTTCCTGGTACTCACATAAAGCTGCCTCTGTTCTCTCTTTCTTGTATAATTTAAATGCCTGCTTTCGGTTTCATATCTTGCAAAGCTGCATGCTTTTTGATTTACTACTTTTATTTTTATTCGCACATGGTATGGCTGCATATTTATGTATTGTATATTTAGTAAAGCTTTATGTATTGTCAATTAATTTTCTGTATTTTTTTCCTGACAGTTTTTCCTCCCAGTCTATGTGCTGTTTTGCTGCCAGCAGACCATTCAAATTTGCCCTTTTAAAATTAAGTTTTTGTGGGCCTCTTATAACTTTTTTGAAACTCAACTTAGAATGAGACGGTGTTATGATAATGGTTCTCCAAGGGTACCATTACTTAAAAATTGGACATAATATATCTCTACTTATGGAGCCTTTTGTGGAATCTATAAGAGCGCATACTGGAATATCATTGATTAAAAGATAAGGAGCACAAAATTGTTTTATTCGCAGACGATGTGGTTATATCACTGACAGATTCTATTAAATCGTTAGGATTTTAACAAGAGTTAATTGAAAGATTTTGCCTCATTTCATATTATAAAATGAATTTAAATAGGACTGAGGTACTGGAAATCAATTTATCTAGAGCATTGATCAGATATTTGAAATGGGACAACAATAATTTTATACAGCTAGGCATTAGGTTTGATAAAGTACTAAAAAAAATTATTCCTCTGAACTGCAATATTGTATACCAAAAATGTCCGAACATAATAAAAGAATGGAAACAAAACAAAAAAAAAAAAACTATTGCGCTCAGGTAGAATAGCCGCTGCAAAAATGTAATTGCTTCCGAGAATCAATTATCTGCTGATGAGTATTCCAATCCCCTTTTACACTTTATTGGATTAGTACATTTCAACCATTAATAGATAGATATATTTTTTTATGGAAAAAAAAACAAGGGTAAAAAGAACGAAAATTTCAAAATAGCGGTATTTGATATCCAGATCTCAAATCATATGATGACGCCACAATGTTATCCCACATTATAAAATGGACAGACACGAGGTTAAACTAATCTTGGACACAGGTAGAGAATGCAACCTTAAAAAGTAGGAAATCTTAACCAACTATTTTTTTTAGAAACCACTGTAAAAAATATATCTATTTCAAATCTCTGGATAATTAGGAAAGGTCTATCTTTTTGCTTTAATTTAAATAAAAAGCTAAACCTGATGCCATAACAGTAGATAATAAATCCCCCAATATAATGGCTTGGGAAAGAGACTTAAAGGTCTCCTATCCAATGGAAGCCTGGAGAAAGGCTTTTTCTCTAACAAATAAATATGTGAAAAACGCCTCCTATGGAAAGACATAGTTATTAAATAGGTAAATAGGTAATACATAAAATATTATTTTAAATAGGTCGTATTTTGTCCCCGAGAAAAAAATATTGATATCTGATAAACCCGGAGGACAAACTGTGCTGGAGGAAATGTGGAAATCCAGGCTCACAATTTCATATAGTATATGTTGGGAATACCGGTTATACAATTCTTTTGGACGAAATGCTTTTAAGAGATCTCCGTTATCGAGAAAATGGTTACTCCTTCCCCTCAAATAGCTATTTTTCATATATTTTCTCTGGATTTAAATAAAGCCAATCAGCCTTTTATAATACAGATAACTATGATAAGGAAATGGCTTATAGCCTATAAATGGAAACAGAGTTCTGCTCCCACTTGGAGTGAGATTTGAAAGAGATCTCTGGTTGGCAGAATTGATTAATCCGGATATTGATAAATGGAAGGTGTGGGATAATTTGGTTCAGAGTCTGGAGTAACTATTTTGGGCTATTCATGGGTCAAATGAGAGAGCACCTTTCTCCTTTTTTTTTTCTCCTCCCCTCAAAATTGTCCTTTTTTTCCCCCTTTCTTTGGCTGGAGGTCAAAATGAAGGCAGCAATGTATTCTTAGATTGGTCTTTAAGATTGATTAATGTAAGTTAGCTTTGTGGATAACCTTAATATGGACCGGGTTTAATTCCGGGTGTTTTTTATGATATATTTATCCGCTTTTACTCTTCAGCTAAATGCGTATGCTAAATGCAAATTGTGTTTTACTGTTGTCGCCTACTGTCTTATTTTTTTATTTTTATATGTATATTAAAATGCAATAAAAAGATTTATATATGATACAATATATCAATATATTGTCTGTGAAGACTAGATTCAAGATAACTTTGTCATTGATACCAATATATACAAAAAAAAAGGGTAATTTCTAGTCCCTCCCAATAATTTATCAAACTGATCCACAACATGCCAAAACCGAAGAAGACAGGCACCCGGAAGACAAGGAATTTTCCATTGCTGGGATCTGGGTGACAAATCACCCTATCTACCTTCATACTAAAAAAACATGTCTTATCTGCCTCCCATATCGTTCAGGAGAACTATTCTCCCGTCCGTTAGAGGGAACTGCCCTATTTTGGCATTTCCATTCCTGATTGGACATGCCCAACAGTTTCATTCAATTTGGCAAATCTGTTAGTGTTTGACATCTCAGAACTGGCCTGCTTCCTCCTCCTGTTCCCCCTGCTTCAAGAGAATTTGTTGAGCCAGCATGGTTTTAAGTGAACCTGTGTAGCTACATTTTCACAGAGATTTTTAGACTGCAAAGAGTATTTGGAAATCAGATTAACATTGGCAGGTATTCTTATGGCCAAAAATGTTTAAAGTGTTATTTGAAGAATACGAGAAGCCGCTGAAGGAACTGGTAGAGGAGAAGATGAGATAGTTATATCCAGCTGTTTTTTTCCATTTTTATCATTAAAGTTCCACATGTTTGATTGTTCTGCAATGGTGGCAGCAGATATCATTGTTTCTAATGTTTCATGAAAAATACATTGAATTAAAATTAATAAGGCTCAAATATCAAAATCGTTTTTTTCCCCACTTCACATCTGAATTCGTATTCTTTGTTCAGTTTCCTGCAAATTTATAGAATGTATTTTGTTTAGTTTACAAATATTCAAAATGTCAAGCTGGTGAAATAGCTTAATTAATTTTTTTTTTTTTTTTTAAGTTAGATAAACTGCTGCTATCTGGATAGACAAAAACCAAAAGCATTTAAATTGACTGAGAATTACATCCTGACCTCACCTTTTCACACTGCATCGAAATAACTTTATTATGTTCTCTTCTCTATTTTGCCTTCCATTTGCACAAGTAAACATTGCAAATCAATCACAGTTCATTAAGCAAAGAAGCTAGATCCAGCAAACTGCTGTTTCCGCAAACAATAAAGAAAGCATGCCAGTTTTCCCAATACTAATCTTATCAAATTAGAACATCAAATATAATTTAGTATATTAAGTTACAAACAATACTATATACCTACTACAAAGCAGGATAATGTTTCACTACAATCTTCAAAATTACACGCAAAAGATTTAATATTGCCTTTCTTAATTCTATAAAAGTAAGGTTAGGGGGGTTAATTTACTTGAATGTAAGAATAGAAAGAATATTATTATGGACATTAATTGTAACTGTTTTAGGGAAGATCAAATGTAATTACAACCCCCTATTGTACACAAAATGTAATAACTACCTATTAGTTTTTAATAAGCAGTCAAATAAAAAAAAAGTTTTATGGAGAAAATAAGTGTCACAACTGAAAATATTGAATTTGAAGGAGTATCATAAAGGTTCGCTGTACTTTGCCCATTTTCATAAGTAGTAAACACAGTAAAGTTACTGTGATTAAAAGTGGTGTCAAAAACTTACACAGATTTATTATAAACGTTCTGTACATTTGGGTTTCTTTATGCTGAAGATACCCCAAACCTATCTCTACCAAACCAGTGCCATACCCCACCCTAGTAACCCAGGTCACAACATGGCTTTCTAACATCTCCTTCTGGATGGTCTCCCACCATCTAAATATTAACATACCTCTCAACCCGCCAAAAAAAAAAAAAAATCCTGCTGTCCCCTGCTGGAAAATCTTCAAAAGTTGTCTCACTTTAAAATTCTTCTAGTTTGGAATATGCAAGTCCATGCTCTCAGCATGGGAATTGCCTTAACTACTACAACATCATCTTACTTCTTTTGAACCAATTATCATCCACCACACCCAATGCTCATAATCTACAGCTTTCCTCCGCTATCCCCTCCACTGGCTCCTTATTTTATGATCGATAACATCCAAAATCCTAAAACAAACATACAAAGCCGCCAACAGCTCTACACAAACCTATATTTCAACTCTCCAAATAACATGCCCTATCCACTTCAGCCACGACTTATTGGAATCCCCCATCTTGCTTCAACAGACTCTCACCTAGTCTTCAGATATTAAAAACGTTGTGTGAAGACCCACCTATTCAGAGAAGCCTAGCACTTCCTTCTTTAACCCCACTATTAACTTCATCAAGCCTTGAAATTCTGATTCAGCCGCATTTCTTTTTAAAGTTTCATGGATTATGAATGCACCCGATAGAGGAGAATCAGTAGTGCATGAAAAAACAAAATTTGCATGAAAAAAAATCCCAAAATAAAAACTAATAAACTTACCCTAAAATGTCTTCTGTTGCCAGGCAGTTGATTTTGAGAAGCAACTCCCCTAAAAATCCAAGCTAGATTAGCATAAAACTCATAATTAGTTGTGACCAATCAGAGGTAGGTACATCAATGTTTCGCACAAGAAATTTCAAATATACAGAATTCATATATACAGAATTGAGACATGCCCAATCAGACAAACTTAAAACATGCAATATCCCACAAACTTTCATATACCTTTAAACCATCCATCTATCAAGCAGCCACAACAACTTAGGTCTACTACTACTTCTATTGTAAACATACACAAGGGTAAAGCCCTGATATTTTTCTGTTACAATTTATTTGTACAGCTGGAAACATTTAATTGGCAGGGTCTAGAGGAAGCATTTTGGCACATCTATAAAAAGGCAGCTGTAGAGCGAGTTTAAATCATTTTTTATTTTATTTTTCCTTTTCGCAGCATTGAAAAAGATACAATAGTCTGGAATAGTATAAAGGGGAGTATAACCTCCTCTATCTAAAAAATTGATAAAACATGTTAGAACATTATATTTACACTTACATTATACCAGAATCAGTGCATTGTGTATTTAGTTTCCCAGTGGAAAATATAAAGTTTATACATTCAAAGCATATCACAATCATTTTTCTTTTTTCAGGGGAACTAAAGGGTGGGTTAATAGAAGGGATTTGGTGGAAGAAAGGAGGAATCAAACAAAGGCCTGTCCATCAGATGATGTCACCCTTCTTAATCTACCCCGGTCCTGGTGCTTAAGTCAACTGCCCCTTTGTTCCAACTGTCCAGGGGGTATCTTGATAAGATCAGCAGTGTTGACACTCTGACTACTTTAGGTATATGACCTTGAAAGAATTATTACGGTTCCCAGCTTTACCAGACCGGGACCTAGCTCTTCTTCATGTGGGGTGAGACACTACTCTGCAACACCTAGCTCGGGTAGTGTTAGAGTGCAGAACTGGAGGGCTTGGGCTGTGGGTAACCAAGTTTATACGAGGTAACGATTTAGGTTCGTCAGAGTACAGTCCTACTGGGGAAATCCAACTACGCACCCCCAATAGGCAGACACTATAAATCGATAATGGGTTCAGTTACGGGAGGAATGAAAATGCAGGTTTTGTTTTATAAGCTAGTCAAGGCTTCCATGCATTTCTTACATTACACTGTTCATAAACTTCTATGGGTCAGAGGAAGGAATAGATTCAACAGAGCTTAACTAGCAGAGATCAAAATAGAAACCAGCACAAAAACACTTGACCTCACTTGATCTCTGTATGTTGAAGTAACTACTTTGGTGTTCTTTTTTGACAAGGTCTAACAAGTTCTTTGACAGTTCTATTCACCACTAACTGTGTCACTGAAGTCTATGTGGGCGATCGCAACTTAGCACCCAGACAGCTCATGTCGAGATCAAACTCCTGATTGTGGTCATCTAATTGCAACCAAACCAGACCAGTCTTAAAGCAATACCAACCTTATGCTACTTGTAATTCTCTCTTGTAATTCCATTCATAACTGAATGCCCATTGTCCTCTGGTGTCTGCCATCCCTCTCCCCTGATGTAATGAACCCATTAAACCCTGTAACCCTTTTCCCAAGAGAACCCCGGTATTATCCTTTATTAAACTCTCTGGGGAAAATGGAGTATTTCAAATCTAAACATGACTGGGTACCATACATATATGAATAAGTGAACATAAAAAACATTAGCCCCCTCAAAATGAATAATGTGGCTGACATTCATCATGACTAAAGTAAAACAACATGGCTGTCTTGATCCGTGTGCTCAGTCGGGGAGAATATTTTCCTGGACAAAGGGGAAAAAATAGCACCAATAATCCACGTTAGTCCAGGGCAGCCATCGATCCAATAGTCCCAAAAAGTCTGTGTGCCCCCCTGGACATCACAGATACTATATTTAGGTAGTGATCCATGGTGTTTTTTGCAAATCCATCTATTGTAGTGGAGAATACTGGAAAATATTTTGGTATCATACTGTTGACGGAGCACAAAACACACATGAAAGAGCAAAGGGGTGTGAGTGTGTGATACATAAGCCTTATGTACATATTTCTCTATAAATAATGAACAGAAGTGTAGTACTGAAAATACCTTTTTTTTTGCATACTAGGTAGCAGTAAAGGGGAACTGTCATACCATGACTCAAACTTCTTTGTCATAACTAGCATTTATATAGTAGCGACTCAAACACGTGACCAAGTAGGATACATATTTAATCCAAAAAAAAAATAACTTGTCTGTGGTCCTTTCAAAAGCCCATGTGACCTACACAATCATGGTTATTTTGACCCTGTAAAGGTAAGATTATTTTTTTTTTTAGTCTCTTATTAGTCTTAATATTTAACTGTACACATTTATTTTAAAAATAATATATTTAGTAATACTGTATATGTTTAAATCTCTCAAAAAAATTAAACATTTAAAAAAAAGCTTATGGTGGCTCAGTAATTTGTGATTCTATGGGGGTATCTCACATTTTAGAAAGTAGGGTTTTAGAGCACTGGGCTGACTTCACACTTGGGGACCTTAATAAAGAGGGAGCTTGTGTGCTAAAGCCTTGTGAAAAAGCTGCAGGAGTTTTTAAACTAGTAGGTGGGGAGGAGGGACTAGATAGAAGTTATAACTTATTTAGGAAAGATAGCAGCAATGGTAGGAGGGATTTGTCTGTATGTTAAGCCAGATGTAAAGCACACAGTCAGGGAAGATATTTATGGTGGATCTAGTGATAATGTTTAAACTTTGTGGGTTGAGTTTAAATAGTGGAGGACATTTTTTTTTTGTAGAATTATGTTATAAACCCCCAAATATAATTTAATGTGATGAATAGCAATTATTGCTACAAATTGGAAAGGCAGCTTAGCATGGTCAGGTTCTAATAATGGGGGATTTAACTACACCAAAAAAAAAAAAAAAAAGAAGAAGAAGCTGGATGAATAAAAACCAGCAGTTGCGCTTAAGGGAGCAGAGTCTTGAGTAAACTCCGAGATCATAATCTGGGACAGGTTATACAAGAATCTACTAGAAATTAGGTTATTTGGGATTTAGTCCTCATATATAACATACTTATAATATCAAAAGTTGAAATAGGGGAACCTTTGGGAAAAAGAAAAGAGTTAAAAAACAAAGTTGTAAGGGGTCAACAAGAACTCTTAATTTTAAAAACAGCCAATTTTAATGGTCTAAGGGCAGCAATACAAAGAACTGAAAGGTAGAAATGCTGAAAATAAATGGAAAATATTTAAAGCCTTACTTCCTTATCATACATCATGGGGGGAATAAAATAATAGGAGTTAATCACATCCATGCGCCTTTACTAAAAGGAACATTACATTGTGAAACAGACCCACTGATAAATAGTGACCAGGAAAAGACAGACAAGTTGAAATTATTTTCTTCGGTTTGCACAGGGGTGGTACTAGTGGTTGGGTCACTGCAACAAAATGGGGCTACACTACCTTTGCCAAATAACACAGGTCAACAAAATTTTACTTTTTTTTGTCTCAGAAGTCAACCTTATAGTATTTGTTTGTGCTGAATACAAATATATTTTTAGAATTTATCTATCAGGGAAGGATTTTGAGAGACAGTGATTTTAAGTTTACAGTATTACATATATTTACGTACATAGTAAAAGGACTAACTCCCCTAAAATGTAGAAGATTTTCTCCTGAATTTTTTTAGCAGAACATCCCTCTTAAAGGTCCAACAGTAATCAGCAAGCACTGCTGGACTCTACTTGCCCTAGTAATGCTTTTTTCCATTTTGGAAATGACATGGTGGAGGCGTTCACCATGTTCATCGCCGACATTCCCAAGATTTGCTGGGAAGGAATCCAGGTGCGAATCCAAAAATGGATGGATGGATTTTCAAAGACATGTTAAATTCCATCGTCTTCAAAGATTGCAAAAGATCATACACTATTTCTTTGTAGTTGTCTGCCTTCTGATTCCCTAAAAAGTTCTGGCAAACACTCTTGAAATATTTCCATACAGCCTTTTAAGCCTGGTTCAACTGGTTATCATTTTTAATCAGTGGTCTTTATTCAGGTCCTTCAAGGATCCATTGCTTTGACAAAGTTCTTTATAAGCATTATATGGAGTGGAAGTAGATACGCTTTTTCTGGATCAACGAGTAGTGACCAAGTTGTAGTCCAAGCAAAAAAAGAGCGACTACTTTCAAGTCACCACAGATATTCTATTTGTATTCTTCATATTTGATTTTTTTCAAGCACAAGTTTCACAATCTCATAAGTTTCTTTGATATTGGCAGCATGAGCTAGTGGCACTGATGACAGCTTTCAAGCTAACTTTAGAAGAATCAAACAAACACCAATCCTCCGTTTTGCACTCGTGACCAAGTGCTTCCATGACAGAATAAACATAATTGCAAAAAAAAAAAAAAGTTAATCTTCAAGTCACTATGGAGAAGATTTCAGCCTTTCAACCTGGAACCTAAAAGTTCTGCTTGCAATTTAGATAGGTTCAAGTCTCAGACAAGGTTATTGAGATCTCCTTGGGTAAGGAAATGTGGTTGTAACGATGAACAGGAAGCCTCAAAAGTTTAATCAAGCCTTATATCATCATCACCATGCTCTAAAGGATCTTTTTCTTGTTCATCATCACTAAGTGTTACTTCTTCTGAAAGCGTTGGCACAGGCAATTTTTCACTATGCAGCACTGGCCTGATGGCTGATGGTAAATTTGGATGTGTCAGAGTGTGCTTTGATTTTTGAACTGATGCCTGACATGTTTGCAAGACACAGTAGAGCGATCTTTTTGTTCTCGCCAAATCACTGGAACAGCAAAATTCATGTGCTGCAAACCCATTGACCAACTTGTGTGAAGTCGGACAAAGGTACAACAATAATGAGGGGCCCAACTTTTATCTTGGTCACAGAATTTGCATCCAAAGTAAAGCTCATAACACTTCTTAATAAGGGAAGTTAAACCACGTTTTTGATTTTTAAATATCAGCTCACTGCAAATGTAGCAAAATCAGTCCGGATGATTAATAACATTTCTTGGCATTGTTCAACTTTGTATTATGAACATAAAATGTTCATAGAAATACACAAATAACAGATACTCAATGCATTAGATGTTTCAAGAACAAACTCTTTCCATCCACTGGCCAGGAGCGCGACTCATACAGTAAACAAGCAAACACGTGACTCATCATGCCTCAAGAGCATCACGTGACAAAATACGACTCAACTGTTTATTACTCAGGGCCCATTTTACGTTGACTAATCAGTAAAATATCCTCTGTCTGTAACAATATCAAATAAGGAGAACTGCAATTAGAATACATAATTCTTACCATGAATTGTGCAACCTCAATCTGGTCCAAATACAAAAGGCTTCCAAAAAAAACACTCCCCAGAAAAAAAAGACATAACAAAATGGTATACAACTAGGCCACCGTATTAGGGGAAAAAACAAACAATAGAGCTTCTTCAAATAGGAATAAAACAGAGAGAAGGGGACCAACAACCAAATTACCTGGAACCCAGTCTCCAAGAGAAATTTAGGAAAAACCCAAAATGATTAAACCCAAACATGGGGTCCCCCAAGAGTGAGCAAGTCCCCAAAACAAGACCAGATATACTAACTGGGAAGCTGTGTATCCCGGAAAGAAAATTGAAGGCCTATTTTATACCTTCAAACTCTGCAAAATTAAAGACCCTGAGACCAATCTCATTTAAGTGAACCTCACCCTCTAAAATAAAAAGTGATGGTATTGAACTTCTCCAAGTCCCTGTCCCTAACTGATACAATTACCTAATATATTTATTAAAAAATAAACATGGTTCAAGCCTAACAACATCATCTGCTGTCCTTCAGGACAGCCTTGATATAATTTAAGACCAAATTAAAATGCATGCAGGGTATAAGGCTGATGCAACGCCTGAAAATGTACCAAACAGTCTTACTTAAAAGGAGGAAGTGAACTGTTCTTGCCTGTGTTAGACCTAAGGCCCACATGCTCAGTGATGACATATATAGGTTGTAGGACCTGAGTGGTGGACCATACCTTGCAGTCACATTCCTTTAGTGACCCGTAACACACCATTATCCATGACTTCATCCTCAGTCAGCACTGTAATGTCATAAGACACTGCAAGGTCTGGACAAACAAACAGAGGAGACAGCAGAATCAAAAGGATGTTGAAACCTAGTGGAAGACAGGCATGGGTTTATAAGAGAACAGTCTCCCATCATAGACTGCAGGGCCACCTTGGGTTTGTAGTGTAGATCTCTGAAGAGGCTGTTCTAGAGTTACCTGGCCAGCCACAACTGCAACACATGAAGACAAGCTGGTGATGCAATTACTTTTTCTGCTCATAAATGGGTTAAAGTCCCATTCTTCATGTTGTTTCCCAGGGGCTACCTTTATTGATCAACTTCACCTGACAGGTTTGACCTAAACAATACTGCTGCTCCGTGAACCCTCATTAAAACAAAATCTGGGCATGAAAAATCTAAGTTACTAAAGATTGTAAATTTAAGCATGTACTGTGACATAACTGGTTTATGATCAAGTTGATAGTAAATAAATAGAGATATGCAAAATAAGTGAACCATAGGCACCAAAGAAGCAACAGAATTGGAATTACCATAGTGAAGAAAAGTACCATTTGACAAAATGGTATTAATATAGCCTTGTTCTTCAAATTGTTATATGTTAAAATAATTTACAGATACAGAAAGGAACAGTAAATCCTTATATCAGGATGTAAAAATATGTATTATGGACAATATCACTTACAATGTTTACTCAGCAACGTCACTGTAACTGCAAGAATTGTAACTTATAAGAAAAATATTATTTAGGAAAAATAAATATGTTTGGGTCCTGAAATACAGAAGCAAAGCCTTGTTCAAAACTAATTCTTAGGCTTTTACAAATTTCCAAATTTTCCTTGAACAGAAAATCAGCAAAAAAAAGTCAGTTTTGTTTTCTTTAGCAATTATGTCTTATGGATACAATGGTATTTATGTTTCCCCATAATCAAGTATTACATTGATTTAGTGTTTGTTTTTTGCATACAACAATAAAGTGACAATAAGAATTCCAACCTGACGTATCTAAAACTTTAACTTTATGGATAACTAAATTAGTATATGAAATGATAGTATTTGTTTTGTGCACTTTTTAGCATTTCTTTGCATTTGCAATAACTATATTGGAATATATTTAAGGCTACTGTGAATCCCAGAAAATTAAATTACAAAGAGTAGTGTTACTTGTTCAGTGAAAAACAGAAAATATTTTAGTAATTTCCTTACTATGTTTGAGTCACTACAAGATCTGAAGACAAAAATGTAATAACCTTCTTATGTTGGAGCAGAATTTCCTCAAGTAACATCACTGTGGGCTGAATTAACAGGGTTTAGTACCAAGAGAAATTGAATCTTATAAGGATACTTTTCTAGCTGTATTTAGTTCTAAGTGTTATTAGGAACGTAAGATGAGCAACACCAAGCTGCAAACCATCAGCCCACTACTGAGTTCAGTGATCATTTTAGGAGAGAATCTATCCATGAATAAATATAATTTCACACCATACTACATATGGATAAAAATCAGCAGGTTTTGAACAACACTTTACATGCCAACTGGTTACAAAAATGAGCTCAAATTGTTTGGAAAATCAAAAATACATTTAAGTCAGTGGTTAAAACACTTTTCTTAAAATCCTGAACTCAAGAAAATGCTGCTATAAACCATTACTGTCATGTAAATTAAGTGATGGCAGATAGCAGCCTATATTTTTTATTTTAGCACTTTAATTATACTCTATACTGCATTTTGGAACTCTGAATTTACACCCACTTGAAGGAGAAAAAAAAACACAAAAGCCATTCTTTCTGCAAAGGAAAGAAGAAAAAGTACAGACAAGCTAGTAATTAATATCACAACCTAGATATTGGAACAGATAGTTGTAAAAATATTCAGCTAATATTTCTACCAGTTCTAAAGACTTACGGCACAGAAATGCTGTATGCTATAAAACCACAGCTCACATGCATGTGTGTGCGTGTGTAAATTGATCCATAGAAACCAATACATCTGTTAGTTTGGTCTCGCTTAAGATTATTAAATTCATTCAGGTAAGCTAGAAGAAAGCATTCAAAAACAGCTTATTAATAATCCACTCTGAAGGTGAGATTGGCAAAGAAGAGACTTTGACAAACGACACAAAATCAATGAAGAAAGTTGCACAGCAGAATTAACTGTAAAACTTAAGGGCTTAGTTTATAACTATTTTACAACAAGCCACTATGGATAGCACAGTTTCTGGGACATACCACCCTTTTCTGCAACCGACTAACAAAATCCATTACAAATACTTAAAAATAACAAGATGCCAAACATTTTCTTTACAACATCTTTTCTCTACAGTTAGCATTCTTAGCATGAACAATAAGCAGTTATATGTTTCTTTTACTCTGGTATCTAAACAAAATAAAAATTAATATAAATATAAGCTGTTTTCTTAAAGGATCACTAACATGTTATATTTATAGTATGCCGTTTTGTGGAACTTGACTTTTCTAACAGGGCTAGTTGCATTGAAGGGGCCTTGGAAACAGAAAACATTGCAGTTCAGTTTATTATTATTAGATTTATATGTAAAGAGACAACAATACAATGGTACTAGAAAACATGCCAATAAAAAAGAAGAAGAGGTCCCTGCTCCAAAGATCTTACATACTGAAGGAGATGGTTAGGCAAGTGATACAGAATGAGTTGGCAAGATGAGTAACCAATTATAAGTTACAGGAGGTGGTTGCATGTAATGATGAGAAATAAACAAGCAGGTCAATTGATGTCTAAGTTTTAGGTGTATGGGCAATATATGGTAGATTTCTATAAAAAGGCGTGGTAATAAAAACATCTTAAAGTTGATAAAAGAGTGAGTGAGGTAGGGAGTCCAAAACAGCAGACATGACATGAGACAGGTCCTGTAGGTGGCGGTGGAAGAACACAAGAGGAGGAAGAAAGGAGCAGGAGATAATGGCAGAAATGTTGTGGATGTGGACACATGGATCGCTTTGTATGTAATGGTCAAGACTTTGACTTTTCTGTAGGATATGGCGAGTATGTTTATTTTTTCCTTTTTTGCTTTCAAAAAATTCCTATACATATACCGTCAGAATATATGGTGAGTATGTTTGATGGGAAGGTCAGCGAAGATCACGTTGCAGTAGTATTAAAAAAATTGCTAGAACCTATAGTTACATAGCAATTGAGGTTGAATAAAATACTTTCAGTCCATCAAAGTTCAACCTTTTTAGGTTTTCTCTGATCTGCAATATGTGGATTAGTTGTTAATTGATCCAGAGGAAGGCAAAAAAAAAAAGTGAAACTTAGTCTATCGTCTCAAAAGGGAAAAAAAATAAATCCTTCCAAACCCCAGATACTATCAATCGGATTCCTTCCTGGATCAATACTCTCTCTCTAATTAACCAGGATAACACTGAATGCCCCTTTTAAGTAAAAATATATCCATTCCCTTTTTAAAGTTATCTATCGAATCTGCTGTCACCATCTCCTATGGTAGAGAATTCCACAGATTAACCAGCCTTACTGTGAAGAACCCTTTTCTTTCTTTGAGGTAGAATAATTTTACTTCTAACCTCAAAGGATGCCCTCTTTGTCACATGAAAAACTCCTGGCACAAAAAGCTCCCTTGACAAATCTTTATACGGACATGGATGTATTTATATAAAAGGTAATCATATCCCCTCTTTAGATGCCTTTTTTCTAGAGTAAATAAGTTTAATTTGGTTAGTCTTTCTTCATAACTTAGCCCCTCCATTCCATTTTGTAGCCCTTCTCTGTACCTTTTCCAGCTTTTTATGAAGTGGTGCCCAAAATTGTACTGCATATTCCAAATGAGGGTGTACTAGGTATTTGTATAGTGGCAGAATTATATTTGCTTCCCTTGCTTCTATACCCTTCTTAATGCATGCTAATATTTTAATTTGCCTTTGCAGCTGCTGTTTGGCATTGAGCACTGTTACCTAGGTGGTTGTCCACAAGGTTGCAAAAAAGTGCAGAGTTCTGTATCACTCCAAGGTAGCAAGTCTGAGTTCTCTACAGTAAGGGAGATATTGGGAGTGGGGGTTGTGGCAGTGGATGTGATCAGAAAAGCTCTATTTTGAGCTTTAATTACAGTGAGGACCTTTAAGAAGTAATTTCTGGTGGATGGTGGTGATTTGGGTTAGTAGGGAAGGTAATACGTTTGTTGAGAAGGAAATTTGTATGTGGTTTGCATACAAGCGATATTGAAAACCAAACAAAATTATAAGGCTGCAGAGGACAGATGAGTAAATAAAGAGAAAGGTACCCAGGACTGAGCCTTGTGGTATCCCGGTATGAAGGAAGGAGAGGGAAACGATGAAGGTGCAGTCAGAAGGGTTTCCCTGAGGCTAGTTACTGTATCAGGGTGTGAGAGCTGGAAAAGAAGAAGAGTTACAGATATGTAAAGTTCAGATAGCCAAAATATTTTAAGGCAAGGAAGAAGAGGGCAGGATTGTAAAAGATAAATGGATGGGGGGGGGTAGAGCGCAGTAAAGCTAAACTGATCATAGCAGAATAAGTACATACATTTCAGCCAGTGGATTTTCTTTAATGCCAGGGTCTGCACTGTAAAGAGGTAACATGATAATGAAACTTCAGACTTATACACAGGGTTAAGAATTTAAGATTCTGTTGGGCTGTAGAAACTTTTTAAGCAAAATATCCATGCTTGGCCACACTGGTAAAAAATATGCAAATTAAAGATAAAACAGCTACATAACAAGGGACACCGGAATTTAAAATAAAATTGTATTCTGAATGTCAAATCCTTGCCTACCACATCATAAAGCACTAGAGCCAAATGTGGCAGAGTAGAGTTGTTTATATGGTTGGTAAGTCAAGGAAAATCTATTTCTCAGCTGAACAGCAACCAACAGCCACATGCAACTGTGAAATCAAATTGGTGTTCTTTTTGTTGCCTTTTTCTGTGTCAACTGCACTTCAAGAATCACCTTGTATGCTTTAAAATAAATAAATCTTAGATCAGTATATATAATATCCCTAATCATTGACATACTTGTTAACTTTTTTAATGGTGAAATGTCTGTTATGTTATCATTAAATTACGGTACATGCTACTTACTAATAAAGGTAATGCAATTGGATATCTTATGGATATGGTTTTTCTTACTTTTTTTGGCTAATCTATTACTTTCAAGTTTGACATACTTTGCTTATGGGAAGAGCCTGCAACCATTTATAATTAAAGAATGAATAAAAAATGGATATGAATGGAGGAAAACACACTAGGAAGCATTGGCTTCTAAACATTTTGCCTATTCATTTTTTTTAAGTATCATGCATTTCTATGAGCATACACCCTTCCCTGGCTTTAAAAAATTCTGATGGTTCTTAAAAAAAAAATCTCTTTAGCTCAGCGTTTCTATATTTTTGTCCACCCCTCCCACATTGAAGTAAAGGATTAAATTAATGGTATTCATTGAATCACAAGTAACATTCTTAAAGAACTGTACTCAACATAACTAAAATATTATTTTTAGCCTCTAAAAATGCTGTCTTAAGACATGTCCTTGTGGAATTCTGATTGCTTATCAGAATTTTATGTTCAAGAAGTCCAATTAGGAAGTCTGGCCTAAATATAGATCCTCCTCCATGTATATAACATAGCAAGTATAAATGCTCATGGACATACATGTTTTGCCATGCACTGGAAGCGTAATCTGGTTTGTTTGAACACAAGCACAGCAATGAAGCCAACTGAAACAGGTATGGAACCCTCTCGTTCCCAAACTTCAAGGTATATGGCATGTTCCCCGTTTTTAACTTTTTCTATTCCAACACATCAGAAACACAAATTACTTTGAGTCATTCTATACACCTACAGATTTAGCTTAATTTATTTTACAAATTTGATTTCAGCACCCTAGAGGTGCCTAAATAGGAATCTGGTACCTACTAATAGACACACTGCATTCTGGTATGTTTTTTAGCCCTATATTAACCTTCAAGACAACAGCAGCACAATTTGGAAATCCACATAGGATTGTCTGAGTACCTCCTTGTTTCCTTTTGGAGTAATGAAATACCTGCCTGGTATCAGAATTCTTGATTATAATAAAACAAAATTAATATCAAAAGCTTTAAACATAAAAAGGCCTTATATACTTATGTGGGGTTTCTGGTGTGTCCACATGGAGGTGATCTCTGATCAGAATGACCTTAAGGCCATACAGGAACAATGCACCAGAAGTTTCAAGTTACTTCGCGTCTACTCTCTGCCCATGTGCAAAAGTCCAAGACTGGCTTTTTCCAGTTCAGCCATGTGCTAGAATATTCTTTGTTTAAGGGCATGTGACCTTAACGGACCAGTGAGATGCGAGTATCAGGAAGTGGAGTTGAACTAAGGATTTTTTATTTATTAATCACTGTTTGTTAATTATCTGGACATTTAAAGGATGTGGTAACTATTCATAAAGCATTACAGAGATAGAGGCCTTACACATAGAATGCAAATCTGATAATTTAAGAGATGTTGTTCCCAGTATTATATTTATGCATAGAATGTATTAATGTATTTGTAGCATCATTTAATAAATTGTGCATTGTAGGAAAAAATCTCAGATGGTGAAATAGAATAATTATTATAATAATAATCAATATTATGAATAACAATAATAAGAATGTTGTAAATTAATTAATAAGAGATAGATTTGTAATTGGTGAGTCAGTCCATTTTCTTACCGTGTAAATTCAATTTAATCTAGGGTCTCCTTAATGTTACAAGTGAACTTAATGGATGATAGAGTGAACCTATTTGATTTTTAAGCTTTTCCTACAAAAATGATCTAGGAGGCTACCAGAGTGAGACGCAACGGACTTCCTTTCTGGGGATCTGGGAGATAACAACGACTGATTTGCGGCTGTTCTGAAGACACTTCAAAGTAATAGAGATAGTTGCAAAATATGCTGAATGTAGTGATTTTGAAACAGTAATTCCTGAAAATGATAGTATGATTAGAATAAATACATCAACCTTTGGGAAACCGTGATCACAACACAGTCTTATTTAAGATTGAATTTAAAAAAACTAAATTTTAAGGGGCCAACAAAAACTCTTAATTTTAAAAAGGGCAGATTTTAACTGTCTAAGGGCAGCAATACAAAGTATAGACTGGGACAGAGAACTGATAGGTAAAAACACTGAACATAAATGGACAACATTTAAATCCTTACTAAATATATAAATCTGCATATACCATGTGCTAATAAAAGTAAAAGGAATAAATCCCATCTAATGTGGCTTAACAATGATTTAAAGATCAAGATACGGAGTAAAAAACAGACATTTAAATTATACAAACAAGAGGGGACAGAGACTGCTTTACAGGAATACAAGGAAATCAAAAAGGCTTGCAAAAGCGTTATTAGACTGGCTAAAATAGAAAATTTTAAATTACAGGGAGTGCAGAATTATTAGGCAAATGAGTATTTTGACCACATCATCCTCTTTATGCATGTTGTCTTACTCCAAGCTGTATAGGCTCGAAAGCCTACTTCCAATTAAGCATATTAGGTGATGTGCATCTCTGTAATGAGAAGGGGTGTGGTCTAATGACATCAACACCCTATATCAGGTGTGCATAATTATTAGGCAACTTCCTTTACTTTGGCAAAATGGGTCAAAAGAAGGACTTGACAGGCTCAGAAAAGTCAAAAATAGTGAGATATCTTTCAGAGGGATGCAGCACTCTTAAAATTGCAAAGCTTCTGAAGCGTGATCATCGAACAATCAAGCGTTTCATTCAAAATAGTCAACAGGGTCGCAAGAAGCGTGTGGAAAAACCAAGGCGCAAAATAACTGCCCATGAACTGAGAAAAGTCAAGCGTGCAGCTGCCACGATGCCACTTGCCACCAGTTTGGCCATACATCACTGGAGTGCCCAAAAGCACAAGGTGTGCAATACTCAGAGACATGGCCAAGGTAAGAAAGGCTGAAAGACGACCACCACTGAACAAGACACACAAGCTGAAACGTCAAGACTGGGCCAAGAAATATCTCAAGACTGATTTTTCTAAGGTTTTATGGACTGATGAAATGAGAGTGAGTCTTGATGGGCCAGATGGATGGGCCCGTGGCTGGATTGGTAAAGGGCAGAGAGCTCCAGTCCGACTCAGACGCCAGCAAGGTGGAGGTGGAGTACTGGTTTGGGCTGGTATCATCAAAGATGAGCTTGTGGGGCCTTTTCGGGTTGAGGATGGAGTCAAGCTCAACTCCCAGTCCTACTGCCAGTTCATGGAAGACACCTTATTCAAGCAGTGGTACAGGAAGAAGTCTGCATCCTTCAAGAAAAACATGATTTTCATGCAGGACAATGCTCCATCACACGCGTCCAAGTACTCCACAGCGTGGCTGGCAAGAAAGGGTATAAGAGAAGAAAATCTAATGACATGGCCTCCTTGTTCACCTGATCTGAACCCCATTGAGAACCTGTGGTCCATCATCAAATGTGAGATTTACAAGGAGGGAAAACAGTACACCTCTCTGAACAGTGTCTGGGAGGCTGTGGTTGCTGCTGCACGCAATGTTGATGGTGAACAGATCAAAACACTGACAGAATCCATGGATGGCAGGCTTTTAAGTGTCCTTGCAAAGAAAGGTGGCTATATTGGTCACTGATTTGTTTTTGTTTTGTTTTTGAATGTCAGAAATGTATATTTGTGAATGTTGAGATGTTATATTGGTTTCACTGGTAAAAATAATTAGTTGAAATGGGTATATATTTGTTTTTTGTTAAGTTGCCTAATAATTATGCACAGTAATAGTCACCTGCACACACAGATATCCCCCTAAAATAGATAAAACTAAAAACAAACTAAAAACTACTTCCAAAAATATTCAGCTTTGATATTAATGAGTTTTTTGGGTTCATTGAGAACATGGTTGTTGTTCAATAATAAAATTAATCCTCAAAAATAAAACTTGCCTAATAATTCTGCACTCCCTGTAATTGCAAAAGAGAGTAAGACTAACCCTAAAATATTTTTTAAGTATATTAATGGGAAGAAGGCAAGGAAGGAAGCTATAGGAACATTAGAATGAGAAACAGGCCATCTGAAAATTTGTGACCAGGAAAAGGCAGATGAGCTAAATAGGTTATTTTCTTCGATATACACAAGGGAGGTACAAGTGGTTGGGACACTGCAACATAATGGAGCTACACTACCTTTGCCAAATAATTGGTTAACACAGGAAGTAATCCAAAAGAGTTTGGAAAAATAAATGTTAATAAAGCCCCGGTTCCTGATGGAATACATCCAAGGGTACTAAGGGAACTGGGTTCTTTATTATCAATACTTTGAAGGAATGCTGATTTCCCAAGGTATTTTCTATCCAATAGTTATCAATATATATACAAGTTTGGGATAAAGTAATTAAAAAGTTTAACTTTTATTAGTTGAGGGTAACAGCGGCGATTGTCTTTAAAAATTTGTTACAAAATCCCAGATTTGAAAGAAAAAAGGGATAAAAATAGGCTGAACTAATGTGTGAACAAATTCCCACCTGTTGATACTTTCAAACTCTTAATAGAGGGGTGAATATGTTATCTCAAAAATCATTATATCCCCAGAGGCCTAAGAGTACATCTTAACCCTGCAAAAAATTTAAGTGATGAAACTTTTGTAAATAAATGGAAAGAAATTCTTCTTAAATGCTCATCTGAATTAATCAGTTTAATTATTGAAACAGAAAAACAAAACTTAGAATTATTAAAACCTAAGATTGTACTTTGTCAGCAAGAATTTAACAAACAAAGTGACTCTACAGAGTATGAGCTATTATGTAAAAAAATTAATGATAATATCGACAGATTTAAAAGAGATATTAAAGAGCGAAAACAGAAAAAATTCTTACGAGACAAAACTGATTTTCAAACAAATAGGATTTTTAAGCAATTTCCTACTTCAATACCGTTGCAAAGAAATTCTGACATAAGTTCATCAGACTATGATAATTCAGACATAGATGAACATTCGATTCGTAGATCAAGAGGTAGACGACCTGGTATACATTATAGAAGGGAGGCATACAAGAAAGTTTGCACAAACTAGAATGCCAAATAACTACAACAATGAAGGTTTTTTAGAAGAAGGCCAATTTCCTGTGAAAGGTCCAGAGAGGAGGGACTCAAGGAAAAAGAACTAAGAACTGAGAAAGAAACTGATACAAATAGTTCCAATAAAGATCAGAATATGAAAATTATCAACTTATCAGACTTTGTTATAAATAATGATCACGAATCAGTATTGAAAAAAGGTCTGAGTTTTGTTCCAACATCAAGGTCTGATAAATTCACTGACATTAAGGATATCAATCTTTTCACACGAAAACTGGCCCTACAAAAATTCTTCAAAAATAAACAAGAAAAAGAGCATATGAAGCTGGGAATAAACAAAGAAGATATCGAAACCTTTAAACTTCTAATGTCCCTTTTAGAAGAAAATATCTCTACTGAATTAGGCAAAACGCATGATGAAATGAAAATATGGAAGAATAAAAGTTGCTTCACTACTTTTTTAAAAGAATACTCCAACATTTGGGTATTCCTACAACAGGTAACAAATGATATTGAAAGTTTAGATTTCACAAAACTGGAAAAAACTTTCAACTTGACAAAAAAAGAATATCAAGCCCTTGATGAACTCAAGTCATGTAAGGATATCCAAATTAAACAAGTAGATAAAGGGGGCAATCTTGTAATACTGAGCAATGATGAGTACAAAAAGATGTGTAATAGAATTTTGGATGATAGATTTACTTATGAAGTGCTAGTAAAGAATCCAAATCTTGAATATAGACTAGTTTTAAAGTCTATATTAGAAAAAGCAAAAACAGATAAGATCATTGATGAACAAACATATGCTTTTCTATTACCAAAATCACCTTGTATTTCAACCTTCTATGCCCTACCAAAAGTACATAGGCAAATAGTACCTATCCCAGGTAGGCCTATAGTATCGGGCACGGGAAACCTCTCATCTAATGTCAGTATTTGTGTGGATCATTATTTACGCGATCTAGTACAAAATTTGCCTTCATATATAAAAGACACTAATGATATCCTGAAACAACTTGAAAATTGAATAGTACCAAAAGAAACCTGGTTAGCAACAATTGACGTTGAAGCACTTTATAGTAGTATACCCCATGATCATGGCATTGAGGCAGTCAAACAACTTTTGAGTGTAAAAAGTACTAATCTGAGAAAATTCAATGATTTTATAATACAACTCTTAGAATATGTCTTAAAACATAACTTCTTTCTGTTTAATGGCAAATGGTTCCATCAGATAAAAGGAACAGCAATGGGGACTCCATGTGCCCCCAGTTATGCAAACCTTTTTTAAGGGGGTGGGAGGAGAAGATTTTCTCTGAACCATGCACTGAACACCTTATTGAACATGCTATGATTTGGCGTCGCCATATAGACGATGTTCTTGTAATTTGGGATGGCACAAAAGAGGAGTTTGAAATCCTTATGGAATCTTTGAACAAAAACGAGATGGGTCTGAGATTCACGCATGAAAAATCTCATTTTTTAGATTTACTTATCAAAAAAGATAATCAAGGAAATATTTCAACTACTACATTCAGAAAGGAGACAGCCACAAATACCCTACTAATGTGGGACAGCCAACATTTCGAGCCCCTTAAGAAAGGTATCCCCAAGGGGCAATATTTAAGGATCAGGAGAAATTGTAGTTCAGATACCGAGTTTAAGGTTGAAGCAGACAAATTAAAACAGAGATTTCGAGAGAGGGGGTACTCAAATAAATGCCTAAAAAAAGCATTTCAATATGCATTAGGCTGTAACAGAACAGAGTTACTAAATAAACCCTATAGGAAGAACTCTCAGACACCTGACAATACATATCCCAGATGTATCATGACATATGGGTATGAATCTGCCTCAATTAAAAATATATCTAAACATTGGCATTTACTAAGAAGCGACAAAGACTTGGAAGAAATACTCCCACAAAAAATACCAATTACATACCGAAGGGGAAAAAATCTGAAAGACACCCTAGTACATAGCTTCTTTAAAGAGCAAATAATATGCTGATAATATGATGAGATATGAACAAAACCAATAGTATTGTTACTATTACAATGTTATAAAAAGCAAAGTAATGTTTATGGCAGAAAATAGAAATTAGAAATAGGACTATGTCCCTCGTGTAATACAGCTTAACATTAAGCTGGATATCTGACAGATATATATTGTATATGGGCTTCCATATAGTGATGTTAGTGCCCTAACAGTGGAGTGTTGTGTGGCTCCACAATTAGTCTAATATATGAATAGGGCAATAGTTATTAGAAATATGGACTATTATTCACTTTTACATTATTAGGTAATATACAACCACATATACCAGCTTTATATTAGCCTTTTGCTGATATAGAGTATATCAAGTATGCTATGTTCTTCTATGCATTATATTATTAAATTATGTGTGATACACATAAATAGATAGAAGGATACTTCTCTGCAATGGTTATCCCATAGTTTATTTACCCTATTACCTTTACGGTTATTATACAGGGAACTTAGAGGGAAAAATGTATATTACCATTGTAGCTTATCTTTTCACATTCATCAAAAGTAGTGGTATATCAAAAGTTAGTGGGTATCCTAGATATTAGATAGAGGCCCTAAATAAATGGTGTAAAAGTGAATCCATCATTGAGGCCCCACAGTTTTTTGGTCTGAAGTGTAAAGATCCAATAGGCCTCCTTTTTTAGTAATTCCCTATCAATGTTGCCTCTTCTAATATTGTGTTTGACACCGTCAATGGCAATAAAAGATATATATCTGAGATCTCCATTATGGTAAGAGTTGACATGATTGGCCACTGGTGTGTCATATTCTTTAGTAATGCTGTATACATGTTCTAAGATTCTGCGTCTCAGTTCTCTACAGGTTTTCCCTACATAATTCATACCACATTTGCAAAGCATGAGATATATAACCCCCACAGTTTTACATGTCATTAGTAGTTGGATCTTTAAATTATCTTTTCCTTCTTTTGAGGGGAATGTTTTAGTAGTATTTACATATTTACATGCTTTGCAAGATAAGCATTTAAAGCAGCCCTTTGTTCTGTTAAGCCAGGTGTTGTTTCTAGCACCTTCTAGATGGCTTCTAGTTAGCATATCTCTCAGGTTAGTTGATCTTCTACTGGTGATTTGGGCCTGGTTACTTAAAAATGGCCTTAGATCATCATCATCTAGTAGGATCTTCCAATGGTCACTAAATATTTTCCTAATTTCATGCCATTTTCCATTATAGGTTCCTATACATCTAACCACTTCATCTTGATCTTTATTTTTATTGGACAACAGTAGTTCTCTGTCTACTGCTTGTGCTCTTTGATATGCTCTTTTGAGGGGTTTATTTTTATACCCTCTTTTTTTTTAAACGGTGCTATAACTCTCTGGCTTCTATCTCAAAATTAATCTGACTGGAGCAATTTATTTTTATTCTTAAATATTGCCCCACTGGTATCCCTTCAATCAATGATTTAGGGTGACTGCTGTCTGCTTGTAGCAAACTATTAGTCGCTGTTGGTTTTCTATATGTAGTTGTTTGGAGTTTTCCATTGTCTGACTTTGCGATTTTCAAATCCAAAAAGGTAATTTCATTTTCACTCATTTCTGAGGTTAAGTACAGTCCCATATTGTTGGTGTTAAGTATTTCTATAAAAGTTTTTAAATCTTTTTCATTCCCATTCCATACTACCAAGATATCGTCGATGAATCTTATCCATAATTCGACGTATTGAGTATATTGATCCAATTGGTCAGAAAATACTTTTTGCTCTTCCCACAACCTAAATATAAGTTGGCGTATGTGGGGGCACATGCTGTGCCCATGGCTGTGCCACATATTTGTTGAAAGAACTTATTGAGAAAAACAAAGTAGTTGTGTGTTAATGCAAACTCCAGTAGTTCTAATATGAATTTGTTGCGATTAGAAAATTGAATGCCTCTCTTTGATAGAAAGTAGTTTACTGCTTCTATACCTCTTTGATGTTGTATGTTTGTATAGAGAGATTCAACGTCTAGGGACACTAAAAGGTGCTCCCTTACTGACTGAAACATCATTCAATTTCAGTAGGACATCTTTTGTGTCTTTCACATGTGAGGCTAATGAAATCACAAATTCTTGTAACATGGAGTCTACATATTAACTAGGGTTCTCTGTTATGCTCTCAATGCCTGACACAATTGGTCTACCCGGAGGTTTTTTAGGATTCTTGTGTATTTTTGGGATGGTATAAAAAGGTGGCTATTTTTGGGTTCGGATTTAGGAGGAAGTCAAATTCATTTTTGCATATTACTTTGGTATTTAGACCCCTGGTTAAGATATCTTTGAGTTCCTCTATGAAATTATCAGTTGGATCTTTTTCTAATTTCTTATAACTCTTCTTATCTTTGAGGAGTCTTTCACATAGAGCCACCTATCTTTTCTATTTTGTGTCTCATATCACTCCTCTAATTAAAGATTAGCTGACTCAATTCACTTTTAGAATGAACACTTTCTTTAGATTTTTAATGAATAATATTTTCATTCACTAAATCAACCACTCATAATGATGGGTTCGATTATCTATATATGATAAGCATTATTTATTGTGTAACTATATAGTTGGTATATATTCACAGAACACTTTAGATCCTCCCCCACAATCTAGGAAGGAATCCTCCAGAGATATTTCCTCACTTAGAAAATTAAGGGATTATAGTACATCACACCTTTTCACCCATAATCTCATTTAGCATTTTATAGATAAGAATTCCAATGTTATAAAGCACTGCTTGTGTTTAAGATGCAATTATCTTCACTTTATTCGCCCTTCCTAAGTATCATTCAGATAGTGCAATAACTATAGAATGATTTACTTTGTGAATTTCCCCACAATATATATTTTTCCAGGTCTCATTCAGATATTGCAAAAATCATAGAATGATTCACTTTGTGAATCCCATCACCCTATATTTTCTTCCAGGTCCCATTAATAAGCTATGTCGTATTAACATCGTTTTTGTTTGCGTACACAAAATTAGTCAATCTATATTTTTATACACTTTGATTCATTGTGCAGTTAGTATAATTCCTTATACCAATATACTCCTGGTAAAGAGTTTGCTTCATTTTTAAAATACATTTTCAAGAACTTAAATGGGTTTACTTGCAATACACTTCTATCCGATGTAATCATAGCGCTATTAGCGCTTCCTGACTTTAATGCGCATGTCCGAACTACACTAATTAGTTGCCGTAGTTACGGCTGGGTTTAAAAGAGGGTCAAACGGCCTAGTTAGTTTTACCTTGACAAAGACGTCTGATGACGTTGAAACGCGTTGGCTTTTGATGACGTAGCATGCCTTGAAGCTAAGGGCACGCCAGCGTCATTTCTACTAACAGTACTGTTTGTTTGATATTTAGAGGATGTATGCTTACCCTCCCTGTCCGTTTCCAAATGTGTGAATGCTGTGTCCTCTATATGAGAAGGTCCTTATTACAATAGATGGCTCACAAAGTGGTATATAGTTTTCTGGATATTATTTATTCCTTAGTGTCCTTTGTAACACTATGCTAACTTCCACAATGAGATACGATTCAATATAGCAAGCTGCAATAAGAGGTCCATCTCTTTGTGGACATTATGTATGTCTGAGTCTTTTAAAGGCACAGGTTAGAGGAATTTGGATGATAAGTTTGTGTCCTTATTACAAGGCAGATATATATGAAAAAATCAGACCCATAAAAAAGTACTTTTTGACTGGAATATAACAAGGTCCTATATGGGTCAAAAAACACAACTTATATGAGATACATATATCATTCCAGACTATCTAAGATTTTCCACACTGTATTTCCTAGTAAATAGGGAAAATGTTTGGACATCCAGTATTATAATATCTATCACCTTATATTAAATGCAATAATTTGCATAAACAAAGACAGGATTAATTGAGCTGCATAAGCCGTATGTTCATAAGCCTTCATAAGTACTGTTAGGTGAGAACATATTTACCCCTCTATTAAGAGTTTGAAAGTATCAACAGGTGGGAATTTGTTCACACATTAGTTCAGCCTATTTTTATCCCTTTTTTCTTTCAAATCCGGGATTTTTTAACAAATTTTTAAAGATAATCGCCACTGTTACCATCAACTAATAAAAGTTCAACTTTTTAATTACTTTATCCCAAACTTGTATATATATTGGGTTCTTTATTAGCTAAACCATTAGATTCCATTTTTCAAGATTCGCTCAACACATACGGGAGAAAAGCAGATGTGATACCTATATTTAAAAAGGGAGCAAGAGCAAATCCGGGGAATTATAGACCAGTGAGCCTCACTTCTGTAGTGGGGAAGCTTTTAGAAGGGTTAATAAGGGATAATATACAAGAATATATCTATTTGAACAGGATTATAAGTAGGAGTCAACATGGATTTATGAGGGATAGGTCATGTCAAACAAATCTAATTACTTTCTATGAGGAGGTTAGTAGGAACCTGGATCAAGGCAACTCAGTGGATGTAGTCTTATTGGATTTTGCAAAGGCTTTTGATACAGTGCCACATGGGAGACTATTGTGCAAACTAAGAGATACAGGAATTGCAGGAAATATCTGCTCATGGATTGAGAGCTGGCTAAAAGACAGGAAGCAAAGGGTTATTGTAAATGGAACATACTCTGATTGGACTAATGTGGTAAGTGGGGTTCCACAGGGTTCAGTATTAGGTCCTTTTTAACATATTTATTAATGACTTCAAGGTAGGATTGGGGTGTGGTGTCTCCATTTTCGCTGATGACACGAAGTTGTGCACGGTAATTCAGATAATGATGTGCTTTCCCTCCAAAGGGATTTACATAAAATTGAGGAATGGACATCTAAATGGCAGATGAGATTTAATACGAATAAAATGTAAAGTTATGCATCTGGGAAGGAAAAATATCCATGCAATTTATAATCTTAATGGAGCTAATCTAGGTGTATCAGATATTGAAAGGGATTTGGGAGTGCTTGTGGACAACCACCTAGGTAACAGTGCTCAAAGCGAAGCAGCAGCTGCAAAGGCAAATAAAATATAAGCATGTATTCTGCCACTATACAAATCTCTAGTACGCCCTCATTTGTAATATGGAGTACAATTTTGGGCAGCACTTTATAAAAAGCTGGAAAAGGTACAGAGAAGGGCTACAAAATGGAATAGAGGGGCTAAGTTATGAAGAAAGCCTAACCAAATTAAACTTATTTACTCTAGAAAAAAGGTGTCTACGAGGAGATATGATTACCTTATATAAATACATCCAGGGTCAGTATAAAGATTTGTCAAGGGAGCTTTTTGTGCCAAGAGGTTTTGAACTGACAAGAGGACATCCTTTGAGGTTAGAAGTAAAATGATTCTACCTCAAAGAAAGAAAAGGGTTCTTCACAGTAAGGGTGATTAATCTGTGGAATTCTCTACCAGAGGTGGTGACAGCAGATTTGATAGATAACTTTAAAAGGGGATTGGATTTATTTCTAATTAAAAAGGGAATTCAGGGTTATCATGAATAATTAGAGAGACAGTATTGATCCAGGGAGAAATCCGATCGCCAGTATCTGGTGTCAGGAAGGAATTCATTTTTTTCCATTTGAGACTGGCTAAGTTTCACTTTTTTTTTCTTTTTCTGTTTGCCTTCCTCTGGATTAATTCATAATTAAAAATTAAAAATTAAATAATTGATTAATAATTAATTAACAACTACTTAATTAATATTTTATCCACATATTGCAGATCAGAGGAGATCTTAAAAGGTTGAACTTGATGGACTGAAAGTCTTTATGTGGTTGCAATGTGAAAAAGACAATAGGAAAATTGAGAAGAAGTGGTGTTTAACGAAATAAGGAAATAAGCTGCAGAAATGTATGAAATTATTATTGTCTATTAAGAACCAGCTTTATAGGGCAATCATGGGAAATATTCATACTGCAGCAGTTATAGAAAACAGTAATGAAACAGACAATTGTCCAACATGTGGTATTAATGCAGAATATGTAAATACATTAGAAAAGAATTTTGAGTCCAGGAGAGAATTGATAGCTTCCCTTAAAAAATGTTTAGCTGCTCAGGAACCAATAGCAGTGAGGCTGCTTGTACATCAGAAGAGGGGGGTAGATTATATTTTGGAGATGAAGAGCAACAGGTGAGAGAAATGATGTAAGGGGCAGTTCTGATGTTAGTAGGAATATACCTAATTTAACCCCTCACATATTAAAACCTGAAACAGTTTAGGACATGTACCAGATGCTCTATATTCAACACCATGTGGAAGAAGCAGAAGTAAAAACTCTACAACATCAAAGCATCTACAATAATCAGACAAAAAGGACAGAGATAAAATAGTGAAACAGTTGATAAAGTTGAAACAACTATTTCCACAATAGATGCAAGGTTAGAGGCTTTGCCCAATATGTCTAATTATGAGTCATCTCTGAAACAATGCATGTCTCTTTAGGAAAAGCATGCACTATGTTAAAATTGTGGCTCGCTGGTAGACTAGCAGTTAGAACATTTACTGGGACCTCTAATCTAAGTAATGTAGATAGAGATTAGTTTAAAGAAGATAAATGGGATACAGAAGGGGACAGGCTGAGAGCTGTATCTTAGTCACAGGGAACAAAAATCCCCTTGCTGAGATTAGTGTAACTGTACAGGATAACACATGGGTGTTTGCTTCTAAATTTGAGCAAGTTTACAGACTCACAGATAGAGTGCCCTCAGATCAGACCCACTCAGATATGTTGCAGTATCTAGAGAAGAAAAGTACTTATTTGGATACCAAATAATGGCAGAGGAAAAGGACACCATGGAGGCTGTCCTGTGTATTATTGGCAAAGCATGTCAAAACATTTTAAAGAAAGGAGTTACAGGGCCAAGCAAAATTGCAGTTGTCACTACGAATGAAGGAAAGCGCAATCCCGTGGAAATTTTCTTAAAACGGATTTGTCACTATTTTAATAAGCCTGGACACAGATTAAGAGATTGTAGGCGATGGATAAGAAAGGATAAGCCTACAAAAGACAGGCATGAATAGAAGGGTCCTTTCAGACAGAACAGGCCTAAACCTCCAGATAAAACAGGGCAGGAATATGCCCCAAAAGACCAGGTCTGAAAATAATCTTTATGGGCCAGCACAGGAAGCTTTAAGAATGATGATGGTAAAGATGGAGATGAATCATGAGATGAAGTATGAGAATATTTTCTCTAGGACGTCGGATTTGTAGTACACTTAGGGATCATTCTGGACGTTGCATTGTTAATAGGGTGATTGCTGACTACCACACAAAATTCCTTAGTGGCAAATCGGTTAAAGTCACTGAAGCACCTGTGTCAATAAGTCCCCTATATAGGGCAAAACAGACATTTCTTGACTTTTCTCATTCCTACAGTAACTCTGCCAAACTGGAATTTCCTTTGTCCACTAATGTCCTAGTTTCAGAGTAGGAATACAGAAGATACTTGCCAGCAATTGCGACGCTCGCAAAATTTACGTCGTAACGCAAACAAAATACGAGACACGTTATGAACCATTAGGATCTCGCAAAAATCGTCCGCAACACGCGCACATCAAAAAATACAACAAATACACACAACAAATACATAAAAAGATTACTTACAGGAAGAGGGAGCATCCAGGACCTCGAAAACTAAAGTTACAACTCAATTTAAGTCAAATTAAAAGAGTTTAGACACTAAAAAACTCTCTAAACGAGAGAAAACATGGCCCGCCGAAAGAAACGAAAACAAGGCTACAGCAGTCTAAAGACACAAAACACCACCAAACACCTACGTATTTGCCGAAAAACACCTATGAGATTAGAAAACAAGAACGCAACCCGCGCAACCCCAAAAACATTACAAACACAACAAATACAAACATATAAAAATAAAAAGGTTACTCACAGCAAGGGGGGGCACTGAGTACCTCTGCAAGTGAAGTTACACCTCCATTTAACCACAAATTTCGGAGTTTAGACACCCGAAAATCACCTAAGCGAGAGAAAAAATGGCCGCCGCACAAAACGAAAACAGGCTAAAGGTCCCTAAACACGCAAAACACTACCATAAACATGCAAAACACCACCAAACAGCTATGGATATTCTGAAAAAGCCCACCAAACAGCTACGAATATTCAGAAAAACTTGCACGACATAGAAAACGAACAACGCTACGTCAGCCACATTATATACACCAAACACCCTTAGCTCACTTACAATTTCATTACCGTCATTTTTTGACGGGCAATTCGCTAGTTAACAATAAATAGAGGATGGGAGGGAACCTACAACAGTAGCCCATCCTTAGACCTATTCTACTACCCTTGCTCCGCCAAGAGTGGATAACTATGCTGACAATTCCATGTGTGGGGCTAAGAGTATTTTCCAGTGGTCCTTTTCAAAATTAGTTCTCTGAAACCCACACCAATATTAAGGGATGCTACATTCCATCTGATTAAAGGGTGAATACGACAGCTTGGCTAGTTTCTAAACACTTTCAAAATTGTTTCACAATTACAGCTACTAATCAGATGAGCAATGGGTACCAGGAACATAATTAAGAGGGATATTGTGGATACAGTGTTGGGTGGTGTAGTAACTGGTGTAGGAGTTGTGAATTCTATCGATATTTCCAGTCTGGAATTTAAGAAATCCTCAGACTGTGTTGCAGTCAAAGGGTTACACACACACCAAACCATACATACACGCATAGAGGGACTGACAAAGGCAGTGATAGATATTTAGGGTCCAGCTATACAAAATATTCAGGAGATATTGGTGGGGTAATTGAGAGGTTAAGAGACGATTTGTGGGATTTTGCGTGTCTCAATGCAAACCGAGCTGTCCACTGATTTTAAGATCATGGAGCAAGCTATGGATAATAGCCACACTTCTTTGGGAGGTTGGGAGCAAACTGAAATTAGCAGGTTTGCTTCTGATCACAAAGAGTTAACAACTGGCTGGGTTGCAAGGGAAATATATATTCAAAGCTACTTCACTAGTACCAACCAGGGGAGCCTACCCGAATATTTACCCTAGGATATCACTGGGAACTTTGGTAACCGAATCACATGTATTACATCATGAGTTAGAATTTCCTAACTTCATAGTGAATGGTTTTAACATAGAACAATTAGATTTTGAAGATTGTATGAGATTTCCTACCAAAATCTTATGTCTACCCAATCATGTTAGAAGAGTATTTGATTCATGCGGGCATAACCATTCATACTGCCAAGGTTTTGTAGAAAAGGTGAAACCCTAAGATATGATATTCCTCTTAGGACAGGGAAAGGTGTTTTTTGTTTCAGTGAAACCGAGGCGTGAGATACACATATGGTTTAAACATTGTATATCTAGAGAACAAATTACTCAGGGAATTTACTGTGTCATAGAACATCCAGTAAGAATAAGTGCACAACAGTTTAATCTCAAAGTGCCACAGATACCTATAATAAACCCCTGGGGTCTTCTTTTATAATATCAATCATATCAGACAACACACCTTCGCAGAAATGGGTAATGCAACTAAAAAATGATCATGTACTGCTCCAACATCTAAAAAAAATTAGAGAATGAGTACATGTACATTTTCACCATCAGCAGCAAGAACTTCAAAGAATTGAGCATGTATATTCTGATTTCTCAAGTGCATCCGGGTGGCAGAAATTGGTTAATTCATTTTCATAACACTCATCATGGGGTTCTGCTTTGGGAAATCAATTTTTTCATCCCTTTATCATAGTATTAGTAATTTCTATATTATGTATTGTTGTTCAAATATGCATGTGTTGCTATCTAAATCCAATACAGCACGTATATATAACTTGGTATAGGTATGGAAAAAACTCTAGTGAAATAGCAGAAACACACACACATAGCAGGGAGTATGAACTTTTTGATTGACTCATACTTACTCTTCTTAAACTTCTATTGGAATGGAAGGGTACAGGTGTCCTTCACTGCCAACAGGGGGGATGAAATATCTGAATGGCATCAGACTTATTGATTATAATATAACATAGGCTTTAAACATAGAAAGCATTATATACTTAAGTGCAGTTCTTGGTGTGGCCATATGGAGGTGATCGCTGGTCAGAATAACCTTGAGGCCATACAGGAACAATGCACCAGAATTTCTAATGTACTTGAACTTTTGCAAATGGGAAGAGAGTAGAAGCCAAGACTGGCTTTTTCCAGTTAAGCCATGTGGTAGAATATTCTTTGTTTATGTGATCCTAATGGACCAGTGAGGTGAAAGGGGATTGAGTGAGTATCAAAGAGTGAAGTTGAACAAAGAATTTAAAAGAGTGACCTACTCTTTGGAACTCTCTCCTGGCTTTTCATCTGGACATTTAAAGGATGTGGTAACTAAATGAATGTTTTCAGACATTACGGATTCTCTATCAGATGCATTCATTTTCATTTCTTTTTAAACTTAAATATGCTTTTAATCCTGACAATTTGCCATACAACGGAACAAGTGTAATATACTCAAAGCCTCTGAACTAAAGTTGTAACTCTGTCAGGCATATGTAGTAAAAGGTGATATATGCGGACCACTATAATGAACCCCGTTTGTAAAGTAACAAATCTTTCCATCCATTTATGCACAAGTGCTAATTAACTGTTGTATTCTGATGACTGTTTTGTAAAACTATATAGAAGGTTTCTGCCCCTGTAAATGCACAATTGCTAATTAACCAAATTTCTGTCAAATTACGCTAGTATTTATATCATCCAACGTAATGCTCAGTACCTCCATGACCAATGCACAAGGATGCCCGACTGCTACTAAGCAACATTCTGTAGCTTTTTTTATTTAACCATACAATTACATACATGGGTAAGTTAATCACAGTCTACACCCTCACAATATAAACTATTAACATTAAGAATGCTTTTTAAAACCATACAAACCCTTCTGTATAAACTCCCTTTCCTTCTGTATCCAATAGCCTAACCCATTAGCTTATAAGAGCAGGGACCTTTTTACATTCTGTTGCAGTCTGTACATTTTATTTTATATACTAAGTGTATGCCATGTGCAAAGCACTGCAGAATATGTTGGTGCTTTAAATATAAAGAATATTAGTAGTAGTAGTAGTAGTAGTAGTAGTAGTAGTTGTAATACCTAATGGAATGCTTTAGGAAAGGTACCACTCAGCATTTCAAACAAGTGTTTGTTATTTTATGTCATTACAGAAGAAAAATACCCATATCAGTGTGTGTCTGACCAGAAGGCCAGTACAGCCACGTAAGTTTCTTCTCCACTGCATTCAAATCCAAACACCCTTGGATAGGTCTTTCAGCTGAAGCCATCTACCTAGAGCAATAGGCTTTGTTCTCCTTCAATTTTTTTTTTTTAGATTTTTGGCTTTACTTACAGATAACAAACAACTCTTTTCAATTCAACAAACGCCCCCTGTAATGTATACCCTGTCCTAATATTTTTTTTATTATTACTTTAGTTATCCAGCCAAAAAATAAGCAAGTTGGGATTGTTTGCCATGATCTCATGCTGATTTTTCTATTTTGTATGAATTCTAATCTGTTTCGAATACAAAAAAATGTATGCAAATAAGTTTTAACTCCTAAGCATATGTGCCTTTTTACTTGGCATATTCTGATACATTATATAAAATACATACAAAAAAAATAAAACAGAAGGCCAAAATCATATAGCATATAATATTCAGAAAGCGACTCACACTGAGCGAACACTGTCACTCAAAGCACCTCTTTCTGAAAGTCTTTCAACCCAGCATTACAACGGTGAAGGTTCCAAAAAGGAAATTAATCATCCAGTTGCGTGATCACAGTTTTGACAATATGTGTTATTGATTTCTGTTTTCTGATGACTGTTTTGTAAAACTATATAGAAGGTTTCAGTACTGTAGAAAAAGAAGGAATCCATTCCTGTAAACCCCAACCTTGCAAAATAGAGCTAATTGACATTTCCAGCACCATCAACATACTCATAGAAAATTCTAACCTCTTCAGAACAGATAATTGAGAAAGGCCAAGACTTGGACGAAACGCGTCTGGTAGGATCCAATTTGATCTTTGTATCTTCTATTATAATTACATTATTTATTTTATTGTTGCTGATATTTTACCTATTTTCACCAAATTGGTCCTATTTTTCCCTGATGTGAGAGGCCCCATAGATGGGTCTTAATTAGATTCACCATTATAAGATTAGAGTAAACCTTATATGAATTGTCATTCGTGCTGACCCTAAACTCACTGATATTGGAGCATTGTGAGGCATTATGCGAGGCTTGCTAACCTCAACAATAGATGTCAGGGGAGTGAGGTCTGGATCTGTGCGTGGACACTGAAGCACTAAGACAGTTTCTATTATTTGTTTTCTATCTTTAATTGTAAAAGTATCCATGTAACAATTGATATATTGGATATTGGACTATTGAGACACTGAACATCAGGCCGTCTGGATTAAAACCACCAATCGACATAAGGACGACAGGACAATATCTGTGACATCTCATATATAACGTGAATTGATATCATATTGAATGTAAGTGTAATGGCTTTAAATATTTGTTCTAATAAACCTTGATGTACATACTTCACAATTGGTTTGGCTTTGCGCTTGTCCCTCCCACTACTTTTCTTGGTTTTTTTGGCTTTTGGAGTACTTTGTGAACAGTAATTGTCTGGAGGAAGTGGCATCACAACCTGGGTTGAATTTATTGGAGGACACACTTTAATTACACTCGGGACTATTCTGGACACAACCAGAAAGAACAAAGGACACTATTTGGAGAACTATATTATTTCAAAGGGAGACAATTTGTATTTTATTTTCATTACTTTCCCACATAGTGGTTTTATTTGGTGTGAGCACTGAATAACCTCAGAGTAATAACCACTTTGCTTTTCTCTATCTATACCCATTTCTGCACAAGCCAACTTTACATATTTAATTGCACTGTCCTCTTTATATCATTTGCAGAGCATGATAGTCATAGCAATCAACCCTTTTGGGAAGTTACATAGTTACATAGGGCCTCATTCTATTAGCGGCCGCAGCCGTTGCGGGGCCGCAAGGACCGGCCGCAAGCTATTCTGCTATTCTATTCCCTTACGGCCGGAGGCTCCGGCAGGCTTGCGGCCGGTGCCTTGCTATCTCTTGCAGCCACTCGCGCCAGAGGAAATCCTTTGATCTAAAACGGCCGCAAGAGTTTCGGCCGTAAGAAATTCCTATTTGCAATTCAATTGCTAGGGGAAACCTCTCTGCAAGGCTAAAAACGAGCCGCTGCTTACTTGCAGGAAAGAGGTCCCGCTAGCACCAATTAAGCACATAAAATAGCTCAAATAAAGCCATCCTGCACTTTGAGAAGACAATAAAGGGATATTAGGTGTTAGAAAAAATAGCACATAATTATCCTATACTCAAATCCGTAAAATATTTTATTTTTAATATCCGTAAAATATCCATGTAAAAAGTCCATAGGGCTTGGAGCACCTCAGACATGCCCACGCCGCAGCCGGAAAATAAACAGTTAATTTGAACTTGGGTTTGGGCTGATGTGCAAGCTTGAGAGTGGGTTCCTTTTAATCCTCATGTCCCCCAATATGATCCCTAGCATTTACAGAGCTGTACAGTGCAGGCTTGAATTTATTTTTGAGCCGTATAATAGAATCGCGAGTTAACTGAACCCCCGCAAGGAATCGCAGCCTTACGGCCGATTTACGGCCGCTAATAGAATGAGGCCCATAGTAATTAAGGTTAAAAAAAAAGACTTTCAGTCCATCAAGTTCAACCTTTTAAGATCTCCTCTGACCTGCAATATGAGGATTAGTTATTAATTAATTAGTTAATTGTTAATTTATTATTAATCAACTTTTTTTTATTTTTTTATTATTAATGAATTAATTCAGAGGAAGGCAAACAGAAAAAAAAAACAAGTGAAACTTAGCCAATCATCTCAAAAGGAAAAAAAAAAAAAAATCCTTCCTGACCCCAGATACTGGCAATAGGATTTCTCCCTGGATCAATACACTCTCTCTAATTATCCTGGATAACCCTGAATTCCCTTATTAATTAGAAAATCCAGTCCCAGTTTAAAGTTATCTATTGAATCCACTGTCAACACCTCCTCTGGTAGAGAATTCCACAGATTAACCACCCTTACTGTGAAGAACCCTTTTCTTTCTTTAAGGTGGAATCTTTTTACTTCTAGCCTCAAGGGATGTCCTCTTGTCAGTTGAAAACCTCTTGGCACAAAAAGCTCCCTTGACAATTCTTTATACTGGCACTGGATGTATTTATATAATGTAATCATATCACCTCTTAGACGCCTTTTTTCTAGAGAAAATAAGCTCAATTTGGTTAGTCTTTCTTCATAACTTAGCCCCTCCATTCCCCTAATTAGTTTGGTTGCCCACCTCTGTACCTTTCCCAGCTCTAAAATGTCCTTTTTATGAAGTGGTGCCCAAAATTGTACTCCATATTCCAAATGAGGGCGTACTAGAGATTTTTGTAGTGGGAGAATTATATTTGCTTCCCTTGCTTCTATACCCTTCTTAATATATGCTAATATTTTATTTGCCTTATAGCTGCTGCTTGGCTTTGAGCACTGTTCCCTAGGTGGTTGTCCACAAGTACTCCCAAATCCCTTTCAATATCTGATACCCCTAGGTTTGCTCCATTAAGATTATACATTGCATGGCTATTTTTCCTTCCTAGATGCATAACTTTAAATTTATTCGTATTCAATCTCATCCGCCATTTAGATGCGGATTACTCAATTTTATGTAAATCCCTTTGAAGGGAGGGCACATCATTATCTGATTTAATTACCTTGCACAACTTTGTGTCATCATCGAAAATGGAGACACTACTTTCCAGTTCCACCTCTAAATCATTAATAAATATGTTAAAAAGGAGAGGACCTAATACTGAAACCCGAGGAACCCCACTTACCACATTAGTCCAATCAGAGTATGTTCCATTTACAACAACCCTTTGCTTCCTGTCTTTATGCCAGCTCTCAATCCATGAGCAGATATTAACTGCAATTCCTGTATCCCTTCGTTTGCTCAATAGTCTCCCATGTGTCACTGTATCAAAAGCCTTTGCAAAATCCAATAAGACTACATCCACTGAGTTGCCTTGATCCAGGTTCCTACTAACCTCCTCATAGAAAGTAATTGGATTTGTTTGACATGACCTATCCCTCATAAATCCATGTTGACTCCTACTTATAACCCTGTTCAAATAGACATATGCTTGTATATTATCCCTTATTAACCCTTCTAAAAGCTTCCCCACTACAGAAGTGAGGCTCATTGGTCCATCATTTCCCGGATTTGCTCTTTCTCCTTTCTTATATATAGGTATCACATCTGCTTTTCTCCAGTCATCTTGTAGAGACCCTGTATTGAGTGAATCTTGAAAAATTAAATATAATGGTTTGGTTATTACAGAACCCAGTTCCCTCAGAACCCTTGGATGTATTCCATCAGTATCAGGGGCTTTATTGACATTTATTTTTTCCAAACTCTTTTGGATTTCTTCCTGAGTTAACCATGTAGGTAGTGTAGCCCCATTATGTTGCAGTGTCCCAACCACTGGTACCTCCATTGTGTATACCGAAGAAAAGAACCTATTTAGTTGCTATTACTTATCTGTTTACGTACCTCTTCAGAACAGAGGCAAGAAAAATAAACTAGCATATACTGTAATATGGGTGTACATTTCTCTTGAAGAGCCACCGACTTGACCCCAAACAGGTCTGCACAATATGGTTAACATTTTTGTTGAATACACAGTAAGAAGTGGAATATACATTTTCCAAAAAATAATATAATATTATTATTATTAATAATAATAATACCATTTAGCCAAATATCAGTTATAATAAAATAGAAACTGTTAGAGATAAAAAAAAAGGTAACAAGACGACAAAAAAAAAAAAAAAAACTTACCAGGCAGAGGTTATGCTGTTTATCAGCCTTTCAGTGTGGTTAGAAATCTCAGATGGAAGGAGGATTTCCACTGGTTGCAAACGCAATAATCTGGTTCCAAGTTGAAAGCAGGAATGGGAGTCATGGAAGGTATCATATATTACTTCCCCCGTAGATGGCTGAACTGCCTGCACAATAAACAAAAAAATCATCATAGGAGGTGTGACGAATTGGTAATCTAAGGCAACAATTATTGAACATTATCATATAGAAACCCAGAAGTCTGGTCTAGTGCTTGTAGTCATTTTGAAAATTATAATAAAATCTTTCTCATGCAGAAGACATTTTTCAGTTTCTTTTAAAATATATATCTATTTGCTTTTCTACAAAATATATATATATATAGCTGTCAGTGTGCGTCACGTTTCCGATGTTGGTAACGGCCAGAGGCCGCAACTGCAAGCCGTGTACGGCGCACCACTTAGGCTGGAAGAGTGCCGAAAGCGCTCATCTGCGAAGCCTTGCAAAGCGAGGCGAGACGGGTACGGTGCAGGACTTAAGCTGCATTGTGAGTGTCGCAACTGCTGACCAAGCGCGTGAATCTAAAAACCCTAAAAATCTAAAAAATGTAACAAATATAATAACACACTCACAGACAGTACAGGGGGACAGCCAGGAAGCCTGGGAGTGAGGTTGCAAGCGATTTTGAACCATATTTGTTTTTTTCACAAATCCAAAAATCGGCTAAGGGAGGGGAAAAATTGCGCTCATCGCAGGCCTCACGCAATGAGCGCAAAAGGTGATCAGTGCAAAGCAGGAAAGTTGAAGTACACAGGTCGCTGATAGCGAAGACGCTCATTGTGAGCCACACGATGAGCGCCAAAGGCGCTCAGCACGAGCCTTGCAATGAAAGCCGAAGGTGCTCAGAGGAACAAAAGCCTCACATTGTGTGGCAAACAGCATTGCCAGCCTTAATTTAATCCCGTCATTTTGGACGGGCAAGTAGCTAGTTATTATTATTATTAACAATATGTGTTGATGAGCCAGAACGCAAAGTATGGGTCAGAGCAGATCTAAAAAGATTGGACTTGAAACACTTACATTTTTTTGAACTAAACTATGTAACTTTTTATTTTTATGAAAGGAAGGCGCATTACTTCTCTGAACTATATAAATGTATGTGTTCACTTTTTCTGACCATTCTAGAAATATAATTAACAACCTAAAGCGTCTTTGACAGAGAAAGCACATTTTAGAACTGGTGAGGCACTTACTCCTCCAAGTCAAATGAGTCTGCAGAGCTTTAAGATACAACAGAATGTATCAGCATAGAAAACATAAGATTGCCAACTATAAACTGTACATTACAATGTTTACTACTCAAAGTGTTCTTATGCAATAAAGGTCAAAATAGATTGCACTTTATTAAAATCAATAAAAATACATCAATCTGAAATGGAGTTTTCTACCGCACACTTTTGTTCGCATTCTAATTTAAGGGTAGTTTAACAAACCTAAAAACGCGATGCAGTGCTGCCATCTCCAGGAGATACTCTGGAGATGGGGAAAAAAAAGCTGTACTTGAAAGCAAATGGAAGCTGTAGAGCATTAATAGGAATACCTGGTTGAATAGGTGAAGAACGGAAATGAAAGAATTTGAATGCAGATTCAAAGTTACTGTATGTTATTAAAATTATTATTATCCTTTATTTGTAACACGTCAACATATTTCATAGTGCTATACAGGGGTTAAGTACAATTGACTAAACAAATTGCATTCATGTTGCCATCTTGTATTTGTCACCCTCTTGTATCACACCAAAACCCTTAGATTGTAAGTTTGCGAGTTTTCAATAGTGTGTCCGTGTCTTGGAAACAAGCACTATGTACATTTGATTATATGCTCAAAAACAGGGCCCTCCATTCTTTATAAGGTGTTAAGTTTGATTTTTGCCATGTACTAAACCCCTGTACAGCGCTACGGAATATGTTGGCACAATATAAATAAAGATAATTTATAATAAGGCAAAAACACAATGCAAATGAATGGAGGACCCCGTTATTAAGATTTCAATCAAACACACACAGCACTTTCTCTAAGCCACCTAACAACATTGAAACCTCACAAACATAGTCTAAAGAGTAAGGGTGAGGTACAGGAGAGTAATAGATGCAGTATGCATATTGAGGCTAAAGATGATAAGCTTTTTTGAATAGATGAGTTTTTAATGAGGTTTTGAAGGACACGAGACCGTAGGATAGTCTAGTGGAGTGAGGAAGGAGTTCCAAAAAATAGGGACAGCGCAAGAAAAGTCCTGAAGGCGAGAGTGAGATGAGGTGAGGAGATAAGGTCATTAGAAGAGCGAAGAGAGCGGATGGGAGAGTATTTACAGACAAGAGCAGTCATATAGGAGGGTGCATTATTGTGGAGGGCTTTATATGTTAGAATCATGATTTTAAATTTTATTCTAGAGGCTATAGGCAGCCAGTGGAGTGCCTGGCAGAGAGGAGCTGCAGACACTGAGTGTGGAGTATGATATATTAACCTAGCGGAGGAGGGGAGACAGACGGGTGGAGTGGAGACAGACAGGTGATGAGGAAGCCAGCACGGAGAGAGTTGCAGAAATCTGGGCAAGACATGAGGAGAGAGTTAGAATTTTAGTTGTGTCTTGTGTAATGTAGTGATATATTTTGGAGATATTTTTAGGTGTAAATTACAAGATCATGAATTCTGAAGGTATAATAATAAAAAATGTATTCTCTAAAGGTCTATCGTATTATGAAACATGAATGGTCTACTTATGCACATGTTTAGTTATACCATGTCAGCTAATCTAAGATCCCACATCCTTTTTGATCCTCTAACAAAGTCAGCTAAAGGGACGCAATTTTCATCATATTTAAGCGAGATTAACTTGCATTGCTTTAGAGGTATTTCAAATTATTTATAATATGTAGATTTCACTACAAACTTCCTAAACTTCAGAGTCGGGAAATGCAAGCACTAGGCTTGCAGATCTTGCTGCCTCCAAAATGCCCCAACGATGCCTGGGGCTAGACATGCCTTTGCTGTCCAATGCTACAAAGTGAAAGGATGCTTTGGGAATCGATTTTATTTGCAAGGCTCCAAAATTATCATCATTCTTTTGAATGCACAACTGGCTAAGCAAATACAGCTAACGGACTTATAGGACCACTATAGTTTTGGAAAACTATGCGCTTATGAAGTATGCAGAAAACTATGCTTTTGTTGAGAAGATCTTAAAAAGACAAAGAAAGATTTTTGTTCTTTGTTGCATCTGAAACACAGTATTTAATCACAAGTTTTAAGAAGGTGAAAACTTAATAAGGAGTACCCAAGGAGTTAAATGAAATCCCTTCCCTCTCACTATCTCTTCACTCCTGAACAGGAAACATTTTTAAGCAGAGCACACCTTGAGCCAAAAGGAAGTGTTCAGCAGACCTAAATTGCCAAGCTTCAGGCAGAAGTGCTAAAATTAAGATTTTTCAGGCAAGAGAATCAAACAGTTTGCTCTGAGCTGTTTTTCTGTTGCTTTCAATGTTTGTTTCTTGTGGTATGCTTCGTAAATACTAAACCCACTAATTTTTAATGCAACACAACTTTTCCATGTGTGCGAGAGAAAAGTTTAATCTACAGTGTGCTTTTAATTTATGCTTACAAAACATACATAATTATAATTTAGTGAACAACAAGACCACAACAGTGAAAAATACATATAAGGCACTATACAAACAACATTACAATGTGTTTCCCAAATCTTTTCCTGCTCATGACTATTTATGCTTGTGAGAAGTAAGTGGATCAATTCAAAAAGAAGTATATAGAAAAAAAAGAAAAACAAAGATCTCTGTTGCAATCAGGGCATTGCTATTGGGATGCAATTTGACAGATGTGTTGACAAGTTGTGTGTCCAAACAAATTATAATCCTGCTTAGCATTTCTTAGAGAAAATTGCATTCACACATCAGCTACTTATGTTTCTTTGACAATGGAATGGAATGGACCAATGCAAAGCACACAAGTCTGCCATGAGCAGAGTTTTACCACCAGAAATAAACCGTAAATCCAAAAAACTTTCAGTACTCCAGGCTTTTTATAAAGATTATAAACAACCCAATCCGAGTTCTATGATCAACGTAGTACTTTGTGTTTCCACCCTCTGCTTTAGTAATCTGTGTTACCTGCATGTTAGCTTAAACATTTGCAATCTATTTAACAAACGCAATATACCTCATTATCTATAGTCAGACCTGCGTGATCTAGTTTGGTTGTGATAGTGTTAATGTGTAGTCTAAATCCTTAAAAATATGCAGAAAAGTATAGTAAAAAATTGCTAAAATTATTACAGTTGACTTTTATTACTTGCAGCAATAAGTATAAATCAAAAATTCCATATGAAGAGCGGAGAGCATTTAGTTTCGAACAGACGATTACTGGCATAATTGGCTAACAGTCCAAAAATCCAAGACCAAAGTCAAACAAGGATATCAATCAGAAAACCATATATTACACTGCGCTCAAGTACTTATATAGGCCCAGCGCTGCATTTCCTTGTTCCACCAGCATGAATAACTGAACTGGATCAGTGCAGCAGCCAGAATTAGTAAAATTAAAACCTGGATTGAATCGCACTATGCCCAACTGGTATCTCCAAACCTCCAGAAAAAACTCTGTGCCTGATGCAAGGCTACTGTAGGCTTCGGAAGTTAAAAAAAAAAAAAAAAAAAAAAAAAAAAAGGTTGTCATTGGTGGTGGGACCACAAAGGAACAGGATCCTGAGGAATTATTTGTTTTATTTTCCAGTTGTTCTTTACCTTAATCCATGATCTATCTGAATTAATATACTGGTGATTTCTTCCAGGGTGCTGGAAGTCAGTCTGTCTTTTAGTTGTTCTAACACTCCCAGGAGGATTTTTTGCAAGTTGCTGGCCAATTCCACTAAGTATTTGTGGCCAAGCAACAAAAATCTACCACAAAATCTTCAGCTGTTCTGCCACCCTGTTTTAGGTTTCGAAGGGCTAGTTCTGAAGTAGTAATTTTGTGACGGTCATCTTATATCAGAGCCATGAACTTCCAGAACAGCAGCAGGTTATCTAATACTGTGTCCTGGGTATCGAACACATTGTGTACCCAATTCACTGTTCCCCTTTTAATAGGGAAATCACTGCCCAGATGAAAAAACACAGTCAGAAGCATAGGTTTGTGGCTAGAAAAGAAACATTAAATGACAGGTGTTCTTGAAGCCATGGAAGTTCTTTCCCCTTCAAAGTGCTCCAGTAGAGGTGCCTGAGGTTCTGGTGATGTGGTTTCCAAATGAGCAAGAACAGGGTAGCAACAGTGATGTGGAGCTCAGTGGTTTTATTAGGGAAGCCTGAAGTAGAAGGAACCCAATAGCGAATGGTACCACAGGAATAATAAAGAGGGCCAAATGCATTAAGCTGGTCAGACAAAGGGGCCAGCACAAAGGCAAACAAGCCAGCAGCAAACATAAAATATCCAGATACATGCCAAGGTCAAAAGGGATCCAGAAGAAGTCACAGCACACACCAGAAGTGAAATATAAAATGTATCAATTGGAAAACCAGAGATAATACTGATGTACAAGGGCTAATCACTGTTGTCCAGTTCACACAGATCCTGTGCTGCATTTCTTGGTTCCATTAATAAGACATATCTGGACTGGATCAGTGCAACAGCCAGAATGCAGTTGGTGAAAGCAAAATCCAGGCTGGATCAACATTGTCTAGATCACACACTGCACAACTTATAAGTCCAAACTTCAAAGGCTTAGAGCCTCATTCTAGTGCTGCGATTTTGAAATCCGGGCTCGCTAATGGAGGACGCTAGTTACTTTGCTATTCAATTCAAAGCCTTTGATCTTTCACGTCCGCAAGAGTTGCGGCCACTAAAATCACAAATTGCAATTCAATTGCTCAGATTTTCCCTAGTGAATCACTCAGTCAAGCCCGCAAATTGCCAAATTCGAACCACAGGTTATTGGAACCAACATCTCGCAAAGGGCTTACTTACAAATCGAAGCACTTGAAATGCAAATATAAAATCAATCCAGCACTGTAAATTATGGGGAACACAATGGGTGACATTAGAATACAAAGCACAACATTCTCAAGCTTGCACATCGCCAAAATAAAATACTTTATTTCATGTTTATTTTCCGTCCACAATCCTATGGGCTTCAACCTCCTAGCCCGTAGGACTTTGAACAAAAATGGAGGTTGGATTCCAAACTCCTACGGGCTTGAATAACGATGCAATTTATATTTGCTTTTGAAGTGCTCCAGTTTTTCAGACTTGAACCACGAGTTACAGGCTTGCGTCCGCGATCATGAGAAGCCTGCAAATGCTACTGACAAGAGCATGGTTTCGGATTCTCACGACCGGGGCCTAACTATCGGACCCGGCCAACTGAACCGCATAGTAAAAGTAGACCTACTAGAGCATGCAAATCGATCGGAAAAAATCAGCTATTGGCGATCGAGTTACGACCCCGAATTAAATGAGGCTGTTAGTGTCTGCTGCACTTCTGTCAATCACTCCAACTGGCTTCAAGTAGCCTCCAGGTTAAAAGTTTAAAATAACATATAAAGCACTCTGTGTTCCCCATTATATCTTTGTCCTCCTCACAAAATACCCCCCCCCCCCCCCAAACACCTCTTCACTCGTTACCTTCTCTCAATCTCACCTTCAGGACTTCTCATCTCATGCTGCCCCTACTCTACAGAACTCCTTGCATTTCTCTGCCAGACTATTTTTCAACTTCAAAACCTTACAAAAAAAAAAACATATATTTATCTCCTTTAGCCTTCAAATGCATAACTGTATACTCTACAACATAATTACTCACTGTGCCACACCCCTACCCCATCCCCGCATTTGTCTCGCCTTAGGCACTGCTATCTTGCATCTACTACCCTGCCATATCACCCTCACATTTTACCATCTAGATTGTAAGCTCTTTGGAGAAGGGACCTCTGTTTAGTTGCACCTGCAGTACCCTTTGTTTCATATTTGTATTGCACTGTTCCTGTACTTCTACTTAACTTCCAAACTGTTAATAATGTAATTTGCTAACTGCTACTTTGTAAATAGCTCTATGGCAAATGTTGGAGATTTATAAAGAGAGAGTAATAATAAAGTCTGCACTCCTGATGTAAAGCTAGGCTGGGAAGTATTTTGGATAGAGCATGTATCGTCAGATGCTCCACTAGAGGAATAGAGCTGAAAGCCACAGTGTAAACTGCAGGATCACATACATTATGAGTTAACTGCAGGAACACGTGCATTATACCAATAAGGAAATAGCCATAAAGTCTGTATAGCAAACTACAGTGCAAATAATGGCACCTCACATTAAGCCTTTACCATGCCATCCATATGGACCCCCATAGTAATCTAATATATAATCATGGGGGGCCTTAGTGACACTCTCCTTGCTAAAACTGGCACTGTCACCTAGTTAAAAAAAGACACCAGTCCTCCTCTTTTTTTTTTTTTTGCTTGAAGACGCATGATCCTCATCTTTGGCTCACAGAAGGGGATGCCGCCTACTATGTTTTGGCTTTTTGGCTCAAATATGTGTATTTTAATTGTTCCTGCCCCATTAATGATTAGCTAGAAGCCAACCAATAAAAACAGGGTGGGAGCAATTAAAATGCTGGATTCTGATCAGCTGAAAGGTGATGGACTGAAAGTTGTTATTCAGCAGCAGAGCTCTGCTGAGGTGTTGTCAAAGGGTGGGCAATTAGGATTTTTCCCTACTGGATTCACATGCTTTTTTCAATTGTTTATTTTATTATTTTATTATTTTTCTTGTCTTTTTTTTTTTTATGGCCTAGGCTATAAGAAGATTGCCAGACCATGAAACTGAGCTGCAGCACGGTGGGCAAGACCATACAGCTGTTTCACAGGACACGTTCCACTCAGAAAAGGCCTCGCCATGGTCGACCAAAGAAGTTGAGTGCACATGCTCAGCGTCATATTCAGAGGTTGTCTTTGGAAAATAGACATATGAGTGCTGCTAGCATTGCTGCAGAGGTTGAAGGGGTGGGGGGGTCAGCCTGTCAGTGCTCAGACCATACGCCGCACACTGCATCAAATGGGTCTGCATGGCTGTCGTCCCAGAAGGAAACCCCTTCTAAAGACGATGCACAAGAAAGCTTGCAAACAGTTTGCTGAAGACAAGCAGAATAAGAACATGGATTACTGGAACCATGTGCTGTGGTCCGATGAGACCAAGATAAACGTATTCGGTTCAGATGGTGTCAAGCGTGTGTGGCGGCAACCAGGTGAGGAGTACAAAGACAAGTGTGTCAAAAGCATGGTGGTGGGAGTGTCATGGTCTGGGACTGCATGAGTACTGCCGGCATTGGGGAGCTCCAGTTCATTGAGGGAACCATGTATGCCAACATGTTCTGTGACATACTGAAGCAGAGCATGATCCCCTCAATTCGGAGACTGGGCTGCAGAGGAGTATTCCAACATGATAACAACCCCAAACACACCTCCAAGACGACCACTGCCTTGCTAAAATAAAGTTGAAGGTAAAGGTGATGGACTGGCCAATCATGTCACCAGACCTAAACCCTATTGAGCATCTGTGGGGCACCCTAAAACCGAAGGTGGGGGGGAGTGCAAGGTCTCTAACATCCACCAGCTACGTGGTGTCCTCATGGAGAAGTGGAAGAGGACTCCAGTGGCAACCTATGAAGCTCTGGTGAACTCCATGCCCATGAGGGTTAAGGCAGTGCTGGAAAATAATAGTAGCCACACAAAATATTTACACTTTGGACCCATTTTGGACAATTCCACTTAGGGGTGTGCTCACTTTTGTTGCCAATGGTTTAGATATTAATGGCTGTGTGTGGAGTTATTTTGAGTGGACAGCAAATTGACACTGTTATACAGGCTGTACACTTACTACTTTACATTGTAGCAGAGTGTAATTTTTTCAGTGTTGTCAAATGAAAAGATATAGTAAAATATTTATCAAAAATGTGAGGGGTGTACACACTTTTGTTTGATACTGTATTTAATGGAGAGGTTGTGTTAGGGACTGAAAGTTCCATAAGGACCCATATGGTAGTAGTTAGAGTCCCATGGAGATCCTTCGGGTTCCCCTTGGTAGGGGCAGATATAGGTACCATGGGGTCCATAGGAACCGCTACTGTATAGGGATTAATGGTATGTGTCATAAGGCTCCTGCTTATACCATGATTATTGATTATATTACCATGTGGGTCTGTAGGGACTCCTGTGTTGATGAGTTAAAGCTAGTTTATTCATTTGATTACAATAGGGTCGTAGGGACCCTCCTGCTAGGGACTTTGTTAGGTACCATGGGGGTCCATAAGGATCCCTTTGGTTATACTTAGAAGCCCTCAAAAGGTACACCCGTACAAAAGCACAAGAGGTAAGGAGTATAATGGCCACCTCCAGGAGTTGAGGGGATCTCGATCGATACCAGACTCATAGGGGTAACTACCAAATGTTAACACACAACATTAGTTAGATATTAATATGTAGTGCAACGGACCATGTATGGGCATGGTATTATTCTGCCGGGTTTGTTGGAATTATATGTCATTACTGACACATTGCCAATGAGTCATGGTAGTTCATAAGTCATTGAGCGTCCTCTTCGTAAATTCCCCCAACATCTTGGATATACCTGGAAGGATCAGTGGCTTAATTACTTCAGTTACTTACCACTGCTGAAACAAGAATGGCCTGAAAATTCAAACTTTATATGGCCCTAGAGGGCTAACCTTGACAAGTATCAAAGCTACCACCTCTAGTTACCGGGTTGACAGGGACAATTTTTAAGAATGAGATTGCATTTTCCAATATATGGCATTTATGTGAATAATATGTACTAAAGAGTAAAAACAATACAATCCTGAAACAAACATTTGGTGATTGAGCTTAATCTGCGTAGACTGGCTTTTCCAAAATAAAAATAAAAAGAAACAGAATATTCTTACCACTAAGCCAAACACGACATCATCAGACTTCGTATTTTTAGCCCTGTCGATATTTTCAAAGATACACACGAGATAGCTGCTTGGGACATCTGTTATTACAGATTCAACCTCCAATGAATCATCTATATTTATCAGAGGGCTGACATTTATTAAATGTCAAGGAAATTGTGTGCAATAAAAATTGAAAACTTCAGGAAAAATATTTAAAAATGCATAACATAAATAGGTTTACGCTCTATCCTTTTGTGTTTTACATCCAGGCAATACACGCTTACCGGCAATTTACACTGCAAAAAATCTATTGAATCGGCTAGTTAAAAAGAGGGTCTGACCCTTTATCAACTATCTGTAAAAACAAGTTCACCATACATTTCACACCATAATATAAGCATATTATACATTGTTAAAAAGAATAGCACTATATGAAATTAGTTATACATTTTGAAAGGGAACAGAATGTTTTCTGGGTTTATCAGCAATGGGTTTTTTTTAGAACATTTAAGGACAGTCTATATTTATTTTTGGACATACAGACTCTGGAGTAAATTTGAGCACAACCTAATAATTCTTATAGGAAACTGTATATATATATTTCAATATTTGGGTACATTCTCCTCCTCTTCCTTTAAAGGGGGCAGGCTGTTACAACAGAGCAACAGGGCTGTACTTAAGCAAATGGTCTTTTTTAATTTATCAAGTTATTTACAAAAATATTAAGGGTATTTTGGGGCATGCACTGTATTTTCATTAATTCAAGGGGTTTGCTTAGAGAAAAACTTGTTGAAAAAAATAAAAAAGCCCAGGGCTAACTTCAGCAAGACCTGGTTAGTAGCTTGAAGGGACAATGCTCCTGAACAAAGATGATAACATTTTGCTCCATCACCTTCTATCCAATAAGAGAGGTCTTAAATAAACTCTATCACCCCAAAATAAAGTTGTTGTTTTTAAGTTAATTATTCTTAGGGAATATGAAAAGGTATCTAACCATCGTACTAACCATTTTTTTTCTAAAGTGAATAATTCTCAAAATATTTAATATTGTTTTGCTGCATTGTTATGAAAAATACTATTTAGCTGCTAATTAGTGACATTAGGTTTCTTTTTTTTACAAGGCAAAGAAAGGTGCCCCAACAGTATCATGTAGTTTGTAGCTCTAAGAGCTTGACAAGCTGGTTAGAGGATCTATTACACTATCAAGTCACAAATTAGCATAAAGAAGCTGCAGAAATAATTCAGAATATCTTAAGAATTATTATCTATAGAGAAAAGCAGCTAAAACAATGCATATGCAGTTTGTTGGGAGTGACAGTTCTTTAAACTAGGATTCTTCGCATCATTCATACAATAGATAAGTGGGTACACAGAATAGATAACAGAATCCGGTTGTGAAACAAGACTTATAATTCCAAATAAGACTGTTTACTTTCTTTTACCTAGGAGGGGGCAGTTAAAGAATGTAATCCTGCAATGGTTGGCGTTTGTTTGCAAAATAGGTAACTTGATGATATGGTTCGAATGTAAGTGTAACAAAAGGATATCTTCTCCAATAAGTGTTGACTTTGTGTAGAGAGCAGTTAGCCGTCTGCTAAACAGAGAACTCTTATGATCAGTGACTGCCTTTAATGCTGCAGTTTCCATTTGTTTTACAACTCCAACCTGTGGGAGACAGAAAACGAGTTAGATAGTTAGAAACTGGCGCAGCAGTGCCAGCTAGTGGAGCATGGCAGAATTACAAGGATGACAAGATTTTCTTATGGTGGGTAGAAAGGAGATTGAAAGATTGTGTACAACACATGAAAGGGCTTTCAAGTTTTAAACAAATGAAAAGTGACAGATGCACGCAATCCAGATTCATCTGAAAAAGTGTATAAAAATGTTCTTTAAAAAAATAATAAAATCAACCCAAATCATTTTTGAATTTGATATTAAGCTGAGCTCAATTAGCACATTTATAGTATTGTAGTGTGTCTCTGCTGGTAAACATCCTAATACAATCTACATAATTAACAATATAAGGATGTATTAAAGGTTAGCATTAGAAGGGCCACATAGCAATAGTTATTTTCCATTAAAAATAAAATAAAAATGAGTAAAAGATGCACAATGGAGAACAGGCAGCTTTAGTATCCATATATTGTTAAATGGTGTACAATCATGGTGTGGTCTCTTTAGTTTTAGCTTGCTTGTCTCATTACAGAGGTAAAATATCCTGAAGAATCAGAATGTACCTGCCATAAGGGCAGTCTAGTCATGAAATGCCAGGCAAGTAGCTGGACATAACTTTCAGGCTTCTAGCTTTCATCTATGAAATCCCCTGGTTCTACCCAAGAACAGCAAGCAAGGGACCCAGGGAGAAATGCATCTATTTTTGTTTTTGTGGCCATGAACATCCAGATTTGTTTTTAATAAGAACAAGAATTTGCTATGAAGCAGGGTATAGCAGGCCTGACAATGTCAACATGCTGACATTTATAATTAGCAGATAAAAGTAATAAGGTGAGAAAAGAAAAGGACAGAGGCATTAAATGAAAAGGATTGGTTCACATGGAAGAGGAGTGGGTGTAAACCTGCTAACAGATAAGTTAGTGGAACCAGTTAGTTGGAAAGGAGGTTGGCAGAAGTAATGGTCATTGTGGTCATCTAAAGGCCCCAGTAAGCAGTTGTTCATCCACATCTGTACACAGAATGGGCGCCTTTCCACCATTTTGCTAGTCCGCATTTTGTGGCCATAAATAAGTGTATAAAAAATGGATGTAGGTGAGTAAATGAGGTGATAGACCTACCACTGTATATCTTGGGATATTGCATCCTGTTACTTCAAAACTTAAAGAACAGAAATTATAATACTTTAAGAAAATGAAGACAACAGTGAAGTAGTATAAAATAAGAGATGTGTGTGATTCAGCAATCCTGGTTAGTGAGATAGACCTGAGAAGAAATGGAAATAGGGATGGTTACCTGTATTTTCATCTTCAATATTACACTCTAAAGAATGTGGATAACAGGATAGGATTGTTGCAGTCCAGAGATTCAAAAGGCTCCCTGCCCCCTGTTACTGGTAACATTTGAGGATAGAAAACAACCCTGTCCCTGTTTTATTTTCATGAAGCTTTTGTATACTATACACCACAAATTATTTGTAATATTATATATAATAAATGTTTGACCACTAGTGTGATCAGACATCTATTATATATATTTCATTTGTATTGTTAGTTTATCTAGTGGTAATCGATCCCTGTTTTAAGTGGATTGAAGTGAAATCAGCATATTCCTGACCAGGATTCCCCCAGCGATGATCCTCCCTCTTGATGCATTTTATGCTATTTTTTTGTATTGTAAGATTAAATTCATAAAATGAACTGCCACTGTAATGCAGTTTTAAATGCAGTTAAACAGTTAATAAGTCCTCTTCGAGTAGGAATGCTTGAATTTCTGTACTTTTGTGTGTGCCACTTCTGCTAGATCATGCTCCATTTATGTTAAGTGAATAAACATATCAAACACAAAATTAAGGATTATAAAATATATATTTGTAGGAATAATTGTTTGATCATTAATGCAAAGCAAGTATGGCCGGTTATTTTGGTGGCAAACACCTTGCTGTCCATTAAAAAGTATGCCAATCAGTCACATCACCTTAAATATAAAATAACTTTCCCAAGGCTTTACAGTTTAATAAGCAAACAATTTCCTGCCTTAAACCGACATGCAACATATAACCAAATGTTGTAATATGTGCATTTGATAATAATAATAATATTAGTATGGTTACTTACTTTATAGCCCTTTGCAACAAGCCGTCTTACGTGAACAAATAGACGATGTGTGGGAATACTAGCAGTCATAAAATTGTGGTCTGGATGACAATAAATATTGAGTTCCCGAGCAGCAATCTGAAAAAAAAAAAAAAAAGCATGATTACTGCAACAGTTTATAAAAGTATGACACTTTAGAACAGTGGGGTTCAACAGTTGGCCCTCAGTGACTTATTTGGTCACCCCATCCAATTTTTACAATGGGCTATAGCATATCCCCACTACAAGTTGCTTTACTACACTTGCCAACAGACCACAATATTTAGTCTTCTTTTCCCCATTAATTCCCCCTCGCTCTTCCTCACTGATGTCCAAGCACCTGTAAAAAATATTGTGAAACATATGGTGCAGCATTTTCAATGGTTCAGTGACCACATAAGTGGCCTTCAAATTAAATTGGTTGCCCATCACTGCAAAGGAACAGCAGTGATATGAACAATAATCCAGATTTTACATTAGAAGAAAACAAAGTGGCAAACTACAAATAGTTTGCATACTGTAATGTTCAACTAAAATACCAAAGTCAATCTAAAATAGAGACGATATGGATACAAATTTCAAGCCATAGACTTTCTGCAAACTATACACATATAACATTTTTAAAAAGGAATTCATAACAAAAATTTATATCAGCAAAGCATCAGTGTTCTCCCCAGGCTGCATTGGGTGCTGCACCCGCCTGGTTTGTAGCATTGCCTGACTTGAGTGGCGGATGTGGTACGGGTGCCAATTCAATGGGTGAAGAATCTTCGATTTGAAAGGAAATATAAATGTTATTTTCCAGAGGCTTCATGACATATTTACTAATGCAATGACAAAACATATAACCACTCATCATATTATTCCAGCTATATGAAACAACAATAAGAAGCACAACTTTATTTACATGTTGCAGCATAGACTTATTGAAAATACACAATGTGGCCTACCTCTGCATCCTCTCCAAAGAACCTGTATTTGTAGCCACATTCCACACATAAAATTGCATCCTTATGCAGCTTTTTTATTTCCATAAATTGTTCCTCAAGAGGTGTATAGATGCTTTTGGTTCTGCGATTGGGAGTTTTTGCCTCTGATGAATTTGACAGATTTTCATGTTCTTCCAATGATGTAGATTTCCCATGTCCAGATTGTTCCACCTGGAAAGAAACCACAACCACCAAATATCATAAGCATTGTTACAGATATATTTAAAACCTATATTTAAAAAATAAATAAAACTATATTAATATAGCTAATATAAATGACAGGGTTAACTTGTGTAGCCCATATGGGAGCTTCTTTTTTTAAATCTCACAGATCTCTCAAATTTTATAGAACAGACTTCACGGAGCAACAGGAACTGGAGAGGTTTATTACTGATGAGAAGAAGCTCAGTGACTCTTCACCTTATAAAAAGGGAGTATGTTACAAGGAATATAAGCTTACATATATTATGATGAGTGTACCAGGACTTTACTTCAGAGTTCACAAACTCCTGATATGGATATTAAGCTCACACAAAAACCTAACTTGAATGCTAGATAAGGTCACTTGCCTTGGTTTCACACTGCCTGAAGACTCCTTTTCATGGCTCCCATAAGAAAAAAAAAATCAGAGTGAAGTTCACTTGTAAAACACTGCCGAGCTATCACACCACACAAGTAAACCCAAATTACAATAAATGCCATACGAATGCCTGCAATATCATATGCCACTAGACTTGTGCCATAACAAAAAAAATGCTATCACATGTCTCCCATAATGATATCTGATCTTGCTGAAGGTTATTCAGAAGTGCTGAACTTTAAAAAAAAAAAAAAAAAAAAGCTTGTAACTGCTTTCAATGCCCTGTAAAAGCACAAAAATGCTTCTGAGCAACCTAGATGCCTAAAATTCAGCCTTGCGATGAAGAAGCCTACACCTTAATTTTGTGAGATTTGAGGCTTGATCGCTCAAATCCGACACAATTAAGAGACTAATACTACCTACCTCTATAAGCAGTGGCTTCCACCAGGATCTCCCATGAATACTCAGCAGTAATTGGGCTGCCTTCCCCAACCCTGTATGCTGTGGGGTAGTGGGTCCATTAACGCTCATGGGAGTCTCTATGGACCCATATCGGGTCTCTAATAGACCTAACATTAACTCCAATAGACCTGGGGGTCCTTATGGATCCTCATGGTACCTAAACCTGACCCCCAACCACGCAGGGCCCTATGAATTCATGTAGCATCCTAACTACTACCATAGGGTCCCATGGTCATCCCTATGACCCCGTAGGGCTTAGGCAGGGAGCGCCGAAGGCTCATCCCTACGACCCAGCACAACATGCGCATCATAGCTACAAACCGCGGAACTACACATCAACGGAAAAATCAAATACACAATTCACAGTGCAAGACCCGTAGCACTTTCAAAAAATCGCCACAAAAGGAAACCGCCACTTTGAGAAAAAATACAAACTTAATCGGCCAAGCAACGCACAGCGAGAAACACAAAATACAAAAAAATAAAAATTCACAAACAACAAGGTGGGGACAGCCAGGAGGTCTAAAAGTGAGGTTACACGCCAATTTAAGTCCAATTTCAAGAATTTTGCCACTCGAAAATCCTCTAAGAGAGCCAAAAAAAACAAAACGAGGCTACACGACCCCAAGGAACGCAAAACACCACCAGGCACATACGACTTTTTCACAGGACCGTACGAGGTACAAAATAACCTTTTAGGAAGCACGCAAAATGCTCCACACCCGGATAAAACACTAACTTGAAACGGATAACATTACCATTACAAAATGTGGAACTACACAGCTAAACAAACGGCATCCCCTCGCACGCAGCCTATTTACACTACTCACTGCTGACACTTACACCTCAGCTCACCAACAGTGCAAATCTACATTGTATGCTGCAGGAACATCAAAACAAATTGTCAGCTCTTCAACATATTGCTTCCTGCATATATTAATTACAAATAGGTAAAGTATATTAATTTAGGATTTTATTAATTAATGAATTATCATAAAAAAAATACACATACACAAATAAAATGACAGGATCACACTCACAAGCAGCGCCAACAGTGTTTACAGAAGCAAAACTACACCAGGGGAGAGGCTCGCAATGAGCGCCAAAAGGCAATCAGCGTAAACCTTGCAATGAGCGACAAAGGAGCTCCTATAACCAAAAATTCACTAACTGACAGGCTCCCAACGAGCTCCGAAGGTACTCACACAACCAAAAAAAAAAAACTTACTTTGTGTGGCAAACAGCATTACCTGACTGTCGTGGTATTTATAGTAAATGATATTTGAAATAGTCAATTTAACTTATTGTCCGAGTACAACGTCAAATCATAGGCAAATATCGCTTTTTAACAAAACAGCGTTTATTATCAATAACACAATCAAATTCTAATGTAATAAAAAGTTCTAAACAGTACTATATGATTCACAGATGTCAATAACCCAATTAAGTCTACTGCAATATTAATACGATAAAATGGTAATAAAACAAGAAAAACCTTCTAACTTCTTTATCAACAAAATCTTCTAGGGTAATAGAAAATAACAATACATTTCCAATAATCAATATTTCTTATTTTAGCGGTTTATAATAAACACGAAAATCAATCTTATTAATATAGTAACTCACAATAATATTGTTGGCAGAATATATAATATACCCCAGTAGACCTATATAACTAATAATGGGGTGATGCTATAATAATAACCATGTATTGAATAGCAAAAATAATATTGGAACAAAGGAAAATATATCACAATTTGAATAATACCTAAAGTAGATATATTAGTGGCTTCTGTGATACAATTGATTTAGTGGAATAAATAAGATCAATTTATCTATTATATCACAGAAGTTTGAAATTAAATCTATACATTACCAGATACCAGTATCAACCCACTTCCACGTAGAGTCAGCCTGGATAATCGATTATTATATGAAAATGAAATATATCAGGAATCAAAAATATGTCCTCTCTTTCTTAATATCTTGCATGTGTGTGAGTCAGCCTCTCTCCTCTTTGTGTGTGTTCCTATCTTTTCTTTCTTCCTTCTCTTTCTCTCTTGGCCTAGGCCTATTTTAAATAGCTATTCTTATCTAGATTTCACGTTTATCACATCCTGGAATTATTTCTTTCACTATTGTGTTAAGTGGGGATACATGAATATCAAATGCACAGCCAAACAAATATTGACAGTACAAGAGCCCAAATGGTGAATTCTCGTCTCCAATTGAGGTGTAACTATTTCAAGACATTTGGAGAATCAAACTAATGTAGTATGAATACTAATGACTAGCCTTTTGGTAGTTTCACTGTTAACATTCTCGTTACAATGTAGACATTTAGTAAAGCTCAGAAAAATGGAATATGTGTATAAATTTAAAAACTCAAAATAAAAGGATGATGTGCAATACAGGTATAACAACATATAGATATGAAAAGCTTAAGATATTTCCTATCCGATGATATCAAACACCGTTATGTTTGAGGAATTTCTATATGTGTATTAAATTAAAATATTAAGAGGATATATTTAATCAGAAATATATAATTAAAATGGTATATGTATATAAGGAGTATACTCAATTATATATGTAATAGGTAAAAACCCTGACATGACTTACAATTCTATTGTCGTCATTTTTTGACAGGTAAGTTGCTAGTACACTATAAACTTTAATATAACTTTAAAGTTCAATACATAAATAACCATAAAATTGATGTACAAGAAATAAGACATACCCCAGGAATAGAATGTGAACCTCCATCTTGCACAGGGTTCTCTTGTTTCCCAGGTCCATCTTTAAAACCTGGCCAAGGTGCCAAGCATTCAGGGATGTTCTTTGGATGACATATATCATCATTGGATTTCCCTGTCTCACTGCTAAACTCCCGAAGTTTATCCAGCGTATGTGAAGATAGTACAGTCTTTTTGAATTTTTTTGTCTCTGCAAAGTAAAATTATATATAGTAAAAAATATGTAATATAATCACACATCTGTATTTATTAACTCTCCCAGTAATGATTACCAAGGCCCTCATTCATTTGCAATTTGGCCAATTGATTAAGGCTCTAAATAGGCACATAACATATTTTTTTAAATAAGTTTTTAGTTAGTAAGCATCTGTCCAAAAGCAAGGTTTTCACTAACTAAAAATTTATTTAAAAAAAATATGCTATGTGCCTATTTAGAGCCCTATTCAATTGGCCAAATCACAATTGAATGAGGCCCCAAATATGGGCATTTTATAGGAGTGGCAAGTCTTGTACAATGAGTAAATATATTTAAAAAATGTCTTCTTGCAACTAGACTAATGGCTGTAATTGAAGAGAATAATTGTATAATAAATAATGTTTCCAATCAGAAGCTGCTCTAATAAGGATAAAGAGTAATGGAAAGTTGTATCAGTGTTATGTTATTGTTGCTCACACTCTGGTCAAACTTTAAAAAACAACATTCTTGTCCTGCCAAAATCTCAAATTCTCAATCTAACATTTACTCACAATTTTGGAGTTAAAGGGATATGGAAAGTTTCTGAGTTTTACTTGGTATGCAATATCACTATCTATTTATTAACTTGTAATTTAAAGTTTATTTTTAATGCCTAAAAAAAAAAAAAATAGTTTCTGTATAGGTCTGCTCTACGCAGACAAGCTCTGCTGTACTTGTGCACTTTCTCATACTAATACATGATGCAACATGTGGCAATGTGATCCCTGATAGGCTAGAACACTACATTGCCCTACAGAGTCTGCATATGCAGCAGTAGGCAGGCCCATACATGAACTATTTGTTTGATTTTAGGAGCAAAAACAAAAAAAGATTTTAACCACTTCTTAATAAAAACAAACTACATTTAAGTAAATAAATACATACAGTGCCTTGCAAAAGTATTCACCCCCCTTGGCATTTTTCGTGTTTTGTTGCCTCACAACCTGGAATTAACATGGATTGTTTGAGGATTTGCACCATTTAATTTACAGAACATGCCCACAACTTTGAAGATGTTTTTTTTTTTTTTTTTTTATTGTGAAGCAAAAAACAAATAGGACAAAATGTCAGAAAAAGTCAATGTGTCAATAACTATTCATCCCCCCCTAAAGTCAATACTTTGTAGAGCCACCTTTTGCGGCAATCACAGCTCCAAGTCTCTTTGGATAGGTCTCTATGAGCTTGCCACATCTTACCACTGGGATTTTTGCCCATTCCTCCTTGCAAAACTGCTCCAGCTCCTTCAAGTTGGATGGTTTGCGCTTTTGAACAGCAACCTTTAAGTCTGACCACAGATTTTCTATTGGATTGAGGTCTGGGCTTTGACTAGGCCATTCCAGCACATTTACAAGTTTCCCCTTAAACCACTCAAGTGTTACTTTAGCAGTGTGTTTGGGGTCATTATACTGCTGGAAGGTGAACCTCTGTCCTAGCCTCAAATCACATACAGAGTGGCACAGGTTTTGCTCAAGAATATCCCTGTATTTAGCAACATCCATCTTTCCATCAACTCTGACCAGTTTCCCAGTCCCGGCTGCTCAAAAACATTCCCACAGCATGATGCTGCCACCACCATGTTTTACTGTGGGGATGGTGTTCTTTGGGTGATGGGATGGCTTTGCTTTTTTTTGATGGCAGAAAAGTTAAATTTTAGTCTCATCAGACCAGAGCACCTTTCTCCATACCTTTTGGGAGTTTCCCACATGCCTTTTCGCAAACTCAAAACGTGGCATTTTGTTTTTTGCTGAAAGTAATGGCTTTCTTCTGGACACTCTGCCATAAAGCCCAACTCTATGGAGCGTACGGCTTATTGTCGTCCTATGTACAGATACTCCAGTCTCTGCTGTGGTACTCTGCAGCCCCTCTCATGGTTACCTTGGGTCTCTGTGCTGCCTCTCTGATTAATGCCCTCCTTGCCCAGTCCATGAGTTTTGGTGGGCGGCCATCTCTTGGCAGGTTTGCTGTTGTGCCATGTTCTTTCCATTTGGTTATGAAAGATTTGATGGCGCTCCTGGGGATCATCAAAGATTTGGATGTTTTTTATAACCTAACCCTGACTTGTACTTCTCAACAACATTGTTCCTTACTTGTTTGGAGAGTTCCTTGTTCTTCATGGCAGTGTTTGGTTAGTGGTGCCCCTTGCTTAGGTGTTGCAGCCTCTGGGGCCTTTCAAAAAAGTTGTGTATGTGTAATGACAGATCATGTGATAGTTAGATTGCACACAGGTGGACTTCATTTCACTAATTATGCAACTTCTGAAGGTAATTGGTTGCACCAGAGCTTTTTATGGGCTTCATAACAAAGGGGGTGAATACATACGCACATGCCAATGTTCTGTTTTCCATTTCTAAAAAATTGTTTTATGCAATATATTTTTCTCATTTCACTTCACCAACTTAGACTATTGTGTTCTGATCATCACATAGAATTCAGATTAACAAAAAATTGAACTTAAGGCTGTAATGTAACAAAATAGGTAAAACGTCAAGGGTGGTGAATACTTTTGCAAGGCACATATTATATACCTAGTAAAATCTATACATCGTTTATATCCATTTAAATGGCATATAAGACCACTTCAACTAATTTTCATTTCATGTAAAATACTTTCATATGAGCTTTAAGTCAAAAATAATACAGTACAGCAAGTTCATTGTATGACCATAGAACAGTTGAGTTTTTGGTATTGGGAATTGCTTTTTAAAATAAAAGAAAAAAATAGAAGAGGAAAAGGATAACGGATTCCTATGGGGCTAAAGACTATGGTGGCTGAGAATTACTGTATGTTCATTTGGAAAACAGTGCACAACAGGCTTTCTGTGAAGTGAGAAAAGTGGAAGATCTGTTATATGGTATGGTGGGAGGTAAATAGTGGTTTATGGGGGAGATTGTGAAGTCTGGTCTAAAAAACATATGTCCCTATAAAAATGGCATCCCCTGCCCTTCCTCTGTGTGAGGACAGAATGCCCAGATCCTGTCCTGCCATTTAGCCTTGACTGCAAATAGCAGGACAGCAATAACTGGCTTTTCTAGTGGATACCAAGCGTCATGGATAAATTTGTGTGAGAAAATAGTTAACGTGGCAAGGTATTTCTCAGTGGAAATTAATTGATTGAGGAAACAAAGGTTACAAAGGTTAAGACATGTCAAGTACCGTAATGGATACCCCATTGTTCAGGCTAAGTGGTGTAATTGATATCCCTTTGTAACCTCTCTTGCGGTAAACATTAAAATTTGCATACTTTCCATGCCTGTTCTTAGATTTAGACTCCCCACTACGGGCAGGGTGAACCCAACCGTGCTGTTGAGTTGTAGAAACTCCCTCTAATTCCCAGGAAGGTGGTACCAGCTTAAATAAAGATCAGGTGACCCTCAAGCCTCGGTTCCACCACTAAAAAAGGTGTAGAAGGTTGTAAGCAGTCAAATCCAGACCCTTCCCCACACTGTGACATCTAGAAGTCCTGCCATCACCCACTCATATCAGGAATGCTGTTATGCTAGCACTGTAACTGGTTAACCTGACCCAAGGAGGGTTACTTAAAGGTGAAATATGAAAGTGGGCTGGGTTGTTAATGCATCCGATAGAGAAGAATTTTTTTTATAGTGTCTGTAATTTTTTCATGCAAAAATGTTTTTGAAAGTAAACAGTTAATGCGTTAGCCTTAAGTTTGCTGAATTTCTTGCTTTTGCAAACTGTTTTCTCTCAGTGTTGACATGCCCTGAAATTCCCAGGGATAATTAGCATAACTTATATAATGATTTTTTATGGCCTGGGAATTGTGCAGACATGCTCAGTTACCACCTGTAGTCTGCCCTACTGTGGCAACGCACATGATTTCAGACACTTTCCTTTAGCCAATCAGCATGTGCATGTGCTGCCTATTGGATATCTCATTAAAAATTAGATAGATATCCAATATGCAAATCTCAGTTGCTGGGGGTGTCTACATGCAAACATTTTTTTGCTAAGTAGGTTATGATGCATTCTACAGGATGCATTCATAACCTAACTCACTTTAATATACCTTTAAGTTACTAAGTGTTTTAGTCAGAGTAGATGGCATTAATCTACCCTTGTGGAAACCCTGTACCTTCACTTCCTAAACAAGAATGTTTAACCCTTCCAATCAGTCTCTTGCCTTATACCATGTGATTGGCTTTTCCTCTTAACGAATCACAAGAGGGCCTACCATAGCTTTATCAGAATAGTCACCAAGTGGAATTCAAACGTGACCCTGCATTTTTACTCAATGTTAGTTTTTTAGTTAATGATTGTGCAAATTATTTGTTGTAAAGGGGTATAAAAGGGGCACAGGGAAAATAAATATTATGCTGTCGTTGGGACACATGTCATAAATAAAGAAAAAGACACTTCATTAAGCCACCAAAAAGTGTTCCCATGGGGGACCATCATGTGGAAAAATTCAATCAGAGACAGAAAATTAAAAATATTTTTTTCTAAGCATAATTAAAACGTTTTTAAAATAAACAATGAAGAGTCCCAAAGAACAATGTCAGCAAAAACTGTATCAATGTACATACACATCGAGTGTCACCAAAATATGTATGGTGTGTCTCTAGTGAGAAGTGTGCTTGTGTATACAGTATCCTGCAACTCATCACACCTTGCAGAGTGAAGGGGATATCTTAACATGAAGACACCTAGGGATAGGACCAGTTGGTTTGTGTCGATTCAAGCCACTAAGAAGACTTCGTCATGACAGCTTAGTCCACAAGATCCATAATTGACCAGAACTCACCTCTTACCATCTACATCATCTCTGTTTTTTTTTTTTTTTAAAAAGAAGGATTTTTTTTCAAAGTAAACGCCTTTTGCATTTGAGGCAATCACTGATCATTATATACAGTACACAGTGGAATGCCATAAAAAAGTATTTGCCCTCTTCCCAATTTCCTGTATTACAAATTGTCACATAATGTTTTCAGCTATATATTTTTAGAGGATTTCCCTATGAATTCTGCTGCCATTCCCAATCATCCTGTACATGTGTATTTAGGACCTAATCCTTGCCCCTTTCCTATGAATGTGCCTCGGAACGGGCTGTGGCTAGGTGGAGTTGCAGTCATCACACAATCCTACAATCCGTGTGGTGGGGACCAGCAGGATTAACCGAGGAACATCTCATATTTGCTTGTTCACAGTAAAATGTCAAAACATGGGTGTGTGTTTTGTATTAATGAATGCATGTAACTGCACACCATGGTCTTTTGATTTACCTTTCTTTCATTTACTTTTCTATAGATTTTTTTTTTTTTTTTTAAACAAGGGAATTTTCCCAATAAAATAAAAGAAGCCTGAAGATTAGAAAATATATATTCAAAAGTACAGGACTGGCAAGCTCAAAATCATGAAATATTATTTTCTGATTAGAGGCAACTAGCTTGAGAGCTCTTTTCCATGAGCAATTCCAAAATGTCTCCCCTTTAAAATATACAAGGAATATCAAAAAGTATACCTTATTTTTATTGTTGGAAAAAAAATGTAAAAAAGTTAAAATTGTATGAAGACAAAAGAGTTTTAAAAAACCTTACCTGTCTCCCTTATAGAAAATGCGCTACTCTCATCTTCATTTCCTTGATGACTTTTTACTCTTTTTTTAGATGGCTTTCCAGTTTCAGAGGATTTATCTTGTTTTGCATTAGTTTCAGAATTCTACAAGAAAACAAAATATTTTACAGCTATTTTGATTTTGTTACACAAGTAGTGTAATAACATTTTTGCTAAAGGAACAGTCTTGAAAAAATAACATTTTTAAATAACATTAAAACTTGCTATACATTGTAAACTAAATCATTAAGATATATATCTTTGTTCAGCATACAATATAATTTTCTTCTGTGGTGCAAAAGAATTCTGTCTAATGTTAACACAATATATCAACTTGATGGACTAAATGTATTTTTTCCAAATGAATTTCCTATGTTATTATGTAAATCTATTGCATGGCCTCTTTGTATACTCATAAGCTCTCAAGTGGAATAGGTTGGCCATCATTATACCCACTCTTAAGAAACCTTCACCTGATCCAGCTTCTAATCTATCGCTCTATCTCTCCATTTCCCCTGGATTCTAAACTGCTTGAGCGAGTCATTTAAAATCCCCTTACCCAATTAATTTCCTCCAACCCCCTTCTTGACCCCTTCCAATCTGGCTTCCGGACCCACACTTCATAGAGAGCTCCCACCAAGGTTACTAATGACTTGCTCACCACCAAGTCAAGGGTCATTTCTCTATTCTAATTCTCCTGGATCTCTCTGCTGTCTTTGACACGGTTGATCACTCTCTTCTTATCTAAACTACCCACTCTCGTGGCATCCGTGGCACTGCTCTCTCTTGGCTCACATCTTATCTAGAAAACTGGACATGTAGTATCTCCTTCTATATATGGAAGACAATCAAATCTACCTCTCAGCACCTGAACTATCCGCCTCTCTGTTAGCTCAAGTTGCCTACTGCCTCTCTAGCATATCCTCCTGGATGTCCGCCCATCAACTCAAACTAAACATGTTATAGACAGAGCTCCTTATCTTTCCACCCTCTACTACAGCTTTCACTCCTCACAATGTTGATAATGCCATCATCACACCTCCCAGGCCCTCTGTCTTGGAGTTCTTCTGGATCCTGCCATCTCTTTTATTCCTCACATTCAATCAATCAGTAAATCTTGTCATTTTCACTTTAAAAATATATCTCCAAAATACGTCCCTACCTAACACAAGACACAAGCAAAATTCAAATTCACGCTCTCGTCATACCATACTCAACGCTTAGTGCAGCTCCTCTGTCAGTCACTCCATTGGCTTTCCATAGCCTCCAGAATAAAATATAAAATCACAACTCTAACATATAAACCCTTCAACAATAATGTACCTCATCTCAAAATACTCCCCCACCAGCCCTTTTTGCTCTAATGACCTTCTTTTCTCCTCCCCTCTCATCATCTCCTCTCATTCCCACCTTCAGAATTTCTCGTGCTGCCACTATTTTTTTTAACTCCTTGCCTCGTTTCCTTAGACTATCTTCGTGCCTCAAATCCTTCAAAACCTCATTAGTTTAAAGAAGCTTATCACCTTTAGCCTTATGTTAAAACTGTTTTTGACTTGTACTTGACCCCTATATAGCACTAGCAGATAGATTCAGGTTAGCAGTGTTCCTAGGGTCAAGTTGAACATCCTGCAGCTTTGACTCTTTAATAAAGGCTCTCTAAGCTTAGTAACATTACACTTTCATGGAAAATGAAAAAAGCATTTGCAACATTTAAAAACATGTATATTGCTCAAAAAAAGAGGTAGACTGTAGAGAAGATGGATATTTAATCTGCTGTATGAGCAAAATAAGCATGTATATGGCCTTTGGACCTCTACCTTGTTGTGGCGAGGGAGCTTGTGTATCTCAATTAAGCTGTGAGCTATACCATGTAGAGTCACCCAAAATGTTCAGGTCATAGCAGATAGGATAGGTCTGACAAATCACACTACACTGGAAAAGGAACTGGCTACCCACTCCAGTATCTTTGACAAGAAAACCTTATGAATGAGCACAACCAGACACAAAATGTGCCTGGTGTGATGCGGTCCATAGGATCACAGACACAACAACAACCTAGCATATATCAGACATAATACAGTAAAATATGAACATAGTGCTGGCGCTGCTTCAAGGAACTAGTCCTATGTATTTGCTACAGATGTACACTCAAAAACTAGTAACTATCTGAATGTTTCATATACACATATTTGAAATTGCAATTTACAATAATGACCAACAAAAATGTAGATTTACAAGGTGCCTTAAGAAATATATACTTCAGCATGTTCTTTCCAATAGATGATATATTAGATCAGAAAAGGAACATTGTAACAATGTATGTCTTTATTATTATGCATGGAGTACCCATACAATGGGGGTAGGTGATAAGAAAGGGACATTATAACAATGTGTACCTTTATTATTAAGCATGGAGTACCCATACCATGGGGGTAAGTGATCATAAAGGGACATTATAATAATGTATATCTGTATTATTATGCATGGAGTACCCATACCATGGGGGTAAGTGATCATAAAGGGACATTATAATAATGTATATCTGTATTATTATGCATGGAGTACCCATAACATGGGGGTAAGTGATCAGAAAGGGACATTATAACAATGTGTACCTTTATTATTATGCATGGAGTGCCCATAACATGAGGGTAAGTGATCAGAAAGGGACATTATAACAAAGTGTACCTTTATTATTATGCATGGAGTGCCCATAACATGAGGGTAAGTGATCAGAAAGGGACATTATAACACTGTATATCTGTATTATTATGCAGGGAGTACCCATAACATCAGGGTAAGTGATCAGAAAGGGACATTATAACAATGTATATCTGTATTATTATGCATGGAGAACACATAACATGGGGGGAAGTGATCAGAAAGGGACATTATAACACTGTATATCTGTATTATTATGCATGGAGTACCCGTAACATGGGGGTAAGTGATCAGAAAGGGACATTATAACAATGTGTACCTTTATTATTAAGCATGGAGTACCCATACCATGGGGGTAAGTGATCAGAAAGGGACATTATAACAATGTGTACCTTTATTATTATGCATGGAGTACCCGTAACATGGGGGTAGGTGATCAGAAAGGGACATTATAACAATGTATATCTGTATTATTATGCACGGAGTACCCGTAACATGAGGGTAAGTGATCAGAAAGGGACATTATAACAATGTATATCTGTATTATTATGCAGGGAGTACCCATAACATGAGGGTAAGTGATCAGAAAGGGACATTATAACAATGTATATCTGTATTATTATGCATGGAGAACACATAACATGGGGGGAAGTGATCAGAAAGGGACATTATAACACTGTATATCTGTATTATTATGCAGGGAGTACCCATAACATGAGGGTAAGTGATCAGAAAGGGACATTATAACAATGTGTACCTTTATTATTATGCAGGGAGTACCCATAACATGGGTGTAAGTGATCATAAAGGGACATTATAACAATGTATATCTGTATTATTATGCATGGACTACACATAACATGAGGGTAAGTGATCAGAAAGGGTCATTATATTAATGTATATCTTTATTATTATGAATGGAGTGCCCATAACATGGGGGTAGGTGATCAGAAAGGGTGATTATATTAATGTATATATTTATTATGGGGGTAAATTTAGTATGGGTGATTCGAAATATAAATACCATATCTTTCCTACTGTAGTATTTGATACTAGGCGGCAACAATACCGGTACCAAGAAGAGTGACCTGAAATCACTCCTATAATGCATACCATAGTACTCCCCCTCACCTTTGGGGAGGCGCCTGCACAAGGCACGGGGGACAGGCTGGACCCGCTCCCTTGAGGTTTGAAGAATTTACTGATGACAGCCTGGGAAGGGCCCGGTACCGGCCGCTTCTGTCGCGGCATGATAACAACCTGTGCAGCGTGGGAGAAAAGGCCTGACAGCAACAAACTGTCACGCCCACTCCACAATCGCCGATGTTAATTGGTGTTTAAAGAAAGGGGCGTGGTGTAGAAATGAATTAGTGGGGATGGAGCGCATTGATTGGTTATTAAAGACATAGGCGTGGATTAGAAATAAATTGGGCGGGATGAAGTGTGTCGAGGCGCTGTTATTGGTTGCGTAGAAGGCGGGAGTTTTGGGACAGAATAAATAGGTAAATTGTGTGTAGGCTCAAGTTGTGTGACAGTGTCCAACAGAATAAGTGCTGAAATGACCAAGGTGATCATACGCTTAACCCTCTCAATAATGGGCATTCACGGGTCACTAATTAACCAGCCATACACATCACACATGCCACCAGGAGGGCCCATGGTGTACAGCTCTGCCCTATGAGCAATATGGAAAGGAATTTTACATTTTCTTTGTGAATCTTAACAGCGCCCTTAACAAGAATTGTCACCATGTGTCACCCCTCACAGAAACTATTATGAGCGCTCATATATGCAGAGGTGCTTGTCCTTTCATTTCATTTTCTCGTGAAAAACATCTACTACTTCACACTAAGTACAGATTTAGAGTTTCTTCTCCACCATTCTTTCCTCAAGGTCCCTGGCCGAGGACCCTTGCTGCAAAGATGAAGGGAAGCACCTCCCTAGGCCAGAATCACCAAAATGGACCCTAAATTCCTTCTTAGACTTTTTTAAATTAAAGCGCTCCAACGTCTATAGCTGCTCCCCGTCAAGGCATTCCCAGGAAAGAAGTCCATGCAATTCCACAAAGAGAAGCAGTTCTAATTCCTCACAGGAAAACAGATCTAATTCCTTGCAGAGACGACGTTCTTATTCCTCACAAAGAAGCAGCTCTAATTCCTCACAAGGAAGCAGCTCTAATTCCTCTCAGCGAAGTAGCTCCAATTCCTCACAGAGAAGTAACTCTAATTCCTCACAGAGAAACAGTTCCAATCCACCACTTGGGCAGAGTCTCAGTTTGACACAAGCAAACAATTCCAATTCAGCCCAAAGAAATAATTCAAATCGGCATAGAAGACATCACAGTCGCCACGGCCATAAGAAACATCACAAGAAGCACCACCAACGGGATTATAAGAAGCACCATAGTTATAGGAAGCACGATGGGCACCACAGGGATCCGGGATATGTCAAGTGGGAATATGGTGGGCACCACAGCGACTGGGACCATAACCAAAGGAAACATCATGGGGACCGGGAGAGGCACCACAAACGTAGTAGACATCATGGTAAAAGAAGGCGATCCAAGAGTCACCACCGACGTGAACATGCCAGGGAGTGCCAACATCATCGTCGGAGTCACCACAATGAGAAAATGCATCAGCGTCATCATAGTAGAAGTCAGAGACATCACAAGCATGACTATGATCATGGAGAATGTGGCAGCAGAGATGAATTGCATGGCAAATGCGGATGCAGAGAATGCGAGGCCAGGTGGGGAAACAGAAGACAGGGTGGTATATTGGATTTGTGTATGGAATTGCCTATAGTGAGAGTATTACACTATTTATGGGCCAGATTGAGAATATCGCGACGTTCAAGATATAACAGATAGGAATGGCTGTTTATACACAATGAAGATGAATTGTTTAGGTATCTTAAATGTATAAACTGTTTCAGCATCATTACTGGTGAGCACTGCTATCATCCCCACAAAGCCGACATAACTGATATCAAGTTCTATTTGATTTGCATTACCTCATTTTTGATTGTTACGTTATTTGCTCTTCGCGATTAATGTATAAAAGCGATGATATCCAGAACATTTCATGAGCATGTGAGTGGTAAAAGTACATATTGTTGTCAGGATATTGTGGTATCTTCACAGTAACAGCTGTACTGATTTTTAGCTCTCATATATCTGAGTCTAATCTACATTCCACAACAGTCTATAGAAGGTACTACTAATGTTCTGAAGTGTCAGCAGAACAATCATTACACATACCTAATATATACTCCAGTTTCCTAAACCTCTGGCAATGGGGACATGTAAGCCATTCTACACAATTCACCTCAAGTGTTGCCCTAGGTGGAGGAGAAAAGCAACCTTTGGACTTAATATCAGAAAAATGCACAGCAGTTCCACACTACAGCGAAACGATCCTGACTCTTCTGGACATCAGGCTTATTGTAAACACAGGAGACAGACTGACCCCTCTTATTAAGCCATCTCACAGTAATGCAAGTCCCAGGGCAGTGACAGCTACTTTATAATACCATATGTTATTTACAGCACTCTTGTGGCAACACCAAATGGAAAAGGATGCCAGAGTACAGAATCATGTCTTCATCAACTGCATCTCTTGTGTTTCTAGAACTGTAATTCTACTCCATGCCTGTTCATGGCATTTGTGGCTCAGTGCTGAACCTTCACAGCAGTTCTTTGCACACTAGCAGCATCTTGATTCCCAGCAGCCTTCCTCATCCTAATTGTTCTACCTCATGGCCACCAAGAACAGAATACTTCTTACTCTGAAAGCCATCCAATATATACCATACCAGCCTCCAGATATGATCACCATGTTTGAGTTTACACATCATCCAGCCAGACTGATGGTATTTATGATATAAGGGGCCCAACCTACTGATTGACTACAGAAGGGTTCAGAGAAGTATTACATTAGGTAGATACCCTCTTTTAACGCATTGTAGACAACTCTTGCAAAAAAATAAGCACAGTACATACAGTGGGATACATTCACTAAAGTGAGAAGTTTTATCAATATTAAGTGTACATGTTATTTTTGGAACCTCTTTTACTAGTTAGAAATATCACTTCATAAGTAACATAGCATGAAGACTCACCTTACAAGTGAGAAACCATAGTGAATGTATTCGAAAAGGACATTGGCAGAACTGAATAAGCAATTCAGTAGCACCAGTTTTATTTTTGTTTTTTTATATAATTGTATGTCTGAAGTCATATCATATGTCCAGAATACTGCTCTTCAAATGGGTACGGGGCTTGAAAGTTCTTATAAGCCAGACAGCATGGATGACAGTGTGCACCAATCAACGTTAATTGTTAACATAAATATTATGTATTGTGATTGTGAGTTATGCAATGCCCTTGTTTTTGTTTTTAATTTATTTGACAACTCAAATTTACTAACAAAAGTTACATTGTTTAAAATGCAGTCATAATGTGTAAGTAATATGAAAATTCCAGTGCCAAACATCTGTATAAACAACTATAACTTTAATTAGAAAACTTAGACAGAAAACTCATCATTTTCCCACTATCTTGAATATCTCATTTTCCTTTTTTCAAAATCTCTGACTTGGGCTGAATGTAAACTTTATCAACTGTTTTGAGATTGCCCTCTCTCTCTCTCTTTTAAATTCCTCATCAAATAATTGTGAGTGTTAAAAGATCATGAACATCTTTAAATGGTGAAGACAAATTTTATCTCACGTTGCCATTCTATGTAAAATATATGGAAAGCAGCTTATTCAAGATGGTGGGTATGTCCTATGAATACAATTTGCACATTATGTTTTGAAGATCTGAATATCCAGCAACTTAATTTCAGATATTATAAACCAATATTACAATCCTCTGTTATTGTATGATGCTTGAAATTAACTGTACCCTGTGACCCTGGATTCTTTCTATGTCATCCATACTGTTCAGGAAAGCTATTGCATGTTCACATACTGACTTTATGTCTTCTACAGATGTGCTAATCCTCAATTTCCATCATATTCACTTTATTCAAATCATCAGGGATGGTTTACCAGTTTTGCGATACCACAATGGAGAAAACAAGGTGAATGAGGTTTAAAACATGCATTACTATAACAAGTAAGCTCCTATTAAAGTCAATGGTATTTGATTTCATAGGTTCTATTATCTCCATATTAATACTCACTCCATCTTACATATAATTAGGGAAGTAAAAACAGGTAAGATATTTAAAGGGCCATTGAAGTTGTTCTTTAGATAATTAAAAGTTTGAAAGGCATTTGGAATAAGTGTGTTTCCTTACGTAATTGTTGCGGAACTGATGGAGTGTGTGTACATACAAAAGTCCTCAACACGCTGTGTGCCAATCCACAGTGGCATGTCGTGATGTCTGCACATGTTATGGGATTCAAGAGTGACTGAAGCTAGAGGAGATTGAAGTAGTCCATGTCATTAGTGGTTGGAATATTGTACAACTGTAAAAAAGTATCTGTGTAATTCAGCCTTCTCTGAGAAAGAATGTACTGAGGGTGTGCTTTATTGATTGTATTGGATTTACTGGATTTGATCTTGGCACATGACTACTAGTATCACTTAGAATACCACCAGCCTAGACCTCCACCTTGCCTTATTGACTACCCTGTTTTTCACCACTATCAGGTTTTTGGTTGTGACCTCAATCTTGATACATGTCCTTTGCCCTGACATCAGATTGGAAAACAACTATTCTCAAGCACACCACACACTGGTTGGAAATGTATCCATACAAGGTCACAGCTTACTTGCACTGGCCAGTGTATATCACCTGGAAAGCATTACAATGCTTCATGGTCTTCCCAAAGATTATAGAATCATTAGGGATTTCTCTAAAGTCAACACCCAGACTAAGAAGATAGCTAAGTTTTATATAATTCAAAGGTAGATGGTTAGGGGAGTTAGTATGGAGATATTAGATGCTGGGTTAAATATTAACGGAACACTGCATAATGAAAAAAAAAATATGTTTACAAATGTTGAGTCTGACTAAGAGCATGATTTAGCATGGTAAAAGTTAGTAAATGTTAATGCATTGCAGGACCCCGAAGGGGTCCATGATACGTTAATGTAAGTCTTGTGTGTGCGAGGGGCATTTACATTTCTGGAGATCTGTGGTTGCATCATTTGATGCAATGCCCTGCTTCTGGACCGTTTAGGGGGAGGAGTGTGGTGTCAATTTCATTGTTATTCAATTATCAAAAAAAATCTCTGTGCTTATGTCAAAACTCCTTCCACTGATGAAGGAGAGTCAAGTGTGACACCAAGATATCCAAATTGAGCCAAGGGAGTAACCCCTTGTCTTCCATAAAGCATATTTCAGGTATAGAGGAGCAAGAGGAAATTAGTAACAGCTCAGTCTTGGAGAGGTTGATTTTTAAATGTTGGGAGGCCACCCAGGAGGATAAGTACTAAAGACATGTTTTGACATGGGTTGTTAGGGTGGGGGATAGGTCTGGAGAGGAGAGATAGATTTAGGTATCGTCAGCATAAAGATGGTACTGAAACTCATAGAAACTGTTGCGTTTACCAAGAGAGCAGGTGGAGAGAGAGAAAACGAATGGACAGAACACTGAGCTTTGGGGAACCCAGACAGAAAGTGGTAGTGGAAGGGAGGAGGTGCCACGATATGAGATGGTGAAGGAACGGTTAGAGAGATAAGACTCAAATCATGAGAGGGTTGTGCCATGGAGGCCCATGGAAGGGATTATATGCATTAGAGTGGATGGGCATCTGTGTTGAAGGTATCAAAGAGATCTACGAGTATTAGTGAAGAGAAGCGTCCCCTTGGTCTTAGCAGTTACTAGGGCATTTGTTACCTTTGTGAGAGCAGTCTCGATTGAGTGCTCAAGATGGAAGTCAGATGAGTTTATTAAGAAGTGAGTAAGGTGGGTGTAAATTAGTCATTCCAGTAGTTTAGAGGCTAGGGGGACTAGAGAGAATTCTTTAGAATGGATGTGCCAGTGATGAGAGAAATTGAAAAGATGAGTGAAGACCTGGGTAAGTGTGGTAGAAATGGAGGGGACAAGATGTGAGAGCATGCGATGAAGGGATCAGTTCGTGGGATGAGAGGAAGACAGAACTTTGAATACCTAATCATCTGTAACGAGTATGAAGAAAAAGAGTGTGTTTGTGGTGTGGGGTGTAGAGGAATCATGTCTGATTGCGTCTATTTTATTTTTGAAGTGGTTGGGAAGGTCTTGTGCAGGAATAAAAAAAATCAAATTTCTTCCTCTCCAACCCTTTGTTTACTCATTAAGTTTCTGTAGGTTAGGGCAGTGACTTGTGGTTAACCATGTCCCCCAGATCTTAAGTTGCCATAGAGTCTTCAGAATGTTTGTAATTATGTCATTAGTAAGTATATAATTAGTTTATTTTTAACCACTGTTTTGTTTAACTAGGAACTTGCCCGGCAAAAATGACAGGATAGAAAATTGAAAGGCTGGCAGAGCCTTTCAATGTTAATTTTTTTTTTGTTTTGTTAATATATTTGTTCATTTATTTTTTTTGTTTTTAGAGGTTACGCACATTGTTCGCAATTGCGCGCCTCACAATAAGTTACTCGTGCCTTGCTTTGCAAGGCTTGCAGGGTGATGGGCGCAGCTGGCTGCCCATTGCAGTTTAAGTGCTGCGCGGCTGTTTCTCCTAGCTTCGCGAAGCTCACATGTGTGACGGGTGGCTGCAGGGCGAGCCTCGCTTTGCGAGACCGCAACTGCTTGACCAACATGGCAAACTTTACGAGGCTGTTTTAAGAGATGGTTTTTAGACATTTGAGATACATTACAGAGATGTGAGGAAAACTATGTCAAAGTAGTGGGCCCTTACAGTGTGTATGGTGAACTAGTGATCATAGTACAAGCCTTTTTGGTACAGAAATAAACAGTATCAGGGATGAATTCCAAAAAAGTATTGGTAGAAATGTGCCAAACCCCCCCAAAAAAGTTTAAGTGAAGAAATGCAATTACTGCTACAGACTGAAATGCAGCTAAGGAGTGATGAATTAAAGATTTAAACTACCCAGAAATAAACTGGATTACAGAGGAACAGCAGTTCAACTAAGGGGAGCAGGTTTTATCAGACCCAAGCTATATATTCTAATACTGAGAAATTAGAATATCTTGCATGTATTAATAACAAACAAAATTTATATAATATTAATTGTTGATGTAGGGGAACTCTTAAGGAAGTATGACTCTAAGTACAATTTAAAGTTAATTTATCAAAAACAAATTTATAAGGGGGCACTGAAACAAAATCGGACTGCACCAAATAACTGGTTAACACAGGAAGAAATCCAAAAATCTTGAAACATAAATAATTAATAAGAACCTTGTCATTGTGACATACATCCAAGGGTACTGAGGGCATTGGGTTCTGTAATAGCCTAACCACAGGCTCAGTTTTAAGAGGATAAGTAAGATAACTAGGAGTAAATCCAGGGAACTATAGACCTGTAAGCCTCACCTCTGCAGTAGAGGCAACTCTTAGATATAATTAAGATAAAACATAGGAGTCAACCCAGATTTATGAGTGATTGCTGTTATTGTTCTGTCGTTCAGGAGTCGAGTTTATTTGTGACATTATGGACATAGCACACCAGGTACATCTTAGCCCCTCTGAGTTCCCTCAAACTCATGTTCATTGCTTCAATTACCTCATCTATGATGATCCTTCCTGGTAAATTATGTTACACTGGTTACAACTCTTTGACCAAAGTGCATCCATTGCCACCTTTTGGATGTGTGTTCCTTCTTACACTGATGTGCTGTAATAATATGTCGATTTTCTTCCCCAGAGGGTCTTTCATTCTCAACATGAAGATTATTCCTGGTGGTCAGTAGAGAAGACACTATCAACCGCATGGAACTGACAGTCCTCTCTTCATGTCTGTGTTATATGCTGTGCTTTGAAACTAATATGAAATCAGGAGGATACCAGCCATATTCTTGTGTTGTCACTGGACATCAATTAGCCATGGAGTCTAACCAATGTTGATGATGCATCATGGAACATGTCACAGAATCCAAACAACTCTTCTCATCCAAACATGTATGTCACATGCGACAGCTAACATGAGAGGATTAAATAAAGCTTGAATGTTGGTCAATTTGTCTGTTTGATCAGCAGGTGGTACACTTTGACATACAAAAACAGACAGAATACATATAATTGGTAACAATGCCCTGTGGGCCAAGCTCTTACTGCATGATTGATCCTGATGTCATGTGAGACTCCATGCCCATAAACACAACCAGGCAAGGTGTGCCACTGCACTTACCTGTGATGCCTGCATTTAGACCCCAATATCTGAGAAGAGGGGAACACTTTTGGGGAAAGGGTGTAAGGAAAATAATATATATTTTTTTTTTATCGGGGGCAATTGGATTGTGTAAAGTAAAAAAAAAAAAAAATCACACCGCCAAATAAATGTGGAAGAAAATAAAATTGTTTAATTTAAAATCTATAAATAGAAAAGCAAAAGGTAGTGCTGCTGCCCCTCCCATAACCACATATAAGGAAGGTCATGTATGCTATATCACAATGTAGGGTACGCTTTCAAAACATATGGCTTTTATTGTATTATACTGATGTCTTGGTGTGGTTAGGCCTTATGAGTTAAAACATGCACCATTTAAATGTAGGAAGTTTCAAATGTGTAATTAGGTTTGATCTAACATTTATGAGGTCTTTGTTTAGATAAAACATGCTATATATTTACTATTAGTTATGGGGCTTTCACAGTTAGTATTTTATATCATTTCACAACTTGCAATTCCTATAACTTATTGGTAAATTTATAAAAATGTCTGCTTTAGAAAATACTACTGACTGGGTTAATGTTTGGTATTTTTGATTTTCTTACATAGTTACATAGTTAGTAATTTAAGGTTGAAAAAAGACTTTCAGTCCATCAAGTTCAACCTGTTAAGATCTCCTCTGATCTGCAATATGCAGATTAGTTATTTAATTAAATTATTGATTAAATAATTATTAATAGTATAGTATTGGAGGATGAATAAAGAGTTAGTCCATCAAGTTCAACCTTTTTATATCTCTATTGATCTTTTTAATGTGGACTATTTATTATTATTATTGTTAATTGTTAATTGATCTAGAGGAAGGCAAACAGAAAAAAAAAAAACACATTAAAAACTTTGCCAATTGTCTCATAAGGGGGAAAAAAAAAGCAAAATTCCTTCCTGACACCCAGAAACTGCGATCAAATTTCTCCCTGGATCAATATTCTTGCTAGTTATCTAGGATAGCCTTGAATGCCCTCTTTATTTCAAAAATATATCTAACCCCTTTTTGAAGTTGTCTATCGAATTCGCTGTCACCAAACCATCCTTTGGTAGAGAATTCCACAGTTTAACCACCTAACTGTGAAGAACCCTTTCCTTTGTTTAAGTGAAATCTTTTTTCCTCTAACCTCAAAGGATGTCCTCTTGTCAGTTGATAATCTCATGCTACAAAAAAAGTTCACTTGACAAAGCCTTATATTGACCCTGGATGTATTTATATAACGTAATCATATCTCTCTTAGACGCCTTTTTTCTAGCGAAAATAAGTTTAATTTTGTTAGTGCTTTCTTCATAACTTAGCCCTCCATTCCCCTTATTATTTTGTAGCCCTTTTCTCTGTACCTTTTCCACTCTAAAATGTCTTTTTTATAGGTGGTGCCCAAAATTGTACTCCATATTCCAAATGAGGGCTACTAGAGATTTGTATAGTGGCAGAATTATATCTTCTTCCCTGGCTTCTAGTACCTTCCTAATACATGCTAATATTTTCCTTTGCAGCTGCTGCTTGCTTTGAGCGCTGTTACCTAGGTGGTTGTCCACTAGTACTTACCCAAATCCCTTTTAATATCTGATACCCCTAGATTTGCTTCATTAAATTATAGATTGCTTAGCTATTGTTCCTTCCCAAATGCATAACCTTACATTTATTCATATTAAATCTCATCTGCCATTTAGACCGCCCATTTCTCTAATTTATGCAAATCCTTTTGTAGGGAGAAGTACATCATTATCTGATTTATTACCTTGCACAACTTAGTGTCATCAGCAAAAATGGTGACACTACATTCGAGTCCTACCTCAACGTCATTAATAAATATGTTAAAAAGGAGAGGACCTAATACTGAACCTTGAGGAACCCCACTTATCACATTAGACCAATCGGAGTATGTTCCATTACAGCACCCTTTGCTTCCTGTCCTTTTAGCCAGCTCTCGATCCATGAGGCAGATATTTACTGCAATTCCTGTATCCCTTAGTTTGCTCACTAGTCTTCCATGTGGCACTGTATCAAATGCCTTTGAAAAATCTAAAAAGACTACATCCACTGAGTTGCCCTGATCCAAGTTCCTACTAACCTCCTCATAAAAACTAATTAGATTGGTCTGACACGACCTTTCCTTCATAAATCCATGTTGACTGCTACCCAACTACAGAAGTGAGGCTCACTGGTCTATAATTCCCTGGATTTGCTCTAGATCCCTTCTTAAATATAGGTATCACCTCTGCTTTTCTCCAGTCATCTGGTAGAGACCCTGTAGTGGAGTGAGTCTTGAAAGATTAGATATAATGGTTTGGGCTATTGACAGAACCCAGCTCCCTCAGTACCCTTGGATGTATTCCATCAGGACCTTGGGGCTTTATTAACATTTATTTTCTCCAACCTCTTTTGTATTTTTTCCTTGCGTTAACCAATTATTTAGTAAAGGTAGTGTAGCCCCATTATGTTGCGGTGTCCCAACCACTGGTACCTCCCTTGTGTAAACCGACGAAAAGAACCTTTTTAGCTCATCTGCCTTTTCCTGGTCACTAATTATCAGATGGCCTGTGTCACATTGTAATGGTCCTATCGATTCCTTCCTGGCCTTCCCATTAATATATTTATAAAAATATTTTTAGGGTTAGTCTTACTTTCCATTGCAACTGACTTCTCATTGTCTATTTTAGCCAGTCTAATAGCCCTTTTGCAAGACTTGTTGATTTCCTTATAGTCACATAAAGCTGCCTCTGTTCCCTCCTTCTTGTATAATTTAAATGCATGTTTCTTTTTCCTCATCATGATCTTTAAGTCATTGTTAAGCCACATGGGATGTTATTTACTCCTATTCATTTTATTTCCACATGGTACATGCTGAGGAGTATGTTTATTTAGTAAGGATTTGAATGTTGTCCATTTATTTTCAGTATTCTTCCCTGTAAGTTCTTTGTCCCAGTCTATATGTTGTATTGCTGCCCGTAGCCCACTTAAAGTTAGCCCTTTTAAAATTTAGAGTTTTTGTTGGCCCCTTACAACTCTGTTTTTTGTATTCAATCTCAAATGAGACTGTGTTGTGATCACTGTTCCCCAAGGGTTCCCCTATTTTTACATTTGATATTATATCAATATTACTTGTGATGACTAAATCCAAGATGGCCCCATTTCTAGTAGGTTCTTGTATTACCTGGGCCAGATAATGATCCCTGAGTGTACTCAAGAACCTGCTCCCCTTAGATGAGCTGCTGGTCTCGTTTATCCAGTTTATATCAGGGTAATTAAAGTCTCCCATTATTAGAACTTGCCCATTTCCTCACTTTCAGCTATATTTGGGGGTTTATAGCATACTCCTACCAATATGCGTTTCGAATTAGCTCCTCCACTATTTAGCTCAACCCACAAGGATTCAATGATGCCGTTAGTGCCAGCATAAATATCTTCTCTGACTATAGGCTTAAATTCAGGCTTAACATAAAGACAGATCCCTCCTCCTCTTTTACAATTTCCCCTATCTTTCCTAAATAGGTTATAACCATCCAGATTAACAGTCCAGTCATGAGATTCATCCCACCATGTTTCCGTAATGCCTATTAAGCCCCATTTTTCTTGTACTGCTAATATTTCTAGCTCATTCATTTTCCCAGGCAAACTTCTTGCGTTAGCAATCATACACTTTATGTTGCTATAGCTCTGCTGTTGTGAAGTGCCTGCCACTGTATTTGAGGCCCCTATTAATACCTCCCTACTTTCTATTGTAACCCTCCCCCCTTCTCCTCCCCCATGGGTAACTAATTCATCCCTTTCCCTCTCTACCCTATTTACCCCAATACTTCTATATAGTCCCTCCCCCGCACCTACAAGTTTAAAAACTCCCCCAGCCGTTCTACCATCCTATCCCCTAGCACAAAAGCGCCCTCATCATTAAGGTGCAATCCATCGATGCTATAGAGATTGTACCCAAGTGAGAAGTCAGCCCAGTGCTCTAAAAACCCCAAACCCTCTGCACTGCACCGCTTTTTTAGCCACGCATTAACCTCCCTAAGCTCCTTCTGCCTCCCTGGGCTAGCACGTGGCACTGGTAGTATCTCAGAAAATACTACCTTGGAGGTCCTTGCTTTAAGCTTATTCCCTAATACTCTAAAATCATTCTTTAGGACGCTCCATCTTCCACTAACTTTGTCATTGGTACCAATGTGTACCAAGACCACCGGTTCATTACCAGCCCCTCCCAATAATTTATCCACCCGATCCACAACATGCCGAACCCGAGCACCCGGGAGACAGCAAACTGTTCGATTGCTGGGATCTGGGTGACAAATTACCCTGTCTACCTTCCTAATAATAGAGTCCCCTACCACCAAAACATGTCTGTTGCTCTGCCTATTCTGCCCTCCCTCTCCTCCAGTAGAACTGTTCTCCCGGCTGTTAGAGGGAACAGCTCTATCTGGCATTGCCATTCCTGAATGGACATCCCCAACAGTTTCACTCAATCTGGCAAATCTGTTGGTGTTTGCCAACACAGAACTGGCCTGCCTCCTCCTGTTCTCCCTGATTCCCCTTCTAACTGTAACCCAGCTACCTCCCTGGCCATCCTCACTAGCCCCAGCTCCTCCCTCCATACTAGGCCCAGCTAAACTGTGCTCCGTGAGCACCAACTCCCTTTCCAGTGGAGCAATATCACTACCGTATTTTTCGCCCTATAAGACGCACCGGCAGATAAGACGCACCTAGAAAAAAAAAAATCTGAATCAAACACAAATACACTCAAACACAAATACACTTTACACACAGATACACACCTACATTACACACAAATATATACATATATATATATATATATATATATATATATATAGATACACATACATACATATACATACACACATAAATATACATACACATACATACATATATACACACTACATACACACACATACACACACACACACATACATACACACACACACACACACATACACATACATATCCATATACTGCAGCATTTGGGAGCCATTGACCCTCCCTGACCCTCCTGATCCTCCCTGATCCTCCCTGACCGTCCTGATCCTCCCTGACCCCCCTGATCCTCACCTTTATAGATACACATACATACATATACATACACACATAAATATACATACACATACATACATATATACACACACATACACACACACACATACATACATACACACACACACACATACACATACATATCCATATACTGCAGCATTTGGGAGCCCTTGACCCTCCCTGACCCTCCTGATCCTCCCTGACCCCCCTGATCCCCCTGATCCTCACCTTCCTTCTGATCTCTGCCATCTTGATCTCACCCCAGCGCTTCCTACCAGCACTCCACGTGTACTGCAGCGTTGCGTGTGTGACGTCACTAGGACGCACCGGCCGACGCGATGCTGGTAGGAAGCGCTGGGGTGAAATCAAGAGGACAGAGGCAGTTTGAAAAGGTATATTCGCCGTATAAGACGCACCAACTTTCCTCCCTCAGTTTTGGGGAAGAAAAAGTGCGTCTTATACGGCGAAAAATACGGTAAGTGCTGCAATTCTCCTCTCCAGATCTTCAATTTGAGCTTCCAAAGAGGCAACATGCTCACACCTGTCACAGAGGTATGGACCCTGGATCATCTGTTCCAGTAGTGCATACATTTGGCAGGATGTACACTGAGTGAGGTTTCCACTGGACTGACTCATGATTATCAGTTACAAAAATACAGTGAGAAAACAGAAAACAACAAAATACACCCAGATATAACTTACACAAGCCAAGCCACACCCACTCTCACCTGTACACTGATTAATGCAACAGACAGAAAACTGTGCACTGACTTAGATCAGATTCAAACCAGACCTCACACAAATGCACCCAGATATAACTACACAGACCAAGCCACACCCACTCTCACCTGTACTCTGATTAATGCAACAGACAGAAAACTGTGCACTGACTTATAGCAGATTCAAACCAGACCTCACACAAATGCACCCAGATATAACTACACAGACCAAGCCACACCCACTCTCACCTGTACTCTGATTAATGCAACAGACAGAAAACTGTGCACTGACTTAGAGCAGATTCAAACCAGACCTCACACAAATGCACCCAGATATAACTACACAGACCAAGCCACACCCACTCTCACCTGTACTCTGATTAATGCAACAGACAGAAAACTGTGCACTGACTTAGAGCGGATTCAAACCAGACCTCACACAAATGCACCCAGATATAACTACACAGACCAAGCCACACCCCACTCTCACCTGTACTCTGATTAATGCAACAGACAGAAAACTGTGCACTGACTTTAGAGCAGATTCAAACCAGACCTCACACAAATGCACCCAGATATAACTACACAGACCAAGCCACACCCACTCTCACCTGTACTCTGATTAATGCAACAGACAGAAAACTGTGCACTGACTTAGAGCAGATTCAAAAACTATGGTATATAATATCAAAATATAGATAATTATAGCTTTACTAGCAACTTGCCCGTCAAAAATGACCTAAAAAATATGAAGCCTTGCAATGCTGTTTGCCACACAATGCGAGGCTCTCCCCCCTCTAACTTGCGGGCCTCGCAATGAGGGCCTCACCTTCAGGGCTCATTGCAAGCTTCTCCCCCCTCTACTTTACTAGCCTCAATGGCAAGCCTGTAACTTTGCAGGCCTCATGTGCAAGCCCACAACTTTGCAAGCGTTACAGACAAACACCCTCACACCTGTGTCTTTTCCCCCTCTCCCTCCCTTGTGTATCTTTCCCCCTTTCTCCCTCTCGTCTCTTTGATCCCTCTCTCCCTCCCGTGTCTCTTTGATAAAAACAAAACAAAATGGCACCTTTTGAGTTTACAAAAAGGCACGTGGGAGACTCCCAAAATGTATGGATGAAGGTGCTCTTCGGCCATCAAAGAAAACACTATGTCTGGCGCAAACCCAACACATCACATCACCCAAAGAACACCATCCCCACAGTGAAACATGGTGGTGGCAGCATCATGCTGTGGGGATGTTTTTTAGCAGCCGGGACTGGGAAACTGGTCAGAGTTGAGGGAAAGATGGTGCTAAATACAGGGATATTCTTGAGCAAAACCTGTACCACTCTGTGCGTGATTTGAGGATAGGACGGAGGTTCACCTTCCAGCAGGACAATGACCCCAAACACACTGCTAAAGCAACACTTGAGTGGTTTAAGGGGAAACATGTAAATGTGTTGGAATTACTTTTGCATAGCCCTGTATCATAACAAACATTAAATGTATATAGTATACTTATTGCCTATAGCTGCTAAGATTGTAATACGTTATTTGGGTTTAACTATCAGTCTTATAAGGCTTCTTTATGTTTGCTATGTTCAGAAGTCAACCTTTATTTGAAGTATATGTAAGAGTTGAAATTAGTGATCGAATAAGTACAGTCAAAAGCAAGCTTTCAAGTCTGGGAGTTGGTAGCTTTCTCAGTTCCTTCCTCGGCTGAGGAGGTTGATTTGCTCTGTGATTTCTTAAGTACAGTCAGAAGTAAACCTTCAAGTCTGGGAGTTGGTAGCTTTCTCAGTTCCTTCCTCGTCTGAGGAGGTTAATTTGCTCTGTGATTTCTTTAGCCCTTTATACTTTGGTACTTTAGACCAGGAGTGGGCAGTTCTAGATGTTATTTTTTTTCCAAAATGTACTTCTTGTTCATCATCTTGATTAATTGCAAGTTGAAGCAACTTATGGCCTTCTTCTAGAAATTGAATTTGGTACAGGGTTACATTAATCTGAAAATTCAAGGTGGAGGGGAATCCCCATCAATAAGTAATTTTGTTTTTAGTTAGGACAGTCAGTCATCGCTTTGTGTTTTTCCAGGGTCAGTGGAGATAAGTCCATGTAGATTTGAATAGCAGAGCCATCCGGGGGTACTTTCCTTGTTGCTGATAATATGATATCCCTTGTTTTTTGGCGTAGAAAGCTTACTATAACATCTTTTGGGAGATTGGGTGAATTCGCTGAACCTAGAGCTCTGTTTACAGGGAGTAGTTAGTGTATCATAGAAGAGATGTATTGTTTAAGGTCTTTTATTGATCTAGGTATGCCTCTGAACCTCAGGTTATTTCATCTTGACCTATTTTCTAGGTCTTCATATTTATCCTCGAGTTGTGTGATTTTGGAGGTATTTTGAGTGATTTCTCTACTATGTCTGTCTTGGGCTCCAACTATTTGGTCGGAAACTTCTTTGTCCTAAGGCATGCATGTCTTTTTTTAAAGTTGTCAACAGCTTTAGTTATATATTCTTGTAGTAATTTTTCAAATTTAGCCATTGATCTGGCTGAGACTTCCATGTGTGGAAGAGGAGGGCCTGGATTGTCGTCATTATCAGACAGATCAGATTGGTCAGAACCTAAGAGCTGTGAAGGTGGCTGTTTAGGTTCGGATAACTTCCATAATTCTTGAATATTTTTGCTGGGGATATTTTTCTTGTGTTTCCCCATTTTGGGGTGAGCTTGGTGTCTTACCCAAAGAAGGCGTTAATTGTGGTATGACATTGCTGGGAGTAAGTTTAGTAGTTTAAGGCAGGTTGCTTTATCAGTTGCATTTGATGTTTAAAGTAGTTTGCAGTATTTCTAAGGTTTGATCATTACATAGTTACATTGTAATTGAGGTTGAAAAACGACTTTTAGCCCATCAAGTTCAACCTTTTAAGATCTCCTCTTATCTGCAAAATGCAGATTAGTTGTTAATTGATCCAGAGAAAGGCAAACAGAAAAAAAAACAAGTGAAACTTTGCCAATTGTATCAAAAGGGAAAAAAAATAATTCCTTCCTGACCCCAGCTACTGGCAATTGGATTTCTCCCTGGATCAATACTACCTCTCTAATTAACCAGGATTACCCTGAATACCCTTTTTATTTAAACAGATTAACTACCCTTACTGTGAAGAACCCTTTTCTTTCTTTAAGGTGGAATATTTTAACTTCTAACCTCAAAGGATGTCCTTGTGTCAATTGAAAACCTCTTTGCACAAAAAGCTCCCTTGACTAATCTTTGGGGCCGCATTTGCGGAGGTGGAGGCTCTACGCCGCCTCACAAGCGGATACAAACGCCCACAGAAGCGGCACTTTAACGAAAAAAAACAAAAAAACGCACTAAATACGAACTTACACAAAAAAATACGACCTGCGGCACTTACACAAAAAAAAAATACGAGCCACGGGACTTAGAAAAAATCCATTACGAACTCGCAAAAATACGACCTTAACGGTCTGAAAACATAAAAAAAAAAAAAATACACAAAAAATTAAATAAAAACCTTACCCACAGCAAGGGGGAACACCCAGAACGTCTGAAAGACACATTACACCTCGATGTCAGCCCAATTTAAAAAGTTTAGACACTCGAAAATCCCCTATGCGAGAGAAAAAATGGCTGCTGAAACGAGCCGCAAAACACCGCCAAGCACATACGACTTTTACAAAAATTAGTACGAGCTACACCATACTCTATTAGCAAGGACGCTACTTCATCCACACCCGCCTCCCACATACACATTCACCGCCATATTACAACACTAACTTACAGAATGCGGAATTACCCAGCTACATGCACACTGCACACATTGCTGACACACCTCAGCTCAACAACACTGCAAAGCTACATTACATGCTACAGGAACATCAAAACAGATTGTTAGCTCTTCAGCACATTCCTTGCTGCATATGTTAATTACAAATAGGTAAAGTATATTAATTTATGATTTAATTAATTAATTAGCCTAAAAAATAAATAAATACACAAAACAAAAACAAAAAATACACCACAGTATCGCAAATAACCACAATGACCATACCCGCGCTCCTCACAAGGAGCCCCAACGGTGTTCATAGGACACAAAGTACAGCAGTGGAGAGCCTTGCAATAAGTGCCAAAAGGACATCAGCGCAGACCTTACAATAAGCGCAAAAGCGCCTACCATAACAAAAAATACACCAATACACCATAGGCTCGCAATGAGATTACCTGCCTTACAATTTTATTGCCGTAATTTTTTGTCGGGCAAGTTGCTAGTTACATATAATATTTGTGGTAATTGTGAGGTTGTGGGTAAGAGACAGGAGAGGGTAGGGGGAGAAAGAGACATGAGGGAGAGGGGGGGGGGATAGACATAAGGGAGGGAGAGGGGGAGAAAGAGTCACAGGGGAGGGAGAGGGGGGAAAGAGACAGGGGGAGGGGGAAGAGACAGAAGGGAGGGGGAGGAACACAGGGGAGGGAGAGGGGGGAAAGAGACACAGGGAAAGGGTTAAGAGGCACAGGAGAGGAGGAAATAGACACAGGGGAGAGAGTGGGGGAAAGAGACAGGTGAGGGAGTGGGGGAGAAAGAGACACAGGGGAGGGAGAGGTGGAAAGGAGACACTGGGGAGGAAGAGGGGCAGAATGAGACAAAGGGGAGGGAGAGGGGGGAAGAGACACAAGCGGAGAGGTTAGACACAGAAGGGGGGAACAGACACAGGGGACAGGGGTGAAAGAGACACCAGGGAGGGAGAGGGGGGAATAGAAATAGAGGAGGGAGAGAGGGGGAAAGGAGACACAATGGATGGAGAGGGGAAAGAGACACAGGGAAGGGAGAGGAGGGGTGAGAGACACAGAGGAGGAAGAGGGGGGAAGAGACCCAGGGGAGGGAGAGATACGGGGAGGGAGAAACACAGGAGAGGGGTGAATAGGCACAGGAGAGGGGGAAAAGAGAAACGGGAGAGGGAGAAAGAGACAGGGGAAGGAGAGGGGGAGAAAGAGTCACAGGGGAGGGAGGGGGGATAGAGACAGGCAGGAGAATGGAGAAGAGACGGGGGAGAGACAGAAGGGGGGGGAGAAATACAGAGGTGGGAAGAGACACAAGAGAGGGGTTAAGAGGCACAGGAGAGGGGTAAAGAGGCAGGAGAGACACAGGGGACAGGGGTGAAAGAGACACCAGGGAGGGAGAGGGGGGGAATAGAAACAGAGGAGGGAGAGAGGGGGAAAGGAGACACAATGGATGGAGAGGGGAAAGAGACACAGGGAAGGGAGAGAGGGGTGAGAGACACAGAGGAGGAAGAGGGGGGAAGAGACCCAGGGGAGGGAGAGATACGGGGAGGGAGAAACACAGGAGAGGGGTGAATAGGCACAGGAGAGGGGGAAAAGAGAAACGGGAGAGGGAGAAAGAGACAGGGGAAGGAGAGGGGGAGAAAGAGTCACAGGGGAGGGAGGGGGGATAGAGACAGGCAGAAGAATGGAGAAGAGACGGGAGAGAGACAGAAGGGGGGGAGAAATACAGAGGTGGGAAGAGACACAAGAGAGGGGTTAAGAGGCACAGGAGAGGGGTAAAGAGGCAGGAGAGGAGGAGAAAGACACAGGGGAGAGAGAGGGGGGAAAGAGACACATGGGAGGGAGAGAGGGGGAAAGGAGACACAGGGGAGGAAGAGGGGGAAAGAGACACATGGGAGGCAGAGGGGGGAAGAGACACAGGGGAGGGAGAAGAGGGGAACAGACACAGGGGAGGTAGGGGAGAGACACAGGAGAGTGAGAGGGGGAGATAGAGGGGGAAACCACAGGGGAGGGAGAGGGGGGAAACAGACACAGGGGAGGGAGAGGGGGGAAACAGACACAGGGGAGGGAGAGGGGGGAAACAGACACAGGGGAGGTAGATCGGGAAAGAGACACAGGGGAGTGAGAGGGAGAGAGACACAGGGGAGGCAGAGGGGGAAAGAGACACAGGGGAGTGAGAGAGGGAAAGGGGGAGAGACACATGGAAGGCAGAGGGGGAAGAGACAAAGGAGAGGAGGGGAAATAGACAGGGGAGAGAGAGGGGGGGGGAGATAAACAGGAGGAGGGTAAGAGAAGGGGGGGGGAGAAATATAAAATAACAAATATTAACCTGTATATATATATATATATATATATAGCTGTGCTCTAATAGTATGGGCTCTCCTGAATATTCCATTATGAACTCATTTTCCATGACCTTATAGCTTTGTTGGTTTTAGGTATCTGTATTTTAGAAGGGGATCTGATTTTTTTGTAAATTTTCATGGACTTCTGTCTATCCAAAAAAAAAAAACTTTATGCTGGATTTTGGGGTTTCGAAATTTGGCAATTTAATAGTGATCTAAAAAGTCTATAGCGTTCTTTAGATACCTTAAGCCATTTTGGAATATAATAGTTTAAAATTGTAATTTAATGAACATGCTCATTAGAGATTGGCAGATTCCATGGATTTTGGTTGTTCAATTATGGTCAGGTGATGGTTCTAGAGGTTTTATATTTATGGTTCGCCTGCAATGGCAGACATTCGCCTGAGGGGGCGAACAAATGAAATGTCAAATGCTTTAAAATTGTATTGGCTCATCTGCAATGACAGATGTTAGCTTTAGGGGCAAGCAAATAATAATGAAGGACATTTGGATGTATTTGTTCAGTCGAGAGAGAGAAAGGGAAGGGGAGAGAGAAATCTTCCAGACTAGCATGTGCTCAGTCTTTATTTCAACTCTGTAAGATGGAACATACAGTACCTTGCAAAAGTATTCACTCCTTGACTTTTTACCTATTTTGTTACATTACAGCCTTAAGTTCAATGTTTGTTAATCTGAATTTTATGTGATGGATCAGAACACAATAGTCTAAGTTGGTGAAGTGAAATGAGAAAAATATATACCTAAAACTATTTTTTAGAAATAGAGAACAGAAAATTGGCATGTGCGTGTGTATTCACCCCCTTTGTTAGAAAGCCCATAGAAAGCTCTGGTGCAACCAATTAACTTCAGAAGTCACATAATTAATGAAATTATGTCCACCTGTGTGCAATCTAAGTGTCAAATGATCTGTCATATACACACCTTTGAAAGGCCCCAGAGGCTGCAACACCTAAGCAAGAGGCACCACTAACCAAACACTGCCATGAAGACCAGGAAACTGTCCAAACAAGTAAGGGACAGTGTTGTTGAGAAGTAAAAGTTAGGGTTAGGTTATAAAAAATATCAAAATCTTTGATGATCCCCAGGAGCACCATCAAATCTATCATAACCAAATGTAAAGAACATGGCACAACATCAAACTTGCCTAGAGACGGCCTCCCACCAAAAATCACAGACCGGGAAAAGAGGGCATTACTCAGCAGACACTGGAGTATCTGTACATAGGATGGCAATAAGACGTACGCTCCATAGAGTTGGGCTTTATGGCAAAGTAGCCAGAAGAAAGCCATTACTTTCAGCAAAACAAAATGGCATGTTTTGAGTTTGAGAAAAGGCATGTGGGAGACTCCCAAAATGTATGGAAAAAGGTGCTCTGGTCTGATGAGACTAAAATTTAGCTTTTCGGCCATCAAAGAAAATGCTATGTGTGGTGCAAACCCAACACATAACATCACCCACAGAACACCAACCCCTGGGAAACTGGTCAGAGTTGAGGGAAAGATGGTGCTAAACACAGGGATATTCTTGAGTAAAACCTGTACCACTCTGTGCATGATTTGAGGATAGGACGGAGGTTTACCTTCCAGCAGGACAATGACCCCAAACACACTGCTAAAGCAACCCTTGAGTGGTTTAAGGGGAAACGTGTAAATGTGTTGGAATGGCCTAGTCAAAGCCCAGACCTCAATCCAATAGAAAATCTGTGGTCAGACTTAAAGATTGCTGTTCACAGGCGCAAACCATCCAACTTGAAGGAGCTGGAGCAGTTTTGCAAAGAGGAATGGGCAAAAATCCCAGTGGTATGATGTGGCAAGCTAATAGAGACTTATCCAAAGCGACTTGGAGCTGTGGTTGCCGCAAAAGGTGACTCTACAAAGTATTGACTTTATGGGGGTGAATAGTTTTCTGTTTTTTTTGTTATAGCTTTATGGCCCCCTACTACTTAAGATGTGAACACAATTTATAACCTCAATTTATTTACTCTGATCTGCACTTCTACTTACTTGTGCACAGTTGGCTGAACAGAACATTATTTGTGAATCCCTCTCTATGAGAATCTAAAATGAGTATTGCCTCTGACTTGACAGAGTGGTCCGCTCTCGAAAGCTTGTCATGAAAACTATGAATATGTTTGTCCAATAAAAGAGGTATCACTATATACTGCAATACTCTGATTATTCATCTAGATTACTGGACAATCACGGCTACCTCACTCTTCATTGCCAAGACCTGCAACAAGAGGAGAAGCCACTAATTGCCGGGCCAGCGAAAGGCACTTATTGCGACGTCCGCAAGTTGGGGGGGTTCTCGCAATGAGCAAGGTAGAAGGAGCTTCTGAGTTACAGGCTTGAAAAAAAATGTCAGGGAGTCTGTAAGTCAGGTTGAAAGCTAATATGCTATTCTTTTGGCGGCTTCCGAGTTACCGTATGTGCTTGAAAAAAAATGGCACTGGTTAAACCCGTAACTTTTTTTCCAGCCTGCAAGGCTTTGAGCAATAGCAATTTAAGATTCAAGCCTTGTGGGCTTGAAAAAAGTTACGGGATTAACAGCCGCCAAGCCCACTGGGGAGGGAGCGGGGGGAAAGAGACACAGAGAAGGGAGAGGGTGGCAAAGAGACACAGGGGAGGGAGAGAGGGGTAACAAGACACAGTAGAGGGGGGAAGAGACGAAGGGGAGGTAGAGGGGGCAAAGTGACACTGGGTCGGAGAGGGGGCAAAGAGACACTGGGTCGGGTAGTGGGGTGAAAGAGACACAGTTGAGGGAATGGAGGAAGAGACTCAGGGGCTGGGGGAATTAACTATTATCCCGACATTTGTGACGGGAGGCCTGCAATGGGTGCTCATTGCGAGGCCTGCAATGGGTGCTGAAAGCACTCATTGCTAGGCTCGCAGAGCGGAGAGATACGGAGAGAAGAGGGAGGGAGAGGACACAGAAGAAGGAAAGGAGAGAGAGAAGCTGTGCATAGCGAGGCTCGCATCACCCGGCTTTGCTGCGCATGGCGAGGATCACATCACCCGGCTTTGCTGCGCATGGCGAGGCTCACAATGCAAGCCTCACATTGCGTGGCAAACAACAGCATTGCGAGGCTTCACATTTTTACTCTGTCATCTTTGACGGGCAAGTCGCTAGTATATATATATATATATATATATATATATATATATATATATATATATATATAGTAATTTAGTAATTAATAATCTACAAACGAAAATTTGAAGCCTTGCAATGCTTCGGAGCTCATTGCGCATGAGCAAGCCCATAACTTTGCAAGCGTTACTAACAAACTTGCAATTACGACAACTATATATATATATGATATATATCACATAATATAATTGTCAAACTGCGATTTGTCGTCACACTTGCGAGCCTCGCAAAGTGAGGCAAGCCGTTGAGGCATTGAAGCCTTCCGAGCTTGCAGGACTTAGGCAATGAGCGCCAAAGGTGCTCGTTGCCCTGCGAGCCTCATGAAGTGAGGCAAGCAGTTGAGGCATTAAAGCATCCGAGCTCACAGGCGCCGTCCCACATGTGAGCTTGGGGGGAAAAAATATGACCTCAGAAAAATACGAATTTAACGGCCGACCCGCCAAAATCAAAAACTGGAAAAATAAATAAAAACACATACACACACAGCACGACGGCAAAGACAGTAACACTTACACGAAGAACACCAGGGACGCAGGACTTAGAAAATACACAACAGCAAATACACTAACACACCAACAAAATACAGGGAACGCGGGACTTAGAAAATACACAATGGCAAAGACGCTTACACCAACAAAATATGACCTCGGAAAAATACGTTAACTGCCGAACCACCGAAATTGAAAACCACGAAAAATAATAAAAAAACATAAAAACACACTCGCACACAGCACCGTGGGATATCCAGGAAGCATGGAAGTGAGGTTGCAAGCGATATTGAGCCTTATTTGACGTGTTTTGTCACTCGAAAATCGGCTAAGCAAGAAAAAAAAATGGCGGACGAAAAACTTAAATAGTTCTGAAACTGGATGAAAATGAGGAGAAAGACACAGGGAAGGGACAGGGAGAGATGCTGGAAAGAGACACATTCCCAAGCACAAAACTTGCAGGTTAATGAACCCTGCTATGAGCGGGAGGAAAGGTTTGCGATGAGCGCCGAAGGTGCTCAGAAAAGTAAAAGCCTCACACTGTATGGCAAACAGCATTGCCTGGCTTACAATTTTATTGCAGTCATTTTTGACTAGCAAGTCACTAGTATTGATTAATAATGAATATTGCGGTATATTATGATACCTTTTGTATACATACATACAGGGGTGTAGGAACATTGCGGGAAGAGAGGGGTCAAATTCCCCCCATTGATTATACATAGATAGTTAAGCCGCTACAGTTTCTGATGAACGGGGATCGGGGGAACCATGTTAATGAATGGGGACAACACGTAATCGGTGTCTGGGGTTAGGATTAGCGTTACATTTTAGGGATAGGGATAAGTGTTAGGTTTTAGTGTTAGCATTAGGTTTTAGGGTTAGGGTTTGTGTTTTTTTTTACTGTATAGCAGCAGCATCCTCGCCATCGGCATGTGCTGGAGCACACGGGACAGTGTGGCAGCCTGGTGGCATGCTGCTCGCAAACCGTGGCATGGTGGTCAGAAACAGGAAAGATCCCATGGAACTTCCCTCTTAAAATACTTTAGTTCAGTTGTTTCAGCCCTCTGAACATGCCATAAGTGGCCTGAGCAGGGAGCTTTATGTTCTGCCAAAATGTAATTGGAGTCTTTTCTATTACTGCATATGAAGTTTATACAGGTTTATACTATAACGCCAAGACAGCATGGGGGACGGAGGGAGTGACAGAGGAAGTTACCGCCCATGTAGGGTAGATACACTGTACAGGAGAAGCCCTGGTGTCTCAGTACATGAGGAGAATGCTGCTGAACTCCATAGTAGCGGTGTGCCCTCCTGCACAGGGCATTGGTAAGGCGGGCTCTCTGCCATGGCCTCTTCTCAGGTAATATGACACATGACGGTGCTATTATTGAACAGCTGACAGGACGCGCGGGCTTTCCGGCAGTGCGCGCGGATTGTGTTATGCTCACTGGCGCGATGTCTAAATGCTTATATAAAATACAAATGTTATTTCAGCAGCTTCCTGTTTTATAATCCAGCCTGGACGAGCTTGTTTTGCGTCACCTACCATTCATTACAAAATTGTCGCTTAAATCCCATTTATTAACCCCCTGTGTATTGTCGGATCCTATTTACTATTCAGTCAGGCACAGATAATGCTGCTGATGTTCCCTCCACTAGTATGAAAGTCATTACAGTGTAGGAAACCTGGCAGAGACCAGAGTCCACTTGGCTGCACTTCGGACAAGGGCGCATTTCCCTCAAGAAGCACTTTCTAGGTCTTTATTTCTGTTCTTCATCCTTCAACTGAGCATTGAATCTCAGTCAGTGTCACAGAGTGCAGGATAAGTGACAGGTTACTGAGGTGGTGTAAGAGTTAAATCATTTTATATAGATTCTGGGCATATACATTTTTTTAATGACCTATATTATTAAGAAAGTGTGTTTAATCTGGCACCCCCAGGTATTATATACAACTAGCGACTTGCCCGTCAAAAATGACGGCAATAAAAACTGAAGCCTGGCAATGCTGTTTGCCACACAATGTAAGCCTCTCTACTTTACTGGCCTTGTGATGAGCGCCTTTGGCGCTCCTCACAGGCCTTGCAATAAGCCCCTTTGGAGCTCATTGCGAGTCTCTCCCTCTGTCTACTTCCTCCCTTGTGTCTTATTTCCCGCCTCGTCTACCTCCCTTGTATCTCCTGCCCCCCTGTGTTTTTACCTCCCTCTCCCTCCCGTGTCTCTAAACCCCTCCCCTGTGTCTCTTTCTCCCTTCTCCCTCCCATGCATCTCCCCCCCCCCTGTGTCTCCCCCAACCCTCCCCTGTGTCTGTTCCCCCCTGGCCTGTGTCTCTTTCCCCCTCCCCCTGTATCTGTTCCAGCCTTCCTCGTGTCTCCATTTCCCTCCCTTGTGTATCTTCCCCCCTGCACTCTCTTCCCCCTCCTCTCACTCCCCTGTGTCTCTTCCCCCTCCTCTTTCTGTGCCTCTTCCTCCCTGTCTCTTCCCCCTCACCCTCTGTGTCTTTCCGCACTCTGTGTCTTCCACCCCTCTCCCTCTGTGCCTCTTCCCCCGCCTCTCTCTGTGTGTCTTGCCACTGTGTCTCTTCACCCCTTCCTCTGTGTCTCCCCCTCTGTGCCTCTTTCCCCCTCCCCCTGTATCTGTTCCAGCCTTCCTCGTGTCTCCATTTCCCTCCCTTGTGTATCTTCCCCCCTGCACTCTCTTCCCCCTCCTCTCACTCCCCTGTGTCTCTTCCCCCTCCTCTTTCTGTGCCTCTTCCTCCCTGTCTCTTCCCCCTCACCCTCTGTGTCTTTCCGCACTCTGTGTCTTCCACCCCTCTCCCTCTGTGCCTCTTCCCCCGCCTCTCTCTGTGTGTCTTGCCACTGTGTCTCTTCACCCCTTCCTCTGTGTCTCCCCCTCTGTGCCTCTTTCCCCCTCTCTCTGTACCTCTTCCTCCCTTTCCCTCAGTGTCTCTTCCCCCCTCACCCTCTGTATCTCTCCCCCCTGTGTCTCTTCCCCCTCTCCCCCCTGTGTCTCTTCCCCTGTGTCTCTTCCCCCTCTCCCCCCTGTGTCTCTTCCCCCTCTCCCCCTGTGTCTCTTCCCCCTCTCCCTCTGTGTCTCTTCCCCCTCTCCCTCTGTGTCTCTTCCCCCTCTCCCTCTGTGTCTCTTCCCCTCTCCCTCTGTGTCTCTTCCCCCTCTCCCTCTGTGCCTGTTCCCCACTGGCCTGTGTCTCTTTCCCCCTTCCTCCTGTGTCTGTTCCCCTCTTCTCCCCCCATTTCCCTCCCATGTGTATCTTCCCCCTCTCCCTCTGTGCCTCTTCCCCCCTCTCCCTCTGTGCCTGTTCCCCCCTGGCCTGTGTCTCTTTCCCCCTTCCCCCTGTGTCTGTTCCCCTCTCCCTCCCCTGTGTCTGTTCCCCTCTCCCTCCCCTGTGTCTGTTCCCCTCTCCCTCCCCTGTGTATCTTCCCCCTGTTCTCCCTCCCCTGTGTATCTTCCCCCTGTTCTCCCTCCCCTGTGTATCTTCCCCCTGTTCTCCCTCCCCTGTGTATCTTCCCCCTGTTCTCCCTCCCCTGTGTATCTTCCCCCTGTTCTCCCTCCCCTGTGTATCTTCCCCCTGTTCTCCCTCCCCTGTGTATCTTCCCCCTGTTCTCCCTCCCCTGTGTATCTTCCCCCTGTTCTCCCTCCCCTGTGTATCTTCCCCCTTCTCTTGCTCCGTGTGTCTTTTCCCCCTCCTCTACCTCCCCTGTGCCTCTTTCCCACTCTCCCTCTGTGCCTCTTTCCCACTCTCCCTCTGTGCCTCTTTCCCACTCTCCCTCTGTGCCTCTTTCCCACTCTCCCTCTGTGCCTCTTTCCCACGCTCCCTCTGTGCCTCTTTCCCACGCTCCCTCTGTGCCTCTTTCCCACGCTCCCTCTGTGCCTCTTTCCCACGCTCCCTCTGTGCCTCTTTCCCACGCTCCCTCTGTGCCTCTTTCCCACGCTCCCTCTGTGCCTCTTTCCCACTCTCCCTCTGTGCCTCTTTCCCACTCTCCCTCTGTGCCTCTTTCCCACTCTCCCTCTGTGCCTCTTTCCCACTCTCCCTCTGTGCCTCTTTCCCACTCTCCCTCTGTGCCTCTTTCCCACTCTCCCTCTGTGCCTCTTTCCCACTCTCCCTCTGTGCCTCTTTCCCACTCTCCCTCTGTGCCTCTTTCCCACTCTCCCTCTGTGCCTCTTTCCCACTCTCCCTCTGTGCCTCTTTCCCACTCTCCCTCTGTGCCTCTTTCCCACTCTCCCTCTGTGCCTCTTTCCCACTCTCCCTCTGTGCCTCTTTCCCACTCTCCCTCTGTGCCTCTTTCCCACTCTCCCTCTGTGCCTCTTTCCCACTCTCCCTCTGTGCCTCTTTCCCACTCTCCCTCTGTGCCTCTTTCCCACTCTCCCTCTGTGCCTCTTTCCCACTCTCCCTCTGTGCCTCTTTCCCACTCTCCCTCTGTGCCTCTTTCCCACTCTCCCTCTGTGCCTCTTTCCCACTCTCCCTCTGTGCCTCTTTCCCACTCTCCCTCTGTGCCTCTTTCCCACTCTCCCTCTGTGCCTCTTTCCCACTCTCCCTCTGTGCCTCTTTCCCACTCTCCCTCTGTGCCTCTTTCCCACTCTCCCTCTGTGCCTCTTTCCCACTCTCCCTCTGTGCCTCTTTCCCACTCTCCCTCTGTGCCTCTTTCCCACGCTCCCTCTGTGCCTCTTTCCCACTCTCCCTCTGTGCCTCTTTCCCACTCTCCCTCTGTGCCTCTTTCCCACTCTCCCTCTGTGCCTCTTTCCCACTCTCCCTCTGTGCCTCTTTCCCACTCTCCCTCTGTGCCTCTTTCCCACTCTCCCTCTGTGCCTCTTTCCCACTCTCCCTCTGTGCCTCTTTCCCACTCTCCCTCTGTGCCTCTTTCCCACTCTCCCTCTGTGCCTCTTTCCCACTCTCCCTCTGTGCCTCTTTCCCACTCTCCCTCTGTGCCTCTTTCCCACTCTCCCTCTGTGCCTCTTTCCCACTCTCCCTCTGTGCCTCTTTCCCACTCTCCCTCTGTGCCTCTTTCCCACTCTCCCTCTGTGCCTCTTTCCCACTCTCCCTCTGTGCCTCTTTCCCACTCTCCCTCTGTGCCTCTTTCCCACTCTCCCTCTGTGCCTCTTTCCCACTCTCCCTCTGTGCCTCTTTCCCACTCTCCCTCTGTGCCTCTCTTCCCCACTCTCCCTTCTGCTCGGGCTGCGCTGCGCGCATGCGCGGCTCGAGACGCGCTGCGCGCATGCGCGGCTCGAGACGCGCTGCGCGCATGCGCGGCTCGAGACGCGCTGCGCGCATGCGCGGCTCGACCCGCGCTGCGCGCATGCGCGGCTCGAGACGCGCTCTGTGCAAGCGCAGCTACTGCTGCGCAATGCGCAGTTTATCATTGGCAAACTGCGATTCGTCGCAAGCGTGACGACGAATCGCAGTTTGACAATTATATTATGTGATCATGATGGACCTAAGCACTATAGGGAACAAAAAACAGTTATCTTCCCTCCACTTTGTTTTTCCTCTTAGGCGCCTGCCCGCAGCTTTGTTTTTCCTCTTAGGCGCCTGCCCGTCACTTTCGTCTCTTCCGAATGCCCGCCACGTTCCTCTTTTCCGCCTGTCTCCCACTTTGTTGTTAAACCGTAAAATCCCATATATCACCCCATTACCAGAGACTGCCTATCTTTACTGCTCACTCTTCATGTCAGTCACCACATCACCGCTATCACTTCACACCATACAACAGACACCCCCAGCCCATCCTGCACCCTGATATCTAGGTCCGGTGTATGCGGCTGAACCCATCCATCCAGAACTCACTCAGGTTGGTGATGGTGCTTGGCATTTCCTTCAGATTCCTGTCCAGGGCCCCACCTAATAGCTGCCCTTTCTTCAATCTTTCTTGTCTTTGGTTTTAATCAAATGATAAAGCGCGCCATGTACACAGCTCCATCCAAAAGTTGCGGGCAGACAGTAAGAAAGATCAAAAACATTTAAAGGACCACAGTTTTGTTCTATAGTAGGTCCTTTCCCTCTTCACCTATGCAAAAGATTGGCAGCAACACTGCCACCTCCAACCGCTAGATGGCGCTGCTATCTTTCGGAATACTGCTGCACATTGCCAATAAGGCACACTGACAGAAGAGGCTTTGAGCTATGAGAGGTGCCCTCGAGGGTCAAGTGCCAGCGCCGGACATATCGATGACCTCGCTGTCGATTCAGCGACGTCGAGTAGCGCCACGTCTGAGGGGGAAATGCCGGTGCCATCTAGCGGCTACTTGCTGGCACTGCAGCTGTCAGTGCTGGCAATTTTCTTGCGCATACACAACGGGATAGATCCCTATATTATTCTCTTTTGAAGAACTTGACTTAATAATGTGCAAACTAACTAAATACAGACTATAGTTTTGTTTTAATGATGCCACAGAGCTGGGAGGAGCTGTAGATTCAAATAGCATACTTGACAGGGTAAGCCCCTATAGATTAATCCTTCCCCTCCAGCTTCAGACAAACTACCAGTCTAAGATTGAATCCCCTGTAACAGTCTGCTAAATGTATGATTTTCTTATAAATTATTTTCTTTTGTCTTGCATAGCTACTAACGTTATTTTGCTACATAATTCACAGGCATGTGAACTTTTTTCCAAACTACAGTGGCCCCTTAAATAATGATTCAGACTTATTCATATATTTACATAAGGTTAAAAATGCATTAGGACCACTAAAATAATAACATTAACTAGATGCTGTATTATTTTATTTAGGCATTGGTCATTAATAAAATCCATATTAAATTATTTAAAGTTTGAAAGAAAGTTTAATCTAGAATATTGCTTTTTTTAGATTCAACTGCTGTTGACATTCATCCACTATGATGTGCATTGGAGGAGGTGAAATTGTCTAGCAGGCAGTTGCTAAAATGTACCACCAAAACAATCATTTCAGTTGGCCGGACACTTGTTTTTGTTAGAATTGTGCTGTGAGGGCAGCCTGTTAATCATTGTTTATTATTTTATCCCATCTAATTCTTTTTAATGCCTTTTATACTTATCTTTTGCCGCCCCCCCCCCCCCCCCTCCTTAATTACCTTCTCAATGTGGGGATAGACACTCAGCTGATTTGCCACCCTTAAAATGTGTTTAATATTTTTACAATTTATTAATTATGAATTGTATTAATGATCAATGTGCATGGTCCATTCACATTACTATGACCAACAGCTAATATCCAGAGTAACTTCTGTGTGCAGAACGAACAGCAGCTAGACAGCGTGGCAGTGAGTCAATAAGATGCTGGTAGGTTGGCAAGGGTATCTGGAGACAAGCAGACTGCAGTGCATCCGACAGCTACTGCAGAGTGCAGGTAAAGGATCCATACGGCGAACATGGAGATCAAGGTGGTACCACAACTTGATGGGTTTCAAGTCCGGGGAATTTTGAAGCCAGGAAAGTGCTTGGAAATCTTCATGTTCCTCCAACCACTTCTGGATAATTCTGGCCATATGACATGTTGCATTGTCCTGCTGGAAGATCCTATCCCCTCCAGGGAAGACAGTCAACATGTATGGGTGTAGTTGATCTGCAAGGATGGATAGATAACCGGATAGGTTGAGAGCGCCTTCCAGAGGTATGAGTGAACCCAGACAATGCCAAGAAAACATTCCCCAGAGCATAATGCTGGCCCAACCAAGCTTGTGTACTTCCAACAATGGTTGCAGAGTGTTTGTTCTCTGAGGTTTTACGCCTAACTTGACAACGTCCTTCCAGCCGATAGAGCCGAAAACATGACACATCAGAAAAGGCAACCCTTTGCCAATCAGAAGAGGTCCAATTTTGATACTGTCTTGCAAATTGAAGCCGTTTCTGCCGATGAACCCTCGTCCGCATGGGAGCAGTGACCATCCCTTTGCCCCATATGCAACTGGCTTGGCTGTACTGTCATTTTAGACACAAGTCTGGTGGCCCCCCCTGGTTCTTTTGGATGGTAGTTGCTCAACTGTAGGGTGTCTGTTGGCCCTCACACATTTTTCAGCCAATGTTCACCTCTTACAGCAATGGCACATGATGCTCCACAGTTTTGCTGCAGTTTGTTCGCAATAGAGCAGTTTGTCCCGTCATGGTACACTTTAACCACAGCAGCATGTGAACAGTTCACAAACTGCGCTGTTCCAGCAAAAAAGACACCCTTTGTCCGAATGCCAATAATTACCGTATTGGTCCGAATATAAGCCGCACCTTTTTTCAGATTTTTGAGCTTGCGAGTTAAGGGTGCGGCTTATATTCGCGACCGTAAAAAAAATCATTGCCGATTTGCAAACTTTGCTTGTAACGCGAATGCAAAATTACTGCTGATTTGTGCGATGGCGAGTTAAGGGTGCCGATTTTCGTGCTTTAGACTGCGGTATTGAATAGCGATTTACGGTTTTAGTGATTCTAACATCCTGTAACCTGCAAAAAAAAGCTACAGTGCTAATTAGAAAGCCTGTTTCTTGCAATGGCTGATCACTTTGAGAGTCTTTTTGTCTCCAATTCTACGGTTGCTATTTTTTCCCCTTGAACTTTACGGGTGCTGCTTATATGTCGGTGCGGCTTATATTCGGACCAATACGGTATCCCTTTTTCAAAATTGGATAAATCACACTTTTTACCCATGACATACATAGTTGACATCTTTGCAGAATGCCTACATGTCACCTTATATAACCACCAAGCCAGATAACGACACGTGCCGTATTGCATTGGATATGTGCCGCTGACGTCAAAAGTAGGCGGTGGTCATAATAATGTAACTCAACCCTGTATAATTAAAATAACTAACTTTTTTGTTAGGGTGTCGCAGTGTTCCTTTAACCTTCCTGGCGGTATGATTATGTCAGTATTTAGAATGTTAAAGCGGTACATAAAAAAATACTGACATAATCATACCGCCCTTTCCCCCTTATCCTCATCTCTTCCCCTCCTCCTTTTTTCCCCTTATCCTCCTCCTCCTCTCCTTATCATCCTCCCTCCTTACCCCTTATCATCCACCACCCTCCTCTCCCTTATCCTCCTCCCTTCCCTCCTTTAAGAACTAAGTCCTGAGAGGGGTGCTTCTAATGGTAGGTAAATCCATTATTTACAGACACAGTCTCACAAACATTTAAGATATTACAAAGCATCTCACACATTATCATTTTATGTTAAAGTAATCATTTTCTCTGTAATTCAAATAATTTTTACTTTCCATCAGTGTTTTTTGTCTGTGAGAAATGCCAATGTGGGCCGGATTATATTGCTGCAGAGAAGTTATCAGCAGTTTTCGTACAAAACCTCAACTGAAGTCTATGAGCCGTATTTTTCTTAAAGCTTGTAATAATTCTATGCATAATTATATATCCTCGCTCATATAACATATTTAGTGAGCTTCTTGTCTTTTCATTTACAGGAATGAGTTCAAACATTTTCAAAGACTGACTATGACTCCTACTGTAAAAGGTAATGCTTCATTCTGCGCTATTTAAATTAGAGCTTAAATGCCCTTTATCTCCATGCCCTAAAATGTTGAAATAGATCTGTAAACAGGATTTATATTTGTACAACTCGTATCTTCACTTCAGGACCACTGTGAAGAGGTTACAGAAATAAATCTGCCAAGTTAAAGGGACATGGACCATTTCGGACAATACCAAAGTTGTTTTTTGCGGGAATAAATATTAAAGGGATATGTAAGTTTCCTAGATTATGAATGCATCTGATAGAGGAGAATTAATAGTATATAAAAAAAAACATTTTAAACACTTAACTTAAAGTTAGCAAAATCTATTGTTTGGGCCAATCAGGTTAGATGAAAGATTTGAGACCGCACTATGTTAGTTGCTATGGCAACAGCACACTGCATAGTCTAGGTATGAGTCATATCCCAGCAGATAAATAAGGTTGAAAGAAGACTTTCAGTCCATCAAGTTCAACGTTTTAAGATCTCCTCTGATCTGCAATATGCAGATTAAATATTAATTAATTAGTTGTTAATTAATTATTAATCAATTATTTATTTTATTTTTAATTATTAATCCAGAGGAAGGCAAACAGAAAAAAAAAACAAGTGAGACTTAGCCAATCGTCTCTAAGGAAAAAAAAAAAATCCTTCCTGACCCCAGATACTGGTGATCGGATTTCTCCCTGGATCAATACTGTCTCTCTAATTATCCATGATAACCCTGAATTCCCTTTTTAATTAGAAATAAATCCAGTCCTCTTTTAAAAGTCATCTATCGAATCCGCTGTCACCACCTTCTTTGGTAGAGAATTCCACAGTTTAACCACCCTTACGGTGAAGAACCCTTTCCTTTCTTTTTTGCTTCTAACCTCAAAGGAGGCCCTCTTGTCCGTTGAAAACATCCTGGTGCAAAAAGTTCACTTGACAAAAATTTATGTCGACCCTGGATATCTTTATATAAGGTAATCCTTAAACCCTTTAGATTGTAAGTTTGCAAGTTTTCAATCTTATGTCGGTGCATTGGAAACCAGCACAATGTACATTTGATTTTAGGCTCAAAAACAGAGCCCTCCATTCTTTATAAGGTGTTAATTTTGTCTTTGCCATGTACTTAACCCCTTGTATAGTGCTAAGGAATATGTTGGCACTTTACAAATAAAGATAATAATAATAATCAGATCACATCACCTAACAGCAAAAAAACATGCCTGGGATATTCGTGACCTAACCAGATAACCCCAAGCTCTGGTGTAACCAGTAAGAAAACCAGACCCCTCATACAAGGAGTGGAATTAGGGTGTGGATGAAATATTTTTGAGTTTGAAAATATCTGCGTAAGAAGTTTCCAGTCTGTCTGAACTAAGGAAAGATGCATGTGAATTTCATGTATCCTAATTAAAGGGACCTGATTTTTCCTGCCTCTCCATGAATGATGTCTTGATTTGAATTACTTGAAGCTGAGAGATTGAACACAAAAGTCATAACCTCGAGGGAGAGTCTTGGGATGGACGTGGCCCCTCATCTCTGGTTAGTGACACTTAGACCCTCCATTCCCCTTTTTAGAATTTGTTGCTCTTTGTACTTTTTCCAGCTCTAAAATTTCCTCTTTATGAAGTGATGCCTAAAATTGTACTACATATTCCAAATGAGGGCGTACAAGGAATTTGTATAGTGGCAGAATTATGTTTGCTTCCCTTGCTTCTATACCCTTCCTAATACTTGCTAATATTTTATTTGCCTTTACAGAGGCTGCTTGGCATTGAGCACTGTTACCTAGGTGGTTGTCCACAAGTACTCCCAAATCCCTTTCAATATCTGATACCCCTAGATTTGCTCCATTAAGGTTATAAATTGCATGGCTATTTTTCCTTCCCTAATGCATAAGTTTACATTTATTTGTATTAAATATCATCTGCCATTTAGTTGCCCATTTCTCTAAATGCAAATACCTTTTGGAGGGAAAGTACATAATGTTCTGATATAATTACCTTGCACAACTTAGGACTGGAAAGTATTGTCTCCATTTTGCTGATGATACAAAGTCATTAATAAATATGTTAAATAGGGGAGGACCTAACACTGAACACTGAGTAACCCCACTTACCACATTAGTCCAATCGGAGTATGTTCCATTTACAACAACCCTTTGCTTCCTGTCTTTTAGTCTTCTCTCAATCCAACATAACAAAGTCAGAGGTGCTCATCAGAGAACGAACTAACCTTAATAGGTTAGTTCTATAGCCATGATAAGCTACTCTGAGAGCAACCTCTTTTAGCTCACTTGTGCCCTTCACATGGAGAAATATCCTGTAGTATATCAGTCTGGTCCAACTCAAAAGAGTGAACCAGCCCCGAAATACCAGGAAATTTTACCCTGAACAGGAGAAACAGCAAACCCCAGACTCGTTTCGGCCTTTATGGGCCTCGTCAGTGAGGTGCAGCTGAACTTTATGCAAATTACCCGTAGGGCTTGGTCTCCCTAGGGGTAATAGGGTACTCCAGACGTGGATCCCTTGCTCACTGTGCCTTAGGGAGTTCAGCTGCACCTCACTGACGAGGCCCATAAAGGCCGAAACGCGTCTGTGGTTTGCTGTTTCTCCTGTTCAAGGTAGAATTGCCTGGTATTTCGGGGCTGGGTCACTCTTTTGAGTGGGACCAGACTGATATACTACAGGATATTTCTCCCTGTGAAGGGCACAAGTGTGCTAAAAGAGGTTGCACTCAGAGTGGCTTATCATGGCCATAAAACTAACCTATTAAGGTTGGTTTGTTCTCTGATGAGCACCTCTGACTTGTTTTTTTCTCTCAATCCATTAACAAATATTTACTGCAATTCCAGCATCCCTTAGTTTGCACAGTAGTTTTTCATGTGGCCTTTGCAAAATCCAAAAAGACTACATCTACTGAGTTGCTTGGTCTAAATTCCTACTAACCTCTTCATAGAAACTAATTAATCTGTTTGACATGACCTATCCCTCATTAATCCATGCTGACTCCTACCTATTTAGCTCATCTGCCTTTTCCTGGTCACTAATTATCAGACGGCCTGTTTCAAATTGTAATGCTCCTATAGCTTCCTTCCTCACCTTCTTCCCATTAATAAATTTTAAAAATATTTTAGAGTAAGTCTTACTCTCCTTTGCAACTAACTTCTCATTTTCTATTTATCGAGTCTAATAGCCCTTTTACAAGCCTTGTTGATTTCCTTGTACTCACGTAAAGCAGTCTCTGTCCCCTCTTGTTTGTATAATTTAAATGCCAGTTTTTTACTCCAGATTTTGATTAGCCACATTGGATGTGATTTACTCATTTTACTATTATTCCCACATGGTATAATGTGATAAGTATGTATGTTTAGTAAGGATTTAAATGTTGTCCATTTATGTTCCGTATTTCTATCCTTCAGTTCTTTGTCCCAGTCTATACATTGTATTGCTCCCCCTAGACTGTTAAATCTGCTTAAAATGTAAGAGTTGTTATTGGCCCCTTAGAGTTTTTTTTTTATTATTCAATCTTAAATGAGACTGTGTTGTGGTCACTTTTTCCCAAAGCTACCCCTATTTTTACTGGAATTTGCTCTTCCGCTATTTAACTCTACCCACAAACATTCAACATTATCTCTATCTCTAGTTTCAGCATAAATATCTTCTCTGACTATAGGCTTAAATTCATGCTTAACATACAGATAAATCTCTCCTCCTCTTTTACCATTGCCCCAATCTCTCCTAAGTAGGTTATAACCATCCAGTCTAGCAGCCCAGTCATGAGAATCATCCCACCATGTTTCAGTAATGCCAATTAAATCCCATTTCTCATTAACTGCTATTAATTCTAACTCACCCATTTTTCCTAGCAAGCTCCTGGCATTAGCAAGCATACACCTTATGTTCTGTGTTTGTAATTTTGAAGTGCCTGCCACTATACTTAGTAATACCTCCCTATTGACTAAACTAATCTTCTCCCTTCTACACCCCATGACTAGTTAATGCATTTCTTACCCCCTCTACACTTTCTACCCTCATTATGTCTTTTAAGTTCATACATGTCACAGGATGAAAACATTTTTACAATTTGTTTGCTTGAAATTAATCTTAAAATTAATTTTAATAAACTTACCCAGACGTTAGCAGTGTCCTATATTTTCTTCATAATTTGGATGCAAAGTTCTTGCAATAAAATTATATCTCATACCAATACTAAGAGAAGTCAGTGTTAGTATTTATTTATTTTTTCCCATGTACATAGCTGTAGCCCATAAGATGAAATCTTCATAAGAAACAGGAGAAGGCTACAATGAATAGCATAGTCTTTACATATAAGTACAATCAATGCTCCTGGCGTAGGGTCATGTAGAGTCAAACACAAATGAACAACTGAACTAAAAGCACTGCTGCAGTTCTAGGGTTTGGAGCAATAACAGAAACAAGCTTGATTATCAATCCTTGATTATCCTTTCCACTTAAATATAAAGCCTTTTTTTTATTTTTATTTTAATTGCTCTGCAATGTTTTCAGAAGGGCTGATAGTGCTTGGCAGCAGTAAAGAAGCCAGCTCTTGCTGCAGATCCCCCTACCACTCCTGCTGGAAGTCAATACTAAGTATCAACTACAGCTGTAGGTTTTTTATTTGCTGATGGTCAGAGGTCTTCTCTCCTTCTCTCACCTGTGACAATGCCCAAACATGTAATTGGATACAATAGGCAGATTGAAATGCTGTGTTTCTATAGGCTAGTATGGGTTGCAGATGTAGACTGCTCTGGGGGTGTGGAATTTCAGATTTCAGTTTACTGTAAATCTGTAAGTATATTGAATCAGTCTAATGCATGTTTTTCTGTTAATCGGTGTCTGTTAGATTAGAAATATTTAAAATCAGGGAAACTTACATATACCTTTTTAATGGTGAACTAAAAAACAGGTTTAAGGTTTAACATGAAAAGTGTGTACACTGCCCATTAACATCATACATTGCATCTATAATATGGAGTTTTGAACCATCATCCTTGTAACATGCAAGTTTATTTCTGTAATCCAGCAATAACTGTGTGCGCCACAAGATGTCAGTCTGAAAGCAATAATCTCACAATAAAAACTCAAGGCTGTGACCATTTTTGAGTTCAAAGCCAATGTATTAATTGCTTTTTTTTTTTTGACAGACAAGCAAAATGCAGTAATAATGGGAAGAAAAACATGGTTCTCTATACCTGAGAAGAATCGCCCTTTAAAGGAAAGAATAAATATTGTTTTAAGCAGAGAACTTGAGTAAGTAAAACATTGTTTGTTTATGTAACATTCATTGATATAATGTTTTTATCTTGTCTGATACACAGAAAGGGAGGATCATCATGCACGCTTTATATAGGAATGATACTTAATGAGTCTTCCTTGTGACATGACTTCTATGGGGGGAGTTCAAACCATCGTGGGTAATCAAAAGGCCAGTGCAAGCAATTTTCCATGTTAAACTTATGTTTTTGTAAACTATTAATTGACAAAATACATGTGCAAGCCATAGCAAAGTGGCCTGAAAACATAATTTAAAACACAGTTCATTAATAATGGCCACTGATGTACACCTCCCCATCTATTTCATTGTCCTGAGCACTAGTGAACGGAAGTGGAAGATTTCAACTGTGGTAACCTTATTCAAGTGTTACCAAGACAGCCTAACCAATATTATTATATTACTAGCGAACTGCCCGTCAAAAAATAACGGCAATAGAATTGTAAGTCAAGGAATGGTGTTTGGCACACAATTTTTTTTTTTCCCTGATTGCCAGCCTTGTGGTGAGCGCCTTTGGCGCTCATCGTGTGGCTGGCAATGATCGCCTTTGCCATTTATTGCGATCGTGTGTTGTGGTGTTTTGTATATATGTATGTTTTAATGATAATTAATTACTAAATAAATGAAATCATAAATTAATATACTTTACGTATTTGTAGTTAATATATGCAGCAAGCAATGTGCTGAAGAGCTAACAATCTGTTTTGATGTTCCTGCAGCATACAATGTAGATTTGCAGTGTTGTTGAGCTGAGGTGTAAGTGTCAGCAATGTGTGTAGTGTAAATAGGCTGCATGCGGGAGGAGAAGCCGTTAGTGTGGCTGTGTACTTCCGCATTGTGTAAGTTAGTGTTGGGAAATGGCGGCGAATGTGTATGTGTTACGTAGGTGTGAATGATTTTGCGTCCTTGGTAATAGTGTATGTTGTAGCCCGTACGGCTTTTTGTAAAAGTCGTATATACTTGGTGGTGTTTTGCGGCTTTAGGTAGTCATGTAGCCTTGTTTTCGTTTTTTTGGCGGACATTTTTTCTCTCTCTTAGGGGAATTGTAGTTAAATTGACGTGTAAGATAAATTGACGATGTCCTGGGTGTCCCCCTTTGCTGTGTGTGATGATTTTATTTTTGTGTGTATTTAGTGTTTTAGTGTTTTTCGTTGTGCGCGGTTCGGCCGTTAAGTTGGTATTTATTGCGGCTCGTATTTAGTTTTATGCAAGTGGTGGTTTCCTTTTGTAAGTGTTACAGGCCGTATTTTTTTCCTGAATTTTTTTCAAAGTGCTACGGGTCTCGCAGTGTGAATTGTGTATTTGAGTTTTGTGTTCATGTATAGTCCCGCGGGTCATAGGTATGTTGGTAAAGTGCTACGGGGTCGTAGGGATGAGCTCATCTCCACCAGTGCAAGGAGTGCCTTTGGCGCACCTTGCCTGGCCGCAACTGGCCCGCAGTTTCCCCATTGCATTAGCAACGGATTCTGCCAAGCCCGGCTGATGACAACTATATTTGTGATTGCGATTTGAAATCTTTCACTTACTTCCAGTAGTGCTTAGGACAACAGAGAGGTGGAGCGGGGTGCAGCAATTGCCATTAGTGAGGCAAACTTTAAATTATAGTTTCAGGCTAAAGATGAACATATATTTATAATGTGATTTAATGATTTTTCTCTTAAAGGACCACTCTACAATTACATAACATTTATGTTTAAACTGGCTAAAAGCATAATAAAGCTGGATGGAAAAGTCAAAAAGCTAGTTTTTGATTGGGGGGAAAAAAATAATAGATTTTGATGCCTCTGTCGGACTTTATGATACATAGATGGAAGCTGTTTGTGAGAGCGGCATCTACATTTCTGGAAAGATGTTGTTGCATAGCTTGATGTCTTGCTTCTGGAAAAGTATCCACATATTAAGCTCTGGATTTCTGCCTGTTCTTTCCTCCCCCAACACTCCCTCCACTCATAATCACAACCCCCACTTCCATGAGGAAATGATGTCACAAACTCCAAATGAGTTATTGTGCTAGACCGAATATTAAAAATTTCAGATTTTACCAATAAATCCATATCTCTGTAAGCTGTTAGTTTGGTACGCACGTGACAAACAAGTGCCCCCTTTTCTTCAGCTATAGTGATCCTTTAAAATGGGGAGCTTCAATCACACTTTAGTTTTGGAGGGGTGATTGGAGATTTATGGTTATTACAACCTCTCCTCCAAACTTAAGCATCTGATATTAACACAAGGAGCAGGTTGAAGAGAAGAGAAAAGTTGAGGATGAGACAAAGCTGGCACAGCCCCAAAATAGACTCCTTATACAAACATGGTATAGATTTGAACACATTTTGAAGAAGCATTGATAGTTTCCATGGTAATACTTTTCTCTGTCCCTTTCTCAACCATGCAAAAGTACCTTTTTTCATTTTTTTATGTACTGTATACATATTTGTATCTATTTTAAACCTTTTCGGCTTTTGACTTTTAGCAAAAAATCAAAATGAATGCAGAGTACAGTATTTTTATTAATTCAGGTGTATACTGCATGTACAATGAAAGGTAGACCTTCGAATACAAAGATTGAAAGTGCTTTTTACCTTTTAAACACATTTTAGTATCCTTGATTTGTGTAATTAGTAATGAGGTGCAGATAATCTCCCTGGCCCTCATTCAATTGCGATTTGGCCAATTGAATAGGGCTCTAAATAAGCACATAACATATTTTTTTTAAATAAGTTTTTAGTTAGTGAAAACCTTGCTTTTGGATAGATGTTTACTAAGTAAAAACTTCTTTAATAAAATATGTTATGTGCTTATTTAGACCCCTATTCAATTAGCCAAATTGCAATTGAATGAGGCCCCCTGACATTAATCGGCCAGGGGCATACTAGTTTGGTCTCCTGGCAAATGTCCTCATACAATGGATATAAAAAGTTGCAGGTTTTTGTGATGTAAAGTCAGAAATCAAGACACATTGTCAGACATTTTTTCCATCTCTAATCTGACATCGCAGCCAACAAAATTCAAGAGAAAAACAGACCAAAAAATGATTAGGAAATAAATTCAAATTTAAAAACAAAAAAAAAAACCCTTGTTGCATAAGTGCTCACCTAGAAGTCCAACATACACATTTTTTTTTTTTTTATAGTATACCCATAAAAGATCTGTCTTTACTCACTGAAACGTTCCAAATAGTCCAAACAAAGGCCTGCCTCTATAACTCATGCACGCACACACTGTATTTTGAAGTACTATATGTATTAACTTGTACATCTAGTATCAATAGAAACATTGTGCATGAGCTATGGGGGCAGACCTTTGGAGGAACTGTTTGAAAGGTTTTAGTGAGTAATAACCGCTTTTAAGCACTTGTTAATAAAATGATTAAATAAGCTCTTAGGTAGTTTATTTTAAAGACAACAAATGTTCCATATTCCCCCCCCCAGCCTTTACAGGCCTTAAATGTAAAACCAAATATTTTTTAAACTATACTTCTATTTATTCAAATGTGTACATGATTATACAAATATAACTTTATTCTGATATATCAACAATCCAGTTCCTTGGATACAGAAGATGAAAAGAGGTTCATTACATATTGAGTGGAGTGGTGTGGTTTATAAGTACGCTGTTTATGTGAGTTATATTGAAATTAAAATTACTTCAATAAAAACATCTTTGCTTCTTCATATTTTTGTAATGCATTGCAGCAAGCCCCCAGAAGGTGCTCATTATCTTGCAAAGAGTCTGGATGATGCAATAGAAATCCTGGAGTCTATGGAATTAAAAGAAAAAGTAGATCTCATCTGGATCATTGGTGGTAGTTCCCTTTACAAGGTAAGCATCAGTATGTAAAGTTACATTGGAAAGTTTGCACACTATTCATGGTTTGGTAGCAAAAGCATTAGAAGAATTATAATTTCTTATCTGTTTCTGTTAATATGTATAACCTTTTATTATGCAGTTTTTACTTTTTTATATCCATGGTTCTGTTTTTTTTCCCATTTTTTTTTTTTCAAGATTTTAATCCTAATCAAATATTTTTATTTTTAGCCGTACTTGCTTCCTTTTTAGATTTTAAGCCCACATCTGTTTCTTTTCTTTAAAACTAAGCTCTGTGTGAAACAAAATAATACCTTATATAAGCTGACCTTTTACCCTTCCTTCTGTAATTTATTGAACAAAAAAAATATACAAAACAACTAAGTCAGAGGTGCTCATCAGAGAATGAATTAACCTTAATAGGTTAGTTCTATAGCCATGATAAGCCACTCTGAGAGCAACCTCTTTTAGCTCACTTGTGCCCTTCACAGGGAGAAATATCCTGTAGTATATCAGTCTGGTCCCATTCAAGAGAGTGACCCAGCCCCAAAATACCAGGCAATTCTACCCTGAACAGGAGAAACGGCAAAATCCAGACGCGTTTCGGCCTTTATGGGCCTCGTCAGTGAGGTGCTGCTGAACTCCCTAAGGCACAGTGAGCAAGGGGTCCAGCAAAAATTTCTAAAGGCAGTACAGAATATATATATATATATATAATATATATATATATATATATATATATATATATATATATATATATATATATATATATATATATATATATATAAATACACTTTAATGTTTTGCTCTGAATACTATCACAGACATAAACAGCTTGATGTTGAAATGTTGCTCATTACTAAACTGATTTCAAAAGAACATTATATCTTCCATTCTCCATGGTTATAGTGAATCAATCGCAAGCTGGCAACTGTGATCCTTAAAATGTATCAATACATTTTTTTTCTCCACATACTCTGCTTGGAAAGTATTTGAAAGTGAGGAAATTCAAAGACCAAGAGAGACTATTTATAAATGTCACACACATTGCCCATTTATAATCCAACCTTTAAAGCTTTCCAAGCTTTTTGTTCCACGGCATTCATTTTAGGTAGGTACTCATGTTCTGAAAATACTAATTTAATCTATATTGTATTATAGAGAGAGTGGGGTATGTGTACATGAATAAGTGTCATGTAACTAACTTGGGCTATATAAAATATCTAAATCTTTAAGGGATGTACCATGCTTGAGAGAGAAAATGGTGGAGGGTGTGCAAATTATTTTTTTTCTGAGGAAAAAGCCAATATATGAGACTATTTTCATGAATTAAAATATAAGGGGCTCATTATTGGCCATGGTTATTTACACTTTATCTTGTTAAAGTGACAGCAAAGGTTTGAATGGTATATTTAAAAATGGTAGGCTCAAAAGACCAATAGGAAGCTCTCACTAGTCTTTGCTGCTGCATGTATCTAGCACCTTTACAAACTATCCATGCCTAAAAATTACAAAATAATTGTATGTGCACATTCAATTTATAGTGGCTGACCTCCTTGTTTAGGGACTATATACCAAAATGTAATTTGGATAGCTTTATTACTCTATTGAGTCACAGTATTTGATTGCTATATATATATATATATATATATATATATATATATATATTGCCCTACCTATATATTTATACACTGCGTTAGTCGTTAAATGATTGACATCGAAGCCATTTTCTCTATTTTAGTGACTCAGAATACTGATTAATGGCACGATTTATACCTCTGGTGGATAGTATTTATTTACAGCAAATTATATATTTGTCATGCATTAAACATCTACACCCCTACAATGTTTAAAGGCACAATAAATTCAGTACAATTTGGAGAACACCATTGTAAAGATATCATAAAAGCATGTTGAAATACTTTTAGAATGTTCAAAATACTTGCATTTTCCCCTGAAAATTCAATGAACTTGAGTCTGTATTAACATGAGTCACTGACCACTCAGTTTCAGCTCTGTGTAGTAATCAAAAGAAAACTAAATGTTAACCCTAAACAAATTAGTCTATGCAGGTCATTGAATTCTGGAAACCTCTAAACAGGTAAGTTGTGGGTTAACTTTTGAATGCTCCTATCGATCAGTGTTATTAACCATGAAACTACCAGCAGGCAGGATAGACTGTGTTTGTAAACAGATTTACAACTTTTGTTGGCTGTCATTAGTGTAATAAAAAAATAAAAAATAACATACAATCTTGTGCTTTTTCACACCCTGAAGAGCATTTACAGTGCAGTAAATCGCCCTTTGAAGGGAACACTGTCGTGGTAAAACAAGTCATGGCCCTTTTTTACGTTTTATCTAGCATGTAGATCACGGGTACCTACTGCCCACTTTTGATGATAACATTTGCTTGCCGCCCACCGGTGGTGCAGTAACTCAATTTACCATAATTTCTGGTTACATAAATCATATAACCCTCGCTATGTATCGCCCTGTACTTACTATATTGTGATCCGGTCCTGACTGCTGTCCCTAGCCTCTCTCACCAGCTCTACAACCAGTCAAGCGTGGTGCTGCGGGTCTCTGGTGTGTGAAGTCACTCGTCAGCGACGACACATCGCGATTACCCAACTGCCCGCCATGAAAACTTGAATGGGCTGTAGGGACCAGGTTGACTACCACTGACATAGATTATTCTATAAGCCATATTTGACAAGAATATATAAAGTTATGAATTTATTTTATTTTCCCACTGCTCACCTCTAAGGGTTGACATGTTGGGCTCTCTCTTTCATTTTTATTTTCTGTTGCTTAGAAAACTTATATTGAAGTAATACAATTTGTGATTGTGTTCATTTTGCCCTAAACAGATGCATGTTAGAGAAAACATTGGAATCCATTGTACGTTCAAAAGTTTGTCAATTAGGGTAGTATTGGGTGTAGAAGTAGGACAATAAACACTCTGCATTGTTTATTTTTAAACATAATGATGATGGTTTGAAATTATATTTTACATTTAAAACAAGCAAAGGTTTTTTATGATTTAAGTAAGTTCATAGAACATTAGTGTCCCTTTTTACATCCTGTTATTTTGCTGACATCTCCTGATACCATTACACATTTTAACATCTCTTTTTACTGTCCTAGTAAAATTATGGGTCTAATTTATTAATACCCAGTGCATTTCTTTCATTTCCTTAACGGCACTATATAAAGCAAGAACTATAGAATTGTGTGAATCGATATTTACAGTATTTTTTTGTCCTAATGAACGAAAAGTTAGTATAATGTCAGCTGTTTAATGCAGAAGTTAATGTGTTTTTCTTTAAAGCAGACACATTTTGACTACCTGAGGTAGAAAAAAGCTCCCCATACAGACACGTTTTCAGTATGAGACGCGTGGGCTGCTACTTTTCCATGGATACAAGCTACCTGCAGGGAGTTAAATATGACTCACATGCAAACTCTTGATCCAAAGTAATGTGGATTAATTCCTTTTCTTATAACTTTCACATAATGTGCCTTTGGGCTCCATCTGATTAGATTCTAGCTTTACTATTTCGTACACAGAGCTTTTTTTTTTTTTTTTTTTTTTTTTTTATAGCTCTGCATGAATAATTTTCTTATCTTTGCCTGTACAGATATACTTCCTATTAATCTTAATTAAAACTAATGTTTTGTGTTAAATATTTGTAACGTTTCAGAACCTTTATTAATAATTTCTGAATGTCAGCTGGTAAAGTCTACATTTTGGTTAATTACTTATGACTGCCTTAATCCTCAGGATTAATCCTCAGGATAGTCTAATGCATTTTGAATTCCTTTCCTTTTATTTGTCCCAACTTTAATATTCTAGGTGTTAAGGTGTTTTATCTAGATGTGCATAATAAAACTTAGTATTAGGAACCATTTCCTATCCACTGCATAATGTTTACTGGGAGAGAGGCAGAGAGCACATAGAGCTCACAGGGAGTGAGAGGGCGCAAAGAGAGAGTGAGAGGGCGCAAAGAGAGAGAGTGAGAGGGCGCAAAGGGAGAGAGTGAGAGGGCGCAAAGGGAGAGAGTGAGAGGGCGCAAAGGGAGAGAGTGAGAGGGCGCAAAGGGAGAGAGTGAGAGGGCGCAAAGGGAGAGAGTGAGAGGGCGCAAAGGGAGAGAGTGAGAGGGCGCAAAAGGGAGAGAGTGAGAGGGCGCAAAGGGGAGAGAGTGAGAGGGCGCAAAGGGAGAGAGTGAGAGGGGCGCAAAGGGAGAGAGTGAGAGGGCGCAAAGGGAGCGAGTGAGAGGGCGCAAAGGGAGCGAGTGAGAGGGCGCAAAGGGAGCGAGTGAGAGGGCGCAAAGGGAGCGAGTGAGAGGGCGCAAAGGGAGCGCTGGGGGGAGAGGGCGCAAAGGGAGCGCTGGGGGGGAGAGGGCGCAGAGGGAGCGCTGGGGGGAGAGGGGCGCAAAGGGAGCGCTGGGGGGGAGAGGGCGCAAAGGGAGCGCTGGGGGGAGAGGGCGCAAAGGGAGCGCTGGGGGGGAGAGGGCGCAAAGGGAGCGCTGGGGGGAGAGGGCGCAAAGGGAGCGCTGGGGGGAGAGGGCGCAAAGGGAGCGCTGGGGGGAGAGGGCGCAGGGAGGTAAGGAGAGAGTGCAAAGAAAGGGGGGAGAGGGCGCAGAGAGAGGGGGTTGGGTGTGAGGGCGCAAAGGGAGAGGGAGGGTGAGGGCACAGAGGGAGGGTGAGGGCACAGAGAGAGGGGGGATAGGGCGCCGGTGGGGAGAGCAGGCAGAGGGAGAGGGCGCAGTGAGGAGGGAGGGGGACGGCGGGGAGACGATGCAGAAAGGGAGGGAGACGGAGCAGATAATTGGACATAGCATATGACACTGTCGTTTATGATAGGCAAGTTACTAGTTATTCTAATATTTTGTTCTTTTTTTTTGTTGTTGTTTTCCGAGTTCCATCAACCCTGCAGTATTGGTCTTATATCCCCCTCTTCATTGTCACATGGAGTATCTTAGGCTTTGTGATTTCCATGTCCAAGTAATTATTGAGATTAGTGCAGACTTGGTCCAGATTCAATTCCAAGCCCACAACTCAATCTCAGATGGACGAATGTCTGCGGGTGTGTTGCGGGCTCCCGTTCATCTCAGATTCCGGTGCTATTAAATTGCTCAAGCCCGCAAGTTACTGTCACAAAGCCGGAACTGTAAAACATGCACTGGTTCGTAACAGTTCAGGGAACATGATCAAACAAGCAAGCCCATAACCTTCCATTTCGGATCAGCAAATAGAAAATGAGACTGTCATTATTACAGCAGTAAAACATGGCGGTTACATGTCAATCAATTAGGTTCAGGGGTCCGATATGAGATCAAACTCTCAAACCCTCAAATAAAGAATTATGAAAATAAATGCCAATACTGTTCTAGTCCATACGGATGGCCTGTTATGTATGAACTCATTGATACCCTTGATCGATTTTAACCCTGAAATGAAACCTGAAAATACATTTAATATCCTTGAGAGTTTGAGACTGTTGTGCAATTAATTCCAATGTCCTACATTGATTTCCCTGTTATTTACAGTGCAGAATTGATTTTTTTATTTGCATTTACAGTGCTACTAATAGTTGTTCAACCCCTTTGCGGGACCTCTCTAGCACTTGTAGGATTTTCTCCTTTTTTTTTTGTTGCCATTTACGTGTTTGAAAACATTTACAGGCTTGGGGAAATTGAGCAATTGAATAGCAATATATTTTTTTAGCCATTGTAACTCTTGTGAAAGTAAAAGATGAAAGGCTTCTGGAGGTTGTAAGTTACGGGTTTAACCATTGCAATATTTTCAAGGCCATAACTTGTAACCCGTTTGGAGCCCGCAAAAAAGACGCCAATTGAAAAGCAAATTAACTTGCGATCTCACTTACGGGCTACCGGATCGCCCAAAACCTCAATTGAATGTGGGCAGTGGACTCCTGTGTCTAAGGGCAGTGGAAGGCAGAAGTAGACTGAAACATACATCACATTAAGGGTACAATTACTTGGTGTTCTGGGGCTGCACTATATCTTGGATATCATTTCTTCTTAGTGGGCCATAGTGCAAGACATTGTTTTACCCTTATTTGCCAGTTATCCGATAAAGCATCTAAAAAAATTGTAATTTATTGCTATGTTAAGAGCTTTATAGTTATTTGGCTATTTCAGTTTTTGTTGTAACATCTAATGTGCAGACTATTTATTTCAAATTTCCTTATGATCATTTTACTTATTTGCCTACATTTTAGGAATACTGGTGAAATAAGAGAAGTGATCTTTTGCTTTATGAATTTTTGAGCGTGATGTGCTGAGCCAATTTGGAAGTTTGATTGTAATTCAATTGAAATAACTTGATTTATTAGGGATAGATAAAACTTGGCTGAATCATTTTGACATAATACTGGCTAGTATACTAGTATAAACTGAGGAAATGAATGGGATGTCCATTATTGAACTCTGTTACGGACTAGTATATACATTAATGACTAAATATTTTTTTCATTAAATTAGACTTTAATTCACCCATTGGCGTTTGTGCACTTTACTATTTTGTACTATAGATTCACCTAGAGCTCTGGTGTCTGCATTTTGGAAAGGAGATTATAGCGAATAATCAGATTGTGAACAGGAGATACTACTTTAAAGTTCTTGATTGCTATAGATAGATAGATAGATAGATAGATAGATAGATAGATAGATAGATAGATAGATAGATAGATAGATAGATAGATAGATAGATATTAATATAAAGGCAGTACCAGCAAATCAGAAATCCTTAAATAAAAAAAAAACCTTTATGCATCATAGAGCATTGTTCATTGAGCCCAGTTTGGCACCATCAGAACAATAGTGGAACAGTCGGATGAAATATTACATGCCAGGTCTGCATAGGTAATGTTTTCCTGTGCTTTCTAAATGTATGGAAAGAGGACACATCCAACCTATAGGACGCAGACCACACTTTTTCGATAACCGTTCTCATTATAGGCCAGCAAATAAAATGTATTTAGCATAAGGATCTAATAGTTAGAAGGTTTAATACAAGAATATACAAATATTCTGTGTTGGTTGCCGCCTTTGTTTTTCTGTAACTGCATTTTGAATGCGGAGGAAGTGCTCAGCAGCTTCAATTAAAAGTACCAATGCTTTAAATAGGATTGATGGGAATCTAATTATATTGGTACTGGAAGTCTTCTTTTGTGGAAGTCTGCATAATTCATAGAAATCACTGCATGTTTGCTTTGAATCTTGCCTTGAAAAAGCTTGAAGATAGACTTGTACTTATCACATTATTGAAGACCATTTCATTATTTACAGTAAATTATATGTAAACACGTTGAACATAGTCTTTTGTGTCTGCAACAGTTTTACACTGTGCAAAATTAACAAATTCTTGTTGCCCTTTGAAGTATTTGCACAGAGTACTCCTATCACCTTTCTCCTCAAATGTAAATATTAACAGCTGCTGCTGTCTAACTCTTTGATATAGTAAGTGTTCCATTAAATGTAGTTGTCGGATGTTCTTTTCTACTGATCCTAAATTGTTATATGTTGAACATGTGTTCCTGTTGCATCTCTCTAATCTCCATAATTAAGCTTTCTCATCAAAAGTATTTAGATGTGTTACATAAGCCTCTTTTGTGTGTTTGTTTGTTTGTTTTTCAATTATTCATTCTTTCAGGAGAGGCACTTTAGGATATAGCCCAGGATGTAGAAATTCATTTATTGACACAATATTGTCAGTCTGCCTATTTTAAATGTGTGTGTTTTGAAATCTTTGCCTCTAAGAGCATAATTAAGCAGGAAAACCAGCTAATTATCAAAAAAAAGAAAAATAAATTCTGATGCCTCTGCAGGACCCTAGAGGGATCCATGATACATTAATGGAAGCTGTGTGTGAGTGAGGGGCCTTTCCATTTCTCAAAAGTTATAGTTTTGTCCTGCTTCTGGGCCAGTGAGAGGGAGTAGGTGTGGTGTCTGCTCCCTTCACACAAATCCTCATCAAGCTCTCAGTATGTGATGAAGCAAACACAAAATGGATTCCTATACTCATAAACTGAATCTTTAAAAAAAAGTTTTATGTCCAACACAGCTGCTAATATTTGTAGCCCCTGTTGAGCCAATCTGGCATGTTGCTGGTCCGCACTAATCTGATTGATCCTTGACCAATGGGCATGGCAGCCATGTGTGCTGGAATTTGAGGGAGGAAGATAAGGGATTGGCCCAGGGGTCTGACGTAATCAGGTCTACTGTCCACAGTACTTGCCAGACTTGATCGGCTTTATCTCACTAACTTATTCCAAATTACAATAGCCATCTGACTTCAACCTAGATGGCGCTGCTAAATCTAAAGGTTTGGAGTCATATGGAGCAGGTTAATAACTTGGATATAGTCTAGAAATTCCACTGCCCTGGGTCATCTGACCTTTATTAGACATGTAGGGGTATTTTCTGGGGTCCAGGTAGTTTGGGGAATTGTTATATCTTTGCCTGGGATTGGTGCTCCAATCAGTGTTTTTATGAATGAGTTCTCATACTTCAGTGTATGGGAGATCTGCACTAAATATCAAACACTTTGTTTCAATTGACGTCTGCTACGCCTGGTTAATAATGTTTGACTCAATTAGCGCATCTAGATAGCCCAAGCATGATGGAGCTATTACTGGTTGGCCATGGGATCTTGCCCGGCAAATGGCAGTTTAGTGTGCCGTGCCTAAAAGGAGCCATGTATAAAGTGACTATGATAATGGGGAACAGTATCTGGTGGGGAAGAATCAGCCAATCTTCACATACACCCTCCCACCACAACGAATACTTTGTGGAAGCAGCTTTTTGCATTTATTACAGCAGGAGATATTTGTGAATACGTCTCAATCAACTTTGCACAGCTGGACTCTGCATTTTTATTCCACTGTCCCTGCAAAAAAGTTAAATCTCCTTTAAATTGCTAGGAAATCTCTTGTGCACAGACCTCTAGGTTATGCCACGATTTTTCTATAGGATTTGATCTTCCTTTTCTGAAGTTAATGATTGGATGTGTGCTTTGGGTCATTAGGTGTTTTTAATTTAAATACATTTTCCTAATATTTATTGTTTTTCTCTCTTGAATTTTATTGGTTACAAGGTCACAATTTAAAGATGGAAAATGTTTGACATGATTCATCTTGATTTTTGGCTTTCCAAATACCTGTAATTTAAAAAAAGGATATGTAGACCAGGCAAAATGTTTAACCCTCCTACTGTTAAACAGACTTCAAACATACAGATTTTCCCCCAAAAAATGTGTTCATGTCCATGGCAGCTGCTTATGTTTCTTTTTTGTCAAGTATGTACCAAACTATAATTTGTTTTTCTTTCTTGGATTACAGTGGTCTTATGCATTAAAGCATTTTTCTGTACTATATCTAGGTTAGTAGAAGGGTGTCATGCGTGTGTCTTCCACACACCCTGCTATCTGTTCAACAGTGGAGTCAGGGGTATTTGTTAATTCATTGGTGGATTCTTACAGCATTTCAGCACAGGACACCCCCATCCACCCCCATTCTCATAGATTCAGGTCGAGGCAGCTTGCAAGCCTTGCACCCTCTGTTCTGTTAACAGTCCCTTGTGCATTGAAAAGGAAGTATAACTATAAGGGCAAATTCTCTGCACTACCCTTGTCTTCTGAAATTTAAGATGTTGTTGAATGAATGAAGTTTTTGCTAATCTACATTGATCAGATGTTTTCTCTCTGCCACTTTGTTGTTGGGGTTTGTGGCCCATAACAGGTAATATCCCCTAACCCCAACAACAAAGTGGAGGGCAGATAACCGGAAAGGTTCAAGTGATCCTTTAAGAAACCCATGTATAACCCATTATATATTCTTTATATTTAAAATTTGTGAGCCCCTCATTTGAATCACTGTAGGATACTTAAGAAATAATCTCCCCAAATACTTGCTTCTCTCATTACCTCATGCCCGCTTCCCTGCGACACACTATCCCGCGTGTTGTGACATACTAATTGAAAGTCACAAAATTAGATCAGCCCTGCAGGCAAACAGAAGTTCTGCCTGAGCTGTGAGACGAGACAGCTGTTCTAGTGCAAACACACTTTAGCTCTGAAATAAAGCCAAGTTATTTTGGGCATGTCCTCTTCCATCTACCTTGGTAGCAGGTACTGCCCCATGCCAATATCTGTAAACATCCCTATTTTTTGCATTTTCTGGGAACTAGAGTAAAGGGAATAACCATAAATAAATACACATATATATATATATATATTTTCTGAATATCACAATGCATAAATATTCAATTTCCATTTAATTGCAAAGGAGTAAAAAACTGTAATAAACAGCTAACTGTTAATGTTTTTTTTTTTTGTATAAACAGGCAGATTGATTTGACTTTCTCTTGGAAAAATAATGAAGAGAAAAGGTCATTGCATGAGTCACAGAGCAACAGCACAATGCATGGAAATATGAAAGGCTGGCTTCAAGCTCTAACGTTCTCAATGTGTTTCAGAGAACAAAACGGGGGGATGTAAAAGTGTTACAATGCCCATTAGCTGTTGTATCAATTGTGGGTAGGATTTGGGTTTTAAATACATACCTCAATATCTCAAAGTAATTCGGTTTTCTTAATGACTAGAGCGAGATTCACAAGACATTGCCAGCATTGTGATTTAGTTTCATTCAGCTGCATAAACAAATATCAGTATTTATGGATGAGAACATTTAAAAGCAAATCTGGTTTTGACTTTTGAGTCCAAATATAAATATCTTATGTTGCATTTTGCTCCAGTTTAAGAAAGTGTGCAAAAATGTTAAAGGAACACTGTCTCCACAAAACAGCATCTTCTTAAAGAACCTGTAAAAGTAAACTCAATATCACATATATAGTTATGGTAATTGCGAATGTTGGTCTTGCAATGTTAAAAGTTTCGGGCATGCGCAATGCGCGCCAAAGGCGCTCATAGCACGCCTTGCGATCAGCGCTATAGGCACTGATCGCGATGCGCGCACGATTTTGCTGCAATGAGCGCTCATTGCATGGCTCGTACCAAAGGCGCTCATTGAAGCTCTCGCACTAGTGCCCTTTCAGGCTCCCTCTACTCGTCCTCTGTCCCTTCATACATGTTATTTGCCTGAGGACGCTCCAACGATGGAGGATGGAAAGAGATTGAAGGCACCCATGGCGATGCACGCAAACAACGATGGCCTCACACCACTTTCCTGAGATCGAAAAATGGTGGAAATTGAAAATTTGGCTAAGGGAGGAAAAAAATGGTGGTCAATAAAACGTAAAGGGGGGGGGGGACAGAGCATGGAGAGGGGGAAACATACACATGGAAGAGAGAGGGGGGAAACAGACACAGGGGTCAGAGAGTGGCGAGAGGCTTGCAATGAGTGCCGAAGTGCCGCTCAGCGTAAGGCACGTAAATTAGACAGTGGGAGAGGTTCGCAAGTTAGAGGGGGAAGGGCCTTGCATTGTGTGGAAAACAGCATTGCCAGCCTTTACATTTTATTGCTATCATTTTTGACGGGCAAGTCGCTAGTTTTTTATATAAGCTGTCACAACCTTCTTCAAATGGGCTTGCCCAGAACCTGCTTCTGACCTACCCAGCAGGGTCCTCTGTTCCCTCATAAAATGGCATCTTGCAGAGGCCTGCAATGAGCGACATAGCTGCTCATTGCGGGGCTCGCGATGAGCGCCAAAGGCACAAATCATGAGGCCCATAAAATAGACGGAGAGGCTCGCAATGAGCACCAAAGGTGCCCAGAGGGGGCAGAGCCTTGCATTGTGTGGCAAACCGCATTGCCGGCCTTAATTTTCTTGCCGTTATTTTTGACGGGCAAGTCGCTAGTGTGTGTGTGTGTATATATGTACATCAGGGAAGATATATAAGCCGCAGATGGAGCAAAGCCATATACCCTGGACTGACATAGAAAAGTTTAATCCAAAATCTTCAGCCTAATTAAGCCAACACCTGACCCTGCTCATGAGCAGTTAAAAAGGCTGCTCAGTGAAGTTTGCAGTCTCTGCCTAGCAGTCTGGGGAGGAGGGTGTCCCCCCCCCCCCCCCCCCCCCCCATTCCTGATAAACCGGATACAACTTGGGGGATAAAAGGTTGGTGCCAAATACATATTATTTTCATCATACCCAGAAAAAGGATTACAAATGTCCCAGGGAGAAGAGAGTATTAAGAGAGAGTAATCATCCCTCATCACAAGAGGATGACAAGGGTCCCTGGGGTGAAGCATAAGGGAGAGAAGGGTGGGCCCTATGCTTCACCCGCTATTGACAGAGAGAGAAGAGGAAAAAGGTCCTCAAGAGATCCAAGAAAGAAGCAGAGAGCTTACACTGTGGACTGTATAATTTTACCTGCAGGCAGAGAAGCGGTCTCAGGGCGAATCGGGGTGTTCCAGGTTATAGTAAGCCCGTTTATGTAGAATGTTATTTCGTTGCTGAGGATAAGCACTATTTTTCTTTCTGTTTGTACTGACAAAATAAAACAGCAGTAAAACAAAGCTTCTGACAAACCTGCTGTGTTTTCCTCCATAAATAAGTTAAAGAGCAAGGAGAACCGGACACAACCCCGTCAGAAGGGGGTGCTCTGTTACAATATATATATATATATATATATATATATATGTGTGTAAAAAAAACAGAAAATTGGCATGTGCGTATGTATTTACCCCCTTTGTGATGAAGCCCATAAAAAGCTCTGATGCAACCAATTACCTTCAGAAGTCACATAATTAGTGAAATAATGTCCACCTGTGTGCAAAGTGTCACATGATCTGTCATTACATATACACACCTTTTTTGAAAGGCCCCAGAGGTTGCATCACCTAAGCAAGAGGCACCACTAACCAAACACTGCCATGAAGACCAAGGAATTCTCCAAACAAGTAAGGGACAATGTTGTTGAGAAGCACAAGTCAGGGTTAGGTTATAAAAAAATATCTAAATCTTTGATGTTCCCCAGGAGCACCATTAAATCTATCATAACCAAATAGAAAGAACATGGCACAACAGCAAACCTGCCAAGAGATGGACGCCCACTCACGGACCAGGGAAGGAGGGCATTAATCAGAGAGGCAGCACAGAGACCTAAGGTAACCCTGGAGGAGCTGCAGAGTTCCACAGCAGAGACTGGAGTATCTGTACATAGGATGACAATAAGCCGTACGCTCTATAGAGTTGGACTTTATTGCAGAGTGGTCATAAGAAAGCACGTTTTGAGTTTGCAAAAAGGCACGTGGGAGACTCCCAAAATGTATGTATGAAGGTGCTCTGGTCAGAGACTAAAATCAAACTTTTTCGGCCATCAAAGAAAACGCTATGGCGCAAACCCAACACATCACATCACCCAAAGAACACCATACCCACAGTAAAACATGGTGGTGGCAGCATCATGCTGTGGTGATGTTTTTCAGCAGCCGGGACATCTTCAAAGTTGTGGGCATGTTCTGTAAATTTAAATTATGCAAATCCTCAAACAATCCATGTTAATTGCCAAGGGCGGTGAATATAGGTCACATTAAAAGGTGGAAAAAGTTCTGAAATGATTGTCTCATTTTTTTACAGCACAGAAACCTGACATTTTAACAGGGGTGTGTAGACTTTTTATATCCACTGTATGTATGTGTATGTCAGATTGCGAGGGCATCTCCTGTGCACAGCCCTCTTCAGATCACCCCACAGATTTTCAATCGGATTCTGGCAGGGACATACCAAAACGTTAATCTTCCTCTGGTGAAGCCATTCCTTTGTTGATTTGGATGTATGCTATGGGTTGTTGTCATGCTGAAAGATGAAGTTCCTCTTCATGTTCAAATCTTGCCAAGTCAAAATGAAAAAAATTACTGAGTTCTGTAATAAAATCAAAAGGTGCTTCAACAAAGTATTAGTTTAAGGGTGTGCATACTTATGCAACCATATCATTTTATTTTTATATTTTTTCTTCACCTAAAAGATTTCAGTTTGTTTTTCAATTGAATGACAATGAGGAAAGAGGGACATAACAAGTATCCTTTGGAGTTGAAGTGCACACCCTCTGCCCAAATAGCAATATAGAGCAGCAAAAAATGTAAATTTAACGTTTATTAATATTTGTTAAAACTTATTATTAAAATATACAAATTCTGACGAGATAACAAAAGTAGGGCAAATTGTAATTAAGGACTCACTTAAACATTGACAAAAATTATTGGACTGGGAGATAAAATATATTAATATAATACTGGACTGGGAGATGAAATATAGTAATATAATACTCAACAGTAACCACCATATATATATGTATCATTTTCCCCATGTTTATGGCAAACTGTAAAACAATATGCCACTTTCTCCTTTTGGGCATTAATAAGACTACAACAATACCTATATATTATGTGTATCTAAAATACATCTATAGAAGTTAATGCTGTATTACATAAAGGACATAGTCCTTCTTTTATTTATGCCATGTCCGGAATTCTACCTTTAAAAGCTATTGTAACTGCAATTGGATTCTCCCAAGTTTCATTTATTTCTCTCCCTATTACAAGCTGGATTTTAATAATTGTATATACTTTTCTAAATAATCACTATTTTACAAGTCCTTGAGGTTGCTATGACAACCACTGAGCATAAATAGCTCCTCTGACACTCCTCCGGTAACCCCTGATGAAATATTCAGAAACGTGCGCGGGTTGCACGTACTACGCCGCGACACTGCTCTATGACGTCACACGCAGACGCATAGGCGACACGCGGGTAGTTTTGGAGCTTAGGCGTCTTACAATTACATAGACCAACCATCTATATTACCAAACTTCACTAACACTAATCGGCACCTTTTTATAATCTATGAATTAATATATAATACAATATATGGAACCAAATAGCAAAAACCCTAGCTCCATAGTTGTAAGTAGTGGAATATAATACCTTAATACTACTGCAGTACTGGACTCATTTTTTAATACGCATGGATGGTCAATACCCTTTTACCTCAACAAGCACTAGCACTTTACCTTTATAATAATATTTATTTTATTATCATTAGCACAAGACACTTTATCACAGTGCAATATGTACTCTAAGGAAGTCCTATATATAAGTGTAAGTGCAATCACTATATTTCTTATAAAAGCACAAGACACTTTAATGGTGCAATATATAATAGTGTGAACACAGAGGTCTAGTATATGGACCTTTGTTTCTGCTACTTAGTAGTATTACACCATCACTTTATTAATTTGGGAATTACTGAGTACCTATCACTTTAATAAGAGGATATAGGGACTATTGGTTTCAATTTTTTGTTGCTCTATATTGTTATTTGGGCAGAGGGTGTGCACTTCAACTCCAAAGGATACTTGTTCTGTCCCTCTTTCCTCATTGTCATTAAATTATTTATATCCTCAAGGAGCACCCTTAGTTTCCATCCCAGATTCTCTTTATACCTAAAGCCACCTATTTTTCCTATTTTGTATCTACCTGTTTTTCAATTGAGTTGTACAGTTTATAGGTCACATTAAAGGTGGACAAAGTTCCGAAATGATTTATCTTTGTCTAATTTTTTTACAGCAGAGACACCTGACATTAACAGGGGTGTGTAGACTTTTTATATCCACTGTAGCCTTGCATCAGGCACAGAGTTTTTTCTGGAGGTTTGGAGATACCAGTTGGGCATAGTGCGATTCAATCCAGGTTTTACTTTTACTAATTCTGGCTGCTGCACTGATCCAGTTCAGTTATTCATGTTGGTGGAACATGGAAATGCACCGCTGGACCTTAGATCTGTGTGTGTGTGTGTGTGTTATATATATATATATATATATATATATATATATATATATATATATATATATATATATATATATATTAGTAAATAAATAGTACATCTGTGTTCACATTTGAATGTCTAAAACAAGTTTATATATATAATAAACATATATACAGTATATATTTATATAATATTATATAAACTTCACATAAAATATATAAAGGAAGCCATGTTTGATAATGGCTAAGAATTGAAGAGCGAGGCATTTGTGGACATATTTGCATGTCCCAGTTCAACTTCCCAGAATGCAGTGTAATAACTGTTTTTCTCTGAATTCTGAGCTGGAAGCAGGTTTTTAAACTTGTTTTAGACATTCATATGTGAACACAGATGTACTATTTATTTAATATATATATATATATATATATATATATATATATATATATATATATATATATATATATATATAATCAAATTTTAGAACAAGGCTTTCTCAAAATACAAATATAAAATCTCAGTATTAAATCATTAACATTTCTACTGAGGACAATTGAGTGGGAAAAATGATACAGGAATATAAGACACTTATAGCAGATAAACCAAGAGTAGAAATGTGTTTTAAATTTTTTTTTTTAAATTGGAAAAATATTTTACATTTTAGTATTTTTTTTTTATATATAATGTGGTGGTGGTGGTGGGAAAAAAAAAGCCTTTACCCAGTTAAAAAAAAGAGAGATCAGGCCTTTTTCTGGCTCCTCATTGAGGATATACGTGCAAGCAATGCACACACAGTCTCTTATTTGTTGCTAACCATAGGTGATAGTTGAGTGTACTTGACAGTATTAAAGGACCTCTGAAGTGTCATATTTATAGTATTATCTTTTGAAGAACTCTGCTTCATAATATAAAAATATTTTACAAAGCTTCTTTTTTTAATAAATACAGCCTTTAATTTATAACTAATGAATTGAGCTTTGATGTAATCATGACAGTGATTTTTCTTCTTTTTCTTTCTTCCTAAAAGAATGGAATACCTCAAAGGATTTCCATCTAATTCACTCTAAAAATGGTCTCCTTTTTAATAGCACACTTAACAATATAACTGTATTCAAAAATAAGTTCCCTTCTTCCTCGAGCTAAAGGCAGGTAGCCGGTTTTAACATGTAATCCGTTTTTTAATTTAAAATGCTTCTTCCAGTAATCTGACTTCTGGTTATTACTCTTTCTGTGCACCCGTTTTATCTCCTTTAGCATGTTCATTATAAATCACTGTGTACGGTATTTGTAGAACTTGTACTGTGAAAAGTCAAAACAATCTTTATGGAGTACTTTTGAAAAACTGAAAGAGCCCCTGTCTATGTCGACTAGCACAGCTGATTGATCAGCGACGTTTACATCTATGACACACTTAGCTGAACGCTAGAATTTTAATTTTCGCATATAATTCAACTATAATATGCAGGGCTTTCACAGCCAAGTGCATCCACAATAGCACAATCACAACACTTGTGTTTCATTTATCATTTAAATTAAAATAAAAAAAAAACCTTCTTGCACAGAGAATGGCAAATTATTTTGGAGAGCTGTAATCCAACATCCTTATAAATCTATAATAAAATAAATTTTGGTCATGCAATATTAAACCTACTAATTATATGGAAAAATATGAATTCATTTAGGGTCCTGTTGAGATGCTACATTACCTGCCCTTGATAGGATCTGCCCACAATGTTGCCAAAAGAGTTCACACTGGTGTGTGTGTGTATGTGTGTATATATATATATATATATATATATATATATATATATATATATATATATACACACCATTGCCTTTGTGCTGTGAGTTTTAGTGCCTTAACAGCTCGCCTCTGCTACCTGTGGTGCTCATCGACTAACTCGTAAGCACCACGCAAAGCTTCATATGTTCCTTTCATTTAATATGGCACATGTCTAATTTGTGTTATTTTTATTATTTGCATTCCCAACAAAACATTCATAACAATATGTTCCTCTTCGTGCAAATGGCTTCACTGTGTATATATTCCCATTATATCCTCTGGTGTCTTTTTCCTCTGCTTCCTATCTCAACTCCCTTATGTCTTGAGATAAACCTTTTTAGCCTTTCTTGCCAGAGATTTCTTTCCATCAACTTCTTGTTCTAGGTTTTCTTCTTCTCAGACTTTTGAACTACAGATCTATTCTTCTCGTTGTTCCATACTCCTGCAATTTCACTTAAGGATTGCCCTTCTTCAGACTGTTCATCCTACCCCATTCACACAGTTGGGGCCCTTGACACAGTTCAAATGTCATATCATTATTCCATCTATACTATTTTCGCCTATTTCTTATATATATATATATATATATATATATATATATATATATATATATATATATATATAATGTGTGTGTGTGTGTGTACCGTATTGGTCCGAATATAAGCCGCACCCGTAAAACCAGCAGTTAGTACATCATATATGTATTCCTTCACTACATGCACATGTTTTCATTCCATACTCATTTTATAATTTTTATGCGATACTCAGCATAACAATTTAAATAGTTATTATTACGCCAATTTGAACTATTTGCTAAAAAAACAAATTTGATGCATGTATTATTTTATTTAAAATTGGTTAAATGTTATCATGGCAACACCCCGGGTAAAATCATACAAGTCTGACATTCAGTTAATAGTAAACCTCCAGTTGATTTAAAAGTATGCATCTGTCTTCTAAACATAGAAATATTCCATTGCTTAGAATTTTTTCTTGATTTTATTTATTCATGGTATTTGGAGCCCATCATAAGTGCAAAAAAAAAGAGTATACAATGATTTATATATTAAATATGGATTAATATCCATTATCATAAAAGGAGAAGAAAGGCCTCAATGTGTTATCTGTAACAAAGCTTTGTCAGTTGATTCTAGGAAACAAACGAAATTGAAAGAAGTTTATTATTTTTTTGAACGCCATGGAAATGCACTCAAAAGGGTGAACTGGACCAGGGGCATTTGAATTCGAAATTTGTAGCACTGGAGATAGCAAAGTAGTAAAAAAAAAACACATGCAACTGGGGGAATTTTGATGAAACTGTGCACTCTCAAAGTGTGTTGGGAATGGGATTGGAGAAAAAAAAAACTTTCAGCAATTTCACTATCCAACAGTACTAAACAAAGAATAAGCGAAGTGACCATCATAGATCGAGTTGTACAGATCATCTAGCCTGCAGCATTTGGCTTATTAGCAATTCAGCCTGATGAATCGACCGATTGGCTTAGTGTTCAACAGTTGCTGATGTTTTCAAAATGTGTTCACCAAGATTTATTTAAAAAAACGTTAATTTTAAAATATTTCTAAAACTGCCATCAGTTCTTGTTGCTGGTGATGGCGAAATGCCTCCAGAATTTGTAAAAATTTAAATTTAGATTAAAAAAAAAAATGTAATTATACAACATTTGACCATACGCAGTGATGAGGAGTTGGACTTAGTGTGAAATCCATTCAGATTGTCAGTTGAAAATATTCCAGATGATTTTCAAGATTCATTTTTGGAGATGAAGATTCTGCAGCAGGAGATATGTTCAGTGAGAAATGGGTCACATAAATGTGGTCCTTGATGTTTGATTACTACCCAAAAGTGTCAGAAAAAGCTGTTCCTACCTTACTTTCATTTGTGTCAAGACATATTTGGGAGTCAGGATTTTCAAACAAAAGCAACAAAATAGATTGGAGGTTGAAAATGATCTGCGTGGGGAGCGTAACAAGAGAAACACCAATCCTAGATTTCTCATTGATTGTAATCTTCAATTAATGAACTGAATAACAATACACTGCATTCTATTGAAGGTTTTGATTATTTAAGTATGCTTGAGTTTAGTTTGTTAAATAATTACTTACCAATATATAAAAAATACTTTAATTCAAGGCTTAAAACCCATCTGCAATTTCTACTGCTATTACATTTGTGAACATCAAAATAATCCAAATAAATGTACCGGTATATGTAATAATATATAGAGAAAAAAGATTTTCAATACTAAATACATATTATTTATAATACACCTTTTTGATTCCTACATAAGGGGCATGGGTCAAAAAAGAACCCACTGATCTGTAAGATTTGGTGTGAAGCTATTTATTTTGTTCACATTCTGGAAGACCTGCGAGTGTTCATGTCTGTTTAAAGTCGATGTGTATTGTAGCAACGTATCATAAAATATTTTGGAAAATTCTGCAACACCTTTTAATAATTGACACTAATTTAAGTGCATAAAAAAAATATATACAGTGACAAGCATCATGCTGATGCAATGTGTCCAACTACCAAGCTGAAGTGTTTAGGTCGACCGAAGGAAATATACCTACAGATACTTTGTGCGCTACAGATGTCTTGTGATTAAGATTACTTTCCTATTCCTTGTGCGTAAGAGATGAAAAGCACACAGAAGTGCTCAGTGCAACAATTTTATGATTCATGTTTAATTTAACTTATCTAAACTGCTTTAGATGTATCAAAACAAACAAGCTTCATACATTCCACTTTGTTTGGAAAACCGATGATGCTCAATTTATGGGAACCAACATTATATCGACTTCTTCATATTACAGTTTATTAAAAAGTAATGTTTCTTGGTACTTAGCATTTTTTACTCTTACAAATTAGCATTTTGTGACAAGAAAATGTACTATATTGTGACAAATATATACATTCGCTATAGTTCTTATAGTTTTTTTTTCTCCTGGATAAAGATATGGATTAAAAATGTAACATTTTGATTCTTTCAGGTGTTGAGCCTGCTTACACATTTTGCTGTTCTATATTCATCTGAAAGCAATTGATGATAATGTACCCATTTTCCATACATTTTTTGTCAATAATTTAAAAGCAGATAACATATTTTCTTTATTTCTCTCCATTAGATTCCATTCCAATACATATATGTACCCATTGAGTGACCATCAATATAAAATAGAGTGTAACAAAATGTTTGCAGCAATAAGAGTAATTCTTCCATAGATATCACACATTTCTTTACTACATCACACTAGTTTACTAGGTCACCTCACTTGTCTATTCCCTGACAGAATACATAGCTTGCTGTAAGATGGGGGATAGCCCTAACTGTTTCTTAATTGATCTTGCGAAGAGTCTCACCCAAAAGTATTCTAACACATCGTTAAATGTGGGCACTGTTAGATCGGCAGCAAAGTTACGTATACTTTTACTTTGTGATTGATGCGATCATAATTAGAGGTTGTCGTGGTCAGGTGAGCGCACCACCTCCATCCGCAATAATCTGTGGTGTCGAAGTGTCATTTGTGAGGTTAATGTCATTGCTAGAACTCATTTGAAGCCCTTATAGCCCTCTTCACAAATGTTCAAGGTATTCATAAATATTTAATATCGCCCTTCATTTTAACACGCTTGGCTATTGGTGTAAATATAAACTTCCACTGCGATGCAGGACATCGAGGAATATGTATAGACTTGTTTTAATGGAATGACTTTATACATGCTCTTTGCATTATATGATGGAACATTTGTGTGTTCCTTATTCGTAATAGTTTAATTATTTTAATTTTACATTTCCTGCATAATAACCTATTTAAAACTAATACTGCTGCCATTTGAGTTTAACTAAATGTTTCTCTATTTCCCACTTTTCTTGTTATGTAGGAGGTAATGGACAAGCCAGTTCACCAGAGACTTTTTGTGACCAGAATTTTGAAAGAGTTTGAGTGTGATACATTTTTACCAGAAATTGACTTGCGCTCATACAAACTTCTACCAGAGTAAGTAGCACAAATATATTTTTGTAAAGAAGTATCATTTACAGTTTGTGTGTGTGTTCCTCAAAAGTTTCCTTTGTAGATAAGCAGAGAAATGTGTACATACAAGGTGAATGAGGAGTTGATTTAGGCCAGTGCCACAGCAAGGCAGACAAGCTGAAAAATATCCATGGCAATACAAGACGAGATATCTATGTTCAAAGTTGCAATATTTTTATAATTATTCTACAAGTAAATAGAATTATACAATTTAATTTACTGTAGTAATAGCAACTACAGTTATGCATGTGACCTCAAAGCATGCATTGTATCACACAGAATTATATGATTTCTAGAAAATATCTCTTAAATATCAAACCTCCATATTAGTGAGAAATGTAAAAAATATGCAGTTGCCCAGCCAGCAGAATATTAGAGATCACATTATTTCCTTTACTAGTTGTCCTATGAGGATTGCTTTTGATTTGTTTTCCATACATTTTTACACACAAACTTTTTTTTTTTTTTCTTGTAGTAAGCCCCAACATAATTCCATAATTACAAATCTGCCTATATATAGGGAACTGTCATCCAAGAATTATAGCAATTCGGCTGCCAGAAAATGAATTTCATTTGTAAATCCTATAAAAAATATTTTAAGACCATAACAATTATTGATCAAACCATAATTTGTACACATTCTTACTGTATAAATTGTGCTCTGCTTTTCATTTTGTGTCTACATTAATTTGCATATTTTGAAATTAGAATGTTAACAATGTGTGTTTTTGTCGTTGTTTTTTCTATAGATACCCTGGCATATCCTCTGAGATTCAGGAAGAAAATGGTATCCAGTACAAGTTTGAAATCTATGAAAAAGTAGTATAAATAAACTGGCCAAGACATAGATGTAATTCTTGTAAACTAATTTTAATATCAAATAATGTGAAATCCTATGCATAGTTAAATAAATACATTTTCATAGCTTTGTCTATTTTTCCTTAATGTTTGGTATCCATAAACAAATGAAAGTGGCTAATGGGACTCGGGGAGGCAATTATTATAATAATTATATTAAAGTAGTTACTACTACCTAGGGCTTACAAACAATGTATAATCTTGCCTGTGAGCACTTCACACCTTTTCGTATTTGAATAGTTGTCATTTATCATAGTTTGTGCCTTTTTACTCTATTAGCACTAGGAGAGAAAACTGTATACAATAGGTTTCTTAATAAAAAATACTAGTACTTTGTTCATCAGTGCCACAATAATCTGAATTAATACAATTATTAGAGTAAAGGCACACACACTATAAATGACTAACAAAAATTATTCAAATACTAAAGGAGTGAACATTGTGGAAATCTGAGAATGATTTTGTATGTTTGCCTTCATGTTGTATAGAGGTTGTTTTCATAAATCTGAACAATGGCTAAACACATCAACAAGCACAAAGTATAATTGCAAGTATCTTCAGTTCCAGTGTAATATTGTAAGTACATAATAAAGCCAGTAATTTAAAAATATACTGTATGGAACAAACTAAAATATTGCTACATACCCAATGTGTCTCACCACTGTGTTAAAAAAAATGTAATTCAACCAAGTGTTTTGTAAGTACAGGTCCATTACATCCTCAGTACAGGGGGACAAGTGGAGCATGTCACATTATATTCCCCGCACTTCTGGTCTGACAGTCTATGTGTGTTTTTTACAGATTAATTACAAAAACTTATATGATAAACAGGCAAAAGTTAAGTTCAGTACAGTTATACCAAATATAAGTGATTGATGAGTGCTATAATTACGGTTTTAAATATATAAGCTCTTACTATTATATTTTGTTGTTCTGACCTATTTAGAGGATAAATGTATTGAAAATTTGTTTCAAGTGTAAAAGCATTTTTCATTTAACCATTCAACAATTTGCTGATGGAAGAAAGGCTACCATTTTTTTTAAAGAAATTGCAAATCAAGCCACTGCTCATTCACATGGTTGTTCTAATCTCTTTTTATAGATTAAAAATAGAAAGCGCAATTCAAAAGCTATTAGATTTTTTTTGTTACACTCTAGCCAACACAAAAACAGCTAAGTAATGCACTTTCACAATGTTTGCTAGGAACAAAAGACAAATGCGCAAGTATTGTATTGAAAAAAATGTAGGGATGTTATGGCAATGCAAAATGAAATTTATTCATAGAACATTTTATAAAATTGCGTGTTTCAATTGGAAAAATGATCAGAAAGTCATGTCTTTTCACCTGAATGCAAAATATCATGCATATTGTGGGGGGGGGGGGGGGGGGGAAACTTGTGTGCCCTGTGTTCTTACAATCTGTATTATATTCTGAAGTTTTGTGACATGGGCTCTGGTTGTCTTACATTTCATCCTGGAATTCTCCAGAAATGACAAGAACATCCAATGTGCTTCAGCTCAGCTTTCAGGAGGTTTTAGACACCTTTTTTTTTTCTTTACAATGCTCAGAAGCAGCAAGCTCATCTCTGTAGGATTGTGAAGTTTATTGCAGTATTAGATTAGTTACCAATTAATCTGCATATTGCAGATCAGAGGAGATCTAAAAATGTTGAACTTGATGGACTAAAAGTCTTTTTTTTTTTTTTTTCAACCTCAATTACTATGTAACCATACGGTGGCTAGAAGCATCCTGTAGCTGAACTTTTTACCATGAAATAAAGAATCATAATATCTACTGTAAAATCTTTCCTTGAAGGATCAGTGTAGTTCTATGTTTAGAATGTGATTTTTGGAAGTACTGAATTGATCATCTGTATTAAAACAAATTACAATGTAAAAAATAATTAATCCTTCAATGGATTAGAGAAGCCACCATTTTTGTTTCTTCTGATCTTCCCCAGATGGGAGGAGACCTTAAATGCAAACCAAGACTTAGCCTACTGAAAAAGCAACTTTAACAAAAGGTTTAAAAAGGTAAGATTATATAACAGTATATAATTATATGGTTTTAGTAAAGTAAAAGTTGCTTATTGCAAATTTGCTTGGATAAAAGTCACATTAAAATTATATATACACACCACATCATTTTCTAACTAACATTTACAATGGCATACTTTACACTATTCTGAGAGAGTTTGACCTAAGTAAACCAATCTGTAGAAACTGCATATTAGAAGAGGCATGGAATTGCGTAAACAAAATGCATATGCAAACTAAATCACCATAGCACCAAAAGCCTTGCACTGAAAAAAAAAAAACTTTCCATCCTAGACACTGAGGGCCTCATTCTATTATCGGCCGCAGCCTTGCAGGGCCGTATAATTGAATTGCGAGGTAACAGAACCCCCGCAAGGAATCGCAGCTTTACGGCCGATAATAGAATGAGACCCTAACTCTTGACATAAGCATGGAAAAGTTCACTATCAATATTAAATATTTAAAAAAAAATGCTGGTCCAGGGATATTCACATCCTTACCAATATATCATGACCCTATAATTGGTCTACTTTAGCTCTCATTTTATAATCCCACTAGCGACTTGCCCGTCAAAAATGGCGGCAGTAAAATGTGAAGGCTGGAAATGCTGTTTGCCACACAAAGGTTGAAAGCTAATTTGCTGTTCAATTGGCAGCCTCCCAACGGCAGCCGAGTTACAGCCTTGGGGAAAAAAATGGCGACGTTAAACCTGTAACTTTTTTCAAGCCTGCAATACAGATTTAAGCTTTAAGTATTGCCGCCTTTAAAAAAAAGTTACAGGTTAAACTGCAGCCAAGCCAGCAAATGGGGGGGGGGGGGGGGACACAGGGGAAGGCACTCATCACGAGGACCGTAAAGTAGAGGGGGGAAAGGCTCACAATGAGCGCCGAAGACTCGCAAAAATGGCTCCGACTGGCTTCCGAGTTACAGGCTTGAAAAAGAAGAAAAAAACGAGACTGTAACTCTGAAGCCCGTCGGAGTCTCTTTTGAAAGCCTTCAGCGCTCATTGCGCATGCACAAGACCTTAATTTTTAACATAGCGTGCCCGCCAAACTCGCAATTACGACAACTATATATGTGATACACTATGGTATACAACACCAATATGACAGGGAGTGCAGGCAAATACAGGAGATTGACTCTACATGGGGTTCAACATAAGCATCCTGTCTGGCACCTGTAAACAGGAGGCCAACCTCCAATACACATATGTCCTCTAGCACATCAGAGATGTAATTAGCTTATTTGGCAAACCTTGGGACAAAACAGATTACAATGCATCACTGGTTCCTGTCTGACTACTATGTCTCATTGTAGATCTATTTTATTAAACTGTTTCATAACCATTTAGTTACAGTTGAAACAAAACACAGTAATATAACAGGATAAGGCAGAGACATATGCCATAAGACCATATGAAGCATGGTGGTACACTATGTCCCTATATTTTTGGGCTATTCACTCCACCACCCATCTGCCCATATTTCCCATGTGGCAATATAATTCCCATTTTCCAATAGGGCGGTATTTCCTCTATGGTGGCTCTTTGCATCAGGATCCAGGCCCTGGAAAGGGGTCCATGGCAGTTTTTTTTATTTTTATTTCCAATAATCTTTATTGTTCCACTCTTAGTATGTGCCAAATGCTGTAATTTCTCTTTTTTTTTTTTTTTGTATAAAAAGAGCCCCTCAATTATGAAATCATTATATATATATATATATATATATATATATATATATATATATATATATATATATATATATATATATATATATTAAAATGTATTAGATTTTAGCCATGTTCTATGGGGATATCAGGTCAGGTATTTTATTCCTCTCTTCATGGGGTTGGGGTCTCTTGTCCCTCCCATAAAATAACCCAGAGATAAGAAAATTGGTGTGTACCGTTTTAAACAATTTTAATCCAAAATACACAGCAACTGCAAGCTTCCCACATTCACCTAGTGCAAAAACAATCTAAGTTACTCAAAAAAAACATGCGAATAAAAGTTATATCTTCCTCTGTGGTAAAATGTTGATTATTCTTCGACTAGCTTGGGGCTCTTTTTGGTCCCCATTTGACTTATTAAAATAGCCTTGTACCACCTCTTATCACTCCATGAAAAAAACACTGGAATTATGCCATCAAGACTGACACCTCTTATCCCTTGAGTTAGCTAACCCATCCACAGACATAACTTTCATCCATTAAAAGTATATAGAAGTTTCCAGGGTTTTAAATGTTCGCTAAGAAATAGTTACAGATCTACAGAAAAATATGAAAAGTTGAGTCTACGTACAGATTTATGTGCAGCTGAGTGAAATATTGATTTCCACACCCCCAGAGTGTTACGTCACCAAAACATATAAGCCTATAGTAGCACAGCATGCAAGTACAGATTTTAACCTGTTCGTTACTCAGCAAACAGCTATGCAGTTCAGTGACTGCAGTATCCACTTACAGTCTGGGGCAGGGTCAAAAGAGAGAGAGAGAATAAAAAAAGAATGTGGACTACTAGCAGAGAGAAAGGAGAAAAAAATAGCAGTATATACACAAAATGGACTACCAGTAAATGTGGTAGTTATACAATTTACGTTCAGCTACTGTCTGCCAAACAGAGAAAGGAAAAAAAAACAGTAGCTGTAGTGGTAATCAAGTGTGCAATGTGCTGCAGAGAGAGACTCCTATGGAGATACATAGCACCTTCAAACATGGATATGTGCCAGACTACATATCCCAAGCTACTTTGCAGCACAGACAGGGTCCCCAAAGTTTGATACAAATGTTGCAGCTGCCTGTGCTTGCTCCTGATTGGCCAAAACCAACTATGAATTTTATGCTAATTTAGACAAAGTTTTGAGGGGGTGATTATTCTAAAATTCAACTGGCACAAAACAGAAAACATTTTGCTAACATCAAGGTAAGTTTTTAAATGTTTATTTCAGTATTTTTTCATGCAAAAACTGTTTTCATACACTACTGATTCTCCTCCATCAGATGCACTCATATTCCAGGAAAATTAGATATGCCTTCAAATGAACCCACCAGCGTTATGTTGATTGGTACCTTGTACAGTTAATCTAGTAGCAAGGTCACCGGTCAGAAAATCATTTAAGATTATGACAACATTTGCGAATTGCCCATCAAAAATGACGACAATTAAATTTTAATCCTGGCAATGCTGTTTGCCGCACAATGCGAGGCTCTTCCCGCTCTAACTTGCGATCCTTGTGATGAGCGACTTTTGCGCTCATTGAGAGCCTCTCCCCACTCTCTCACGCCTTTGTCCCTTTCCCCCTCTCCCTCCCCTGTTTTTTTCCCCTTATCTCCCTCTCCTGTGTCTCTTTTCCCCCCTCGCCCTCCTCTGTGCTCCTGTTTCCATTTACAGGCTTGGGAAATTGATAATTTTCCCCAAGCCTGAAATGGGTTTCCGATTTACGGGCTTGAAAGAAAATTACATCCGACATTTTTTTTTCTCACCTAGCTGTTCTGAGACCTGCAAAAATGCCAATTAAAAAGCAAATTGGCTTTTTTTAGCGGCCCTGAATGGCTTTGGAGTTATGGGCTTGAAAAAAGGATTTTCTGTCACAAAACAAAAACCTACTGTACTGACCAACTGAACCATACTGATGTATGAAGCATCAACTTTTTTCCTTCACTGTAATTAAAGCAAAATGTATAATTAAAGAGAAAGTGTACAGAATGAGACAAGTAACCAGTCTCCTCCGAGTTTGTGCCCTTGTTTCCAGCACGTTGATGGAGGGACACAATACAAGCGGCTGTAATACTTTTACAAAATTTTACAAAAATGTTGCCAGTAATACAAAAATAACAAAACAAAATCTATCAAATAAAATAATAGGCCTAGCTTCCACTGAAACATTACCTTTACTGATACACTGTTTCTTTTTTCAGCAGCTCTCATCCAGCTAAACCTGGATGGGGCAAAACAAACAGTCCATACGTTTCTTAAAATCACTGCTATATTCACTATACTCTAAGGGCCTCATTCAATTGTGATTTGGGCAATTGAATAGGGCTCTAAATAAGCACATAGCATATATTTTTTAAATATGTTTTTACTTAGTGAAAACCTTGCTTTTGGATAGATGTTTACTAACTAAAAGTTTAAAAAAAAAAAAATATGTTATGTGCTTATTTAGAGCCCTATTCAATTGGCCAAATTGCAATTGAATGAGGGCCTAAGATACGATATAGAATAGTTTTGTCTACAAGTGTGTTCATTTTATGATATAATAGAGTATCTTGCACTTTTTAAATAAATCCCTATTTTTACATTGAGGACTGCAAGTCATCCAAGAATCTAAAAGTGAATACTTACTGCAAAATAACCCAGATAGAAAGGTACTGAAGGACAGGCTAAAAATGGACTCCCATTAGACAAGTAGTTGAGGATTAGCATAAACCAAAAAAAGAAATGAAAATGGGTCAAATTAGAATAGAAGATCATTACCATATTCCAATGGTAATGAAACCAGGATCAGGAAGGGTTATAAAATGGAAACAGGTGATGTGGGAAAGATTTAATAAAACAGATTTGGATAGTAATTAGTGGAGCGATTTATTAAGCTTATAGGGGCAGTCTCTCAGGTTATGAAGGGACCACACATTATAAGCTCCCTCTAAATACTTTCTATTGTATTTAGTGGTATAATACATGTCACCTTTTCCCCCAATTGAGATTAGAATGTCTCAAGAACCGAAAAGAATAGGATGACATTCTTTGATTGCATCAAACAGTTTATTAATATTTGAGTGTGTTTGTAAATTTTGGTCCATGAAAAACATATTAAATGTAGAAATTTTCTTATAGCCAGTAGAAGAATGATTAGAAGATAAAACTTACAACATAATGGTATTTGTATCAAAAAAAATTTTTTCCACTTCTTTTTTTTGCTCTGTTTGATGTTACAAATCAATATTGATGGATTTCATGTGCCTTTAAATTTAAATTTCCTTGCTACATGTTGCTGCAGTTATGTGTTTCTGAATAAGTATCAGTTTTATAAACATTACATTTCTGTTTTATTTCCTGGCATTCTTAACAGCTCCATGGAAATGTTGATATATTTTATACTTTTCAAGTGCTCTGACAAAATGCCCAGAAACTTAAAGGACCACTGTGTGTAAATATTTAAAGTACGGTAGCCTTTTTGAAGAATATAGCCTCTTTTTTTTTTACATGTTTTTACAGTGTAAAATCAAAAACAGCCTCAAATGCACCTTTTCTATGCAATTATGCAGCTGTGGAATCTACCATTTTATTTTCTAGTGACGTACCTCATGATGAGGAGACATTGATTACAGAGGGAGTTTGTATCTGCACATTAGGAAGGTGCCAGATACAACTTCTAGTACTCTCAGTCGCTCTAATGGAAAGATCATTGGTTTACACAAGAGAGAAGCTGGGCTTAGTACAGCAGAGGTGTGTTTAGACATAGACAAAAAAGGTAAGTCAGAGGCACTCATCAGAGAACAAACCAACCTTAATAGGTTGGTTCTATAGCCATGATAAGCCACTCTGAGAGCAACCTCTTTTAGCTCACTTGTGCCCTTCACAGGGAGAAATATCCTGTAGTATATCAGGCTGGTCCCACTCAAAAGAGTGACCCAGCCCCGAAATACCAGGCAATTCTACCCTGAACAGGAGAAACAGCAAACCCCAGACGCGTTTCGGCCTTTATGGGCCTCGTCAGTGAGGTGCAGCTGAACTCCCTAAGGCACACCTGACTTTGTTATGTTGTATATGCAAATTACCTTTAGGGTTTAGTCTCTCTAAAGGTAATAGGGGACTCCAGACGTGGACCCCTTGCTCACTGTGCCTTAGGGAGTTCAACTGCACCTCACTGACGAGGCCCATAAAGGCCGAAACGCGTCTGGGGTTTGCTGTTTCTCCTGTTCAGGATAGAATTGCCTGGTATTTCGGGGCTGGTTCACTCTTTTGAGTTGGACCAGACTGATATACTACAGGATATTTCTCCCTGTGAAGGGCACAAGTGAGCTAAAAGAGGTTGCTCTCAGAGTAGCTTATCATGGCTATAGAACTAACCTATTAAGGTTAGTTCGTTCTCTGATGAGCACCTCTGACTTTGTTATGTTGTATATGCAAATTACCTTTAGGGTTTAGTCTCTCTAAAGGTAATAGGGGACTCCAGACGTGGACCCCTTGCTCACTGTGCCTTAGGGAGTTCAACTGCACCTCACTGACGAGGCCCATAAAGGCCAAAACGCGTCTGGGGTTTGCTGTTTCTCCTGTTCAGGATAGAATTGCCTGGTATTTCGGGGCTGGTTCACTCTTTTGAGTTGGACCAGACTGATATACTACAGGATATTTCTCCCTGTGAAGGGCACAAGTGAGCTAAAAGAGGTTGCTCTCAGAGTAGCTTATCATGGCTATAGAACTAACCTATTAAGGTTAGTTCGTTCTCTGATGAGCACCTCTGACTTTGTTATGTTGTATATGCAAATTACCTTTAGGGTTTAGTCTCTCTAAAGGTAATAGGGGACTCCAGACGTGGACCCCTTGCTCACTGTGCCTTAGGGAGTTCAACTGCACCTCACTGACGAGGCCCATAAAGGCCGAAACGCGTCTGGGGGGTGCTGTTTCTCCTGTTCAGGATAGAATTGCCTGGTATTTCGGGGCTGGTTCACTCTTTTGAGTTGGACCAGACTGATATACTACAGGATATTTCTCCCTGTGAAGGGCACAAGTGAGCTAAAAGAGGTTGCTCTCAGAGTAGCTTATCATGGCTATAGAACTAACCTATTAAGGTTAGTTCGTTCTCTGATGAGCACCTCTGACTTTGTTATGTTGTATATGCAAATTACCTTTAGGGTTTAGTCTCTCTAAAGGTAATAGGGGACTCCAGACGTGGACCCCTTGCTCACTGTGCCTTAGGGAGTTCAACTGCACCTCACTGACGAGGACCATAAAGGCCGAAACGCGTCTGGGGTTTGCTGTTTCTCCTGTTCAGGATAGAATTGCCTGGTATTTCGGGGCTGGTTCACTCTTTTGAGTTGGACCAGACTGATATACTACAGGATATTTCTCCCTGTGAAGGGCACAAGTGAGCTAAAAGAGGTTGCTCTCAGAGTAGCTTATCATGGCTATAGAACTAACCTATTAAGGTTAGTTCGTTCTCTGATGAGCACCTCTGACTTTGTTATGTTGTATATGCAAATTACCTTTAGGGTTTAGTCTCTCTAAAGGTAATAGGGGACTCCAGACGTGGACCCCTTGCTCACTGTGCCTTAGGGAGTTCAACTGCACCTCACTGACGAGGCCCATAAAGGCCGAAACGCGTCTGGGGTTTGCTGTTTCTCCTGTTCAGGATAGAATTGCCTGGTATTTCGGGGCTGGTTCACTCTTTTGAGTTGGACCAGACTGATATACTACAGGATATTTCTCCCTGTGAAGGGCACAAGTGAGCTAAAAGAGGTTGCTCTCAGAGTAGCTTATCATGGCTATAGAACTAACCTATTAAGGTTAGTTCGTTCTCTGATGAGCACCTCTGACTTTGTTATGTTGTATATGCAAATTACCTTTAGGGTTTAGTCTCTCTAAAGGTAATAGGGGACTCCAGACGTGGACCCCTTGCTCACTGTGCCTTAGGGAGTTCAACTGCACCTCACTGACGAGGCCCATAAAGGCCGAAACGCGTCTGGGGTTTGCTGTTTCTCCTGTTCAGGATAGAATTGCCTGGTATTTCGGGGCTGGTTCACTCTTTTGAGTTGGACCAGACTGATATACTACAGGATATTTCTCCCTGTGAAGGGCACAAGTGAGCTAAAAGAGGTTGCTCTCAGAGTAGCTTATCATGGCTATAGAACTAACCTATTAAGGTTAGTTCGTTCTCTGATGAGCACCTCTGACTTTGTTATGGTGTTTAGACATAGCCCTAGGGAAGCCACATTTTGGGTATGGAAAAAGGAATCTTCTCCATCTCTCCTGTCTACCTGTCCTTCATAGAATTTTTTTACCTGTAAGTGTGCTAAAGGGGAATCCAGAGATGTCCAGGGACGCATTGTTGTGCCTTTATTTTATCCTCATAGGGGGCTGTGTAGGCAGAGAAGGCAGGCACTAAGTTCCACATTTGCCAAGGAACTGCTCGGGAGGGAAAACATGTGAGTCTTTAATTTGAATGCTTTCATCTTCATTTCTCTGTGTCTCTGTCTATCTCTCCCCGATTTGTCTGTCTCTCATCCCATCTGCCTTTTTCTAACTCTCTAATCTGGTTCAGCATCTGACTGTGTACTCTCTCACTCCATGAGCTCTCTCTTTCCCTATAATCTGTCTCTAATTCCTGAGTTGTCTCACCCTATCTCTGATCTCTCTCGTTGATCTATCTCTCTCACCCTCTAATCTGCTTATAATTCTCTGATCTGTTTCTTTCACGCTAAACTCATTCTCTCTCTAATTTGTTTCTCTCTCTCTACTTACTAAACTTATTGTCTCTCCAATCTGTTTCTCTATTTTCTTTAACTCTTTCTTATGTTTATATCTCTCCCTGAGCTCTCTTTCTCCCTAATCTCTCTCTAACTCCTTGATTTGTTTGCCTCTCTCTCCCTGAGCTTTCTCTGTCTCTCCCTGATATGTCTTTCTCTTTTCTCATGTCTTTCCTCTGCTCACTGTTTTCTTCCTCCTTTGTGCCTTTACTCTCTTCTTTCCTTTCTCCTTGTCATTCTTTCACCATATCTTATATTATCCCTTATTCCATTATTTTCGCTTTCCTCTCCCCCTCTTCCTGTTTTTCCTCTTTCCCTATTTCTATTTTCCTATCTATCCTCTCCAACTCTTTTATTGAGATCCCTCTTCCCGCCTTTCCTCTCATTCCACCTTCCTCCTAATCTCAACCTCCTATTCCTTCATTTCATACCGTCTTCTTATAGCCCCTAGTTCCTCCCATCCATTTCTTTCTTATTTATCTAGCTCCTCTTCTGCCTCATTACCCAATTTAACTGTGCCTCTCCCCCTCATCCTCCCCTATCCTTCTTCATCTCCATTTCCTTCTCCCCTCCTCATTTTAACTGCTTCTCCCCACCCTGCTCTCTCCTCCTCATCCCCTTACTTTTGCTGCTCATCATCCCTCTTTCCTCTCATTATTTAATTAACCATTGTCATCACTTTCTATTCTACTTATTCTATCTCTCAGTTTTCGTCTCATTCCTCTCTTCATTACTTTCTTCTCCCCACATCACCCCCTTTCTTCTCATATAAACCATATTTTTCTCAATCTCTTCTCCCTTTCTGTTTCTCTTTCATCTATCATCCCTCAACCTTCTTATTCCATTTACTATTTCCTCTTCTCCTCTCTTCACGCTCTTTCCTTCCTCTACGGTCTGTACTCATATATCCTCTTGCATGTCCTCTCCCCTTTTGCCTCTTCATCTTTCCCTCTCCCTTTTAATCTCATCCTCTACTATCTTTTCTCCTTATTTTTTCTCACATCCAATTACATCTCAGTATTTTCATTCTTTTCCTGCATCAATATATAATTTTCTCCTCTCATCCCATTACACTTTTCCCCTTTGCCCTATTAGTTCTCTTTACCCTCACATCTCATCCTTTCATAACTCCTGCTCACTTTCCTTGTTCATATTTCCACTGCCTCTAAATCCTCTACTCCCCCTCTATCTTGTAATTTCTCTACATCTTATGTCTTTCTCTCCTCACTGCTTTCCCTCATTCTCCGCTCTCTCTCATGCCAAGCTATTATCTCCTTCCATCCCACTCCCTCATTTTGCTAATTTCCATTCTCTTTCCATTTAAATCTTTTATTTCATCCCGATCCCGCCTTTCCTCAACCCTTCTATCTCCCTCCTTCTCATCATCCTCTTTCTCCTTATATCTCTCTTCCCTGTCTCCTATTCATTTCATCATCCTCTTTCTCCTCATCTCTCTCTTCTCACTACCTCATCCCTGTCTCCTCTCTCCATCCATTTCATCATCCTCTTTCTCCTTATCTCTTTCTTCTCACTACCTCATCCCTGTCTCCTCTCCCCATCCATTTCATCATCCTCTTTCTCCTCATCTCTTTCTTCTCACTACCTCATCCCTGTCTCCTCTCCCCATCCATTTCATCATCCTCTTTCTCCTCATCTCTTTCTTCTCACTACCTCATCCCTGTCTCCTCTCCCCATCCATTTCATCATCCTCTTTCTCCTCATCTCTTTCTTCTCACTACCTCATCCCTGTCTCCTCTCCCCATCCATTTCATCATCCTCTTTCTTCTCACTACCTCATCCCTGTCTCCTCACCCTATTCATTTCATCATCCTCTTTCTCCTCATCTCTCTCTTATCACTACCTCATCCTGGTCTCCTCTCCCTATTCATTTCATCATCCTCTTTCTCCTCATCTCTTTCTTATCACTACCTCATCCCTGTCTCCTTTTCCTATACATGTCATCATCCTCTACCTGGATCAATACTGTCTCTCTAATTATCCATGATAACCCTGAATTCCCTTTTTAATTAGAAATAAACCCAGTCCCCTTTTAAAGTTATCTATCGAATCCACCGTCACCACCTCCTCTGAGAATTCCACAGATTAACCACCCTTACTGTGAAGAACACTTTTCTTTCTTTAAGGTGGAATCTTTTTACTTCTAACCTCAAGGGATTTCCTCTTGTCAGTTGAAAACCTCTTGGCACAAAGAGCTCACTTGACAAATCTTTATAATGACCCTGGATGTATTTATATAAGGTAATCATATCTCCTCTTAGACGCTTTTTTTCTAGAGAAAATAAGTTTAATTTGGTTAGTCTTTCTTCATAACCCTCCATTCCCCCTTATTTGTTTTGTTGCCCTCCTCTGTACCTTTTCCAGCTCTAAAATGTCCTTTTTAGGAAATGGTGCCCAAAAGAGAGAAAACATAGCAGCAAATGGCTACACAGCTCAGAGTGATAAGAGAAAAACATCACTAGGACAGGGGAAATAACCATAAACCAACACATAAATAACTAGATATATAAGTGGTAAAAAATAAACAGGAAAGCATGAGACAAACAAGTACTCACAGGAAAGTTTGATTGAGTATATTTTAAATATATAAATACAGTGGCCCTTTAAAAAATACAAATCTTACCTTGTCTATTATATAATAATAAAAGATTCAAACTTACCGTAGTCTTTGTGCTATTGTGCACTCTGGGCTCCTCTATAGTTAATACAATTTAAAATGAGACAATGAGTAGTAGTGGTGATTAAAGTGGAACATAAATGAGCATGAGACAAGTAAGAACATAAGGACAAATGATGTTTAGAAGTTGTGAATTCACCACAATGCCTGTAACTTCCAAGAGCTCTGGCAGAAATGCCAAGAAACATTAAAGGACCAATGGAGTTGGAGAAAAACTTTTCATGTTTGCAAAGTATGTAACAAACATATAGCTGCTAATGTTATCAAAGTCTCACAAGCATAAATACGTGTTTACAAAAAAATCTTTAATTAAACAGATTGATTGTATTATGGTTACTTCCATCTTGGGCTAGATTCCATGAGACACAGTAATACACTCGCTAAGCAACATTTTTTATGGCAGTTAGCGTTTCTAGTGCATGCAGCATGAATCTCTGGTTAACATTCATGTACACAGGATATTTCATACTAATTTATTGGCTTTTTATAAGCTAGCTAAAAGTTACACAGTTACATAGAATTTAATGTTGAAAAAAGACTTTCAGTCCATCAAGTTCAACCTTTTAAGATCTCCTCTGATCTGCAATATGCGGATTAACTATTAATTAATTAATTGTTAATTAATTAATTAATTAATTGCATTTAATTAATTAATCGCCCCAAAGGGAAATACAAAAAAAAATCAATTCCCTCCTGATCCCAGACACCGGCGACTGGACTTCTACCTGGATCAATACTGTCTCTCTAATTATCCATGATAACCCTGAATTCCCTTTTTAATAAGAAATAAACCCAGTCCCCTTTTAAAGTTGTCTATCGAATCCACTGTCACCCCCTCCTCTGAGAATTCCACAGATTAACCACCCTTACTGTGAAGAACCCTTTTCTTTCTTTAAGGTGGAATCTTTTTACTTCTAACCTCAAGGGATGTCCTCTTGTCAGTTGAAAACCTCTTGGCACAAAAAGCTCCCTTGACAAATCTTTATACTGACCCTGGATGTATTTATATAAGGTAATCATATCTCCTCTTAGACACCTTTTTTCTAGAGAAAATAAGTTTAATTTGGTTAGTCTTTTTTCATAACTTAGCCCCTCCATTCCCCTTATTAGTTTTGTTGCCCTCCTCTGCACCTTTTCCAGCTCTAAAATGTCCTTTTTAGGAAGTGGTGCCTAAAATGGTACTCCATATTCTAAATGAGGGCGTACTAGAGATTTGTATAGTGGCAGAATTATATTTGCTTCCCTGACTTCTTTACCCTTCTTAATAAATGCTAATATTTTATTTGCCTTTGCAGCTGCTGCTTGGCTTTGAGCACTGTTACCTAGGTGGTTGTCCACAAGCACTCCCAAACCCTTTCAATATCTGATACACCTAGATTTGCTCCATTAAGATTATAAATTGCATGGCTATTTTTCCTTCCTAGATGCATAACTTTACATTTATTCGTATTAAATCTCATCTGTCATTTAGATGCCCATTCCTCAATTTTATGTAAATCCCTTTGGAGGGAAAGCATATCACTATCTGATTTAATTACCTTGCACAACTTCGTATCATCAGCAAAAATGGAGACACCACACTCCAATACTACCTCTAAGTCATTAATAAATATGTTAAAAAGGAGAGAACCTAATACTGAACCCTGAGGAACCCCACTTACCACATTAGTCCAATCCAACAACCCTTTGCTTCTTGTCTTTTAGCCAGCTCTCAATCCATGAGCAGATATTTACTGCAACTCCTGTATCTCTTAGTTTGCACAATAGTCTCCCATGTGGCACTGTATCAAAAGCCTTTGCAAAATCCAAAAAGACTACATCCACTGAGCTGCCTTGATCCAGGTTCCGACTAACCTCCTCATAGAAACTAATTAGATTTGTTTGACATGACCTATCTCTCATAAATCCATGTTGACTCCTATTTATAATCCTGTTCAAATAGACATATTCTTGTATATTATCCCTTATTAACCCTTCTTAAAGCTTTCCCACTAAAGAAGTGAGGCTCACTGGTCTATAATTCCCCGGATTTGCACTTGCTCCCTTTTTAAATATAGGTATCACATCAGCTTTTCTCCAGTCATCTGGTAGAGACCCTGTGTTGAGTGAATCTTGAAAAATTAAATATAATGGTTTGGCTATTACAGAACCCAGTTCCCTTAGTACCCTTGGATGTATTCCATCAGGATCCAGGGCTTTATTAACATTTATTTTTTCCAACCTCTTTTGGATTACTTCCTGTGTTAACCAATTATTTGGCAAAGGTAGTGTAGCCCCATTATGTTGCCGTGTCCCAACCACTGGTACCTCCCTTGTGTATACCGAAGAAAAAACCCTATTTAGCTCATCTGCCTTTTCCTGGTCACTAATTTTCAGACAGCCTGTGTCACATTGTAATGTCCCTATAGCTTCCTTCCTCGCCTTCTTCCCATTAATATACTTAAAAAATATTTTAGGGTTAGTCTTACTCTCCTTTGCAATGAATTTTTCATTTTCTATTTTAGCCAGTCTAATTGCGCTTTTGCAAGCTTTGTTGATTTCCTTGTAATCCCGTAAAGCAGTCTCTGTCCCCTCTTGTTTGTATAATTTGAATGCCTGTTTTTTACTCCGTATCTTGATCTTTAAATCATTCCTAAGCCACATTGGATGGGATTTACTCCTTTTACTTTTATCCCCACACAGTATATGCCGATGTGTATGTATTTAGTAAGGATTTAAATGTTGTCCATTTATGTTCAGTATTTTAGTAACAATGTGCTAATCATATACAGTGCCTTGCAAAATAATTCACCCCCCTTGGCATTTTTCGTGTTTTGTTGCCTCTCAACCTGGATTGTTTGAGGATTTGCATCATTTAATTTACAGAACATGGACACAACTTTGAAGATGTTTTTTTTTTTTATTATAAAGCAAACAACAGATAGGACAAAATAACTGAAAAAGTCAATGTGCATAACTATTCACCCCCTAAAGCCAATACTTGGTAGAGCCACCTTTCACAGCAATCACAGCTCCAAGTCACTTTGGATAAGTCTCTATGAGCTTGCCACATCTTACCACTGGGATTTTTGTCAATTCCTCCTTGCAAAACTGCTCCAGCTCCTTCAAGTTGGATGGTTTGTGCTTGTGAACAGCAATCTTTAAGTCTGACCACAGATTTTCTATTGGGTTGAGGTCTGGGCTTTGACTAGGCCATTCCAACACATTTACATGTTTCCCCTTAAACCACACAAGTGTTGCATTAGCAGTGTGTTTGGGGTCATTGTCCTGCTGGAAGGTGAACCTCCGTCCTAGCCTCAAATCACACACAGAGTCGTACAGGTTTTGCTCAAGAATATCCCTGTATTTAGCACCATCCGTCTTTCCCTCAACTCTGACCAGTTTCCCAGTCCCGGCTGCTGAAAAACATCCACACAGCATGATGCTGCCACCACCATGTTTCACTGTGGGGATGGTGTTCTTTGGGTGATGTGATGTGTTGGGTTTGCGCCAGACATAACGTTTTCTTTGATGGCCAAAAAGTTCAATTTTAGTCTCATCAGACCAGAGCACCTTCCTCCATACCTTTTGGGAGTCTCCCACATGCCTTTTCGCAAACTCAGAACGTGCCATTTTGTTTTTTGCTGAAAGTAATGGCTTTCTTCTGGCCACTCTGCCATAAATCCCAACTCTATGGAGCGTACGGCTTATTGTTGTCCTATGAACAGATACTCCAGTATCTGCTGTGGAACTCAGCAGCTCCTCTAGGGTTACCTTAGGTCTCTGTGCTGCATCTCTGATTAATGCTCTCCTTGCCCGGTCCATGAGTTTTTTGGTGGGCGGCCATCTCTAGGCAGGTTTGCGGTTGTGCCATGTTCTTTCCATTTGGTTATGATAGATTTGATGGTGCTCCTGGGGATCATCAAAGATTTGGATATTTTTTTATAACCTAACCCTCAATCTTCATGGCAGTATTTGGTTAGTGGTGCCTCTTGCTCAGGTGTTGCAGCCTTTGTGGTCTTTCAAAAAAGGTGTGTATATGTAATGACAGATCATGTGACACTTAGATTGCACACAGGTGGATATCATTTCACTAATTATGTGACTTTTGAAGGTAATTGGTTGCACCAGAGTTTTTTGTGGGCTTCATAACAAAGGGGGTGAATACATACGCACATGCCAGCTTTCTACTTCTAAAAAATAGTTTTATGTATATATTTTTCTCATTTCACTTCACCAACTTAGACTATTGTTTTCTGATCCATCACATAAAATTCAGATTAACAAAACATTGAACTTAAGGTTGTAATGTAACAAAATAGGTAAAAAATCAAGGGGGGTGAATACTTTTGCAAGTCACTTTACGCATAAGCACTTACTAATGAATTGAGTCACAATGAAGAAACAGATTATAGTCCCAAATAACAGCACCACAAATGATTAGGATTATCAAAAAAGTGGTAGTATCAATTATATATAGGCAACTGGTGGCTGCTGTATAAGCTAACATACATGGAGGCTTGTTTATTGTCAGTGTTAAGAGTTTCAAGAGCAGAGTAGACTATATATATATATATATATATATATATATATATATATATATATATACATATTATTTGACATGTACAATTGACACACAATAGTCTCATCATTCACACTGTCTATAGGCCATCTCACATACCCATACTATATACCACATAACCAATACCCACCGACTGCCGGATAACCTATATGCGTCCGACTTCTGCATAAAATAGATACTGCTACAACAGATAAGAATGCTGTTTTACTTTCTTCATAAGAGTATATTATAAATATGACACTTCAGTCCTACATGATCCTGAAGTTTCCTATTATTATCATTTTATTTTTTATTATAAGATTTTTTATATACCTTGCAAGTGATACCTTGCAATTAAAACTAGCCTGGTGTTTTTAACAAATAAAAATCAATATACAACATCATTGGGAAAGTAATGTTTCACTACAGAGCACAAAAGCAAAACTACAAGTTTTGATTAAACATGTTGAATATGTTGAAAAATATTCTCAGACTAAATTAACATATTTACTATTACAAATAAAAAATGTCTTATTATATTGTGTTGTGGCACTTTTATATATATATATATATATATATATATATATATATATATATATATATATATATATATATATAAAACACAAAAACTAATAAGCATATTTCAACTTTTAATTTAGCACACTGATAATATGATAGATGAAGGACAGGTCACATCAAATTGATTGTATTAGCTTTTATGAGAAGATGAGTAGGTTGGATAAATGCAAGACAAAATAAGAGATACAGGAATTGTATGTATATGTATTTTTATTTGTATAGAGCCACCAATGCAAACAGCACTTTTTAGAGACAAGGTACAAAACAATTACTTGGAAAATACAACAGCCCATGGCATAAAGACCACCAATAGATTACAAATGCCCAGAAGAGCCTACAATCTACTTGTATGGGGGGAAAGACACATACAGACACATTATGGTAAAAGGATAAGTGCATGTGGAAAGGTGGATACTACTATCTACAAGAAGCAGAAAGACGAGAGTAAAATATTGCAGTAGTCTATCTAAACTAGATGGGTGATACCTTGAGTGATTGACCTGGTAGTGGAGGGGCTAAGACAAAGCTGTATCTGCTATATTATGGCAAATATACACCCTCCATTCTTTTGCAAAGTGTTAAAACAGTTTTTGATTTGTACTTACTTCCGCTACGGAATATGATGGTGCATTAGAAATAAACAATAATAATAAATAATAATAATATATTCCTAAGGAACAAAAAACATATTTTTGTAAAGATGACAGAAAATGTTGTAAACCAAGAAGACCAGTTGTTTCAGAGGTTTTAAAGCAAATGAAGCAATTGTGAGACAGGTAGGATCAATGAAATAATTTTTGAATATGTGTGTTCATGGCATCCACCTGAACGTGAAAAAGCCAGAGGGATGTACAAAAGCAGGTAGGAGGGGTAGAGTGAAAAATAGAAAATAAGTGATGTAGGTTAGATGTGTCTCTTACTGCGAGAAGGCGAAATGTATAAGACAGAAGAAATGTATAATGGAGGAAATGGATATTTTCTCCATGAGCTTTCTGAGGAACATACAGGTACATGGTTTGCTTGTGGATCATTCAGGTTGTACATGGAAGGAGGAAAAGAGAGAACAGATAGTGTTATATGTAACAGGTTAGGTTAGATAACAGAATGCAAGATACTGCTGTAGTATGTTTTACTATGGGAGAAAGGGGAATGTTTCTGTGAAATTGAGAATGAGATCAGATGGTGGTCTGTTAGAGGAATTGGTTAAATGGAGAATTCAGAGAGTATGCAGTTTTTGGTGAATACTATCTCCATATTACTATTACTATTCTAGAACTGTTTACAATCAACCATTGATCATGAGAAGAGGTTCCTAATCTGAAATAAGTGATAGAAACATATTTATAAGCTTAATTTCAAAGTTATGATGGGAAAAAAATCAAGTAATCAAAGAATTTAGACCCTGGAGGATTTACATTTGTAAAATAATAACATTCTATAAAACCTACTTAAAACATTTTTGTTATCATTCTAGGATCAGTGCCCAACTCAAAGAAATATACTTTGAATCTTGGTATCCTCATTATCAGATATGTTAGTTTGGGATTATACATGGGAAGCCAACAAAAAGTGGTATGACAAAAAAATGCCTGTAAGAGGAAGCCGAAGGCTCAAGATAGAGAGGTGTCATCAATGTGCAATTGATATCTCCAAGGATTAGAGAGGGAATTTCACATAAGCTGTGAATGGGTTCCCTGATGGTCCAGTGGTTAGGATGCTGTTGACCTGGGTTTGATTCCAGTTAGGGAACCAAAGAGATCACACTACCCTTAAGCTATGTAGGGTTGGGCCAGGTCAGTACTTTGATGAGACACCACCTAGTAATAGACGCTGCATGCTGTGACTCATGCTCTGTATGTGGTGACTCCAGTATCTCTGCCATAAATACCAAGTTGATCAGCATGACCATGGACATAAAGATGTGCCTAGTGTGTTACATTCCATGAGGTTATGAAGAGTCAGAAATGACTGTATAACGCACAAAAACATAGATAAGCAGAATAAAAACCAGGCTTCAAAGTCAGAAGTAAATGCAGATGTAGAGTAGATTGATGAGGCTAGCCAATATGTCACAACAAACTGGAGAGGAATAGTTGAGAAAAGATGAAGTAAGTGTGTTTCAAATAACACAAACGTGAGAGTGAGAGAAGCAAAGTCCACTACAAGAAAGGGCAGCTACCAAAGCAGAATCATAAGTGAGCCAGGTTTCAGAAATAGCAAATAGTTGCACAGATTGGGTGAAGAAGAGATAATTGGTTGAGATGAGTTGGTTTTGGAGTGAGCAGGCACAGGAAAAAGGAGGAGGGTAGGAGGTGGGATTTATGGTTTATTTTTTATTTTGACTAATTCACAGTTTACATAATACAAGGAACAGGCGAGATCCAAAAGGTTAAACTTCATGGGTTAAGTCTTTTTTCATGGAAACATTACACCTTGGCTCTAAATTTATTAGCAAACACTGTAAGTAAAATAAAGCACCATTATTTTACTGGCATAAATAGAACACCACTTTTATTTTTTACCTACTTTTTAGGTTTGCGTTTTATCATTTTTAGTTATATGTCACTCCAGTTAGTCCTCTTTTGTGTTGCTATGATAACATGTTGTCTGTAATACCTTTGCTTTGCTGCTATTTAATACAATTACTTGCCTCTTCCCAGGTGTAATTCATTTTCATCTCCCTACTTCTAATTTCCATTAGAACTTACCTAACTCAGCAAGGCTTTACTACCAGATGGCATAAAAAGCCAAAGAGTTACAAGATGACTGAAAAAGGAAGATGTGCATTAATTACTAGCAATACAATTTGTTAAATGTTCAGCTTATTCCACTTATCTTTCTAAGCACCTCTTAATGCTAACAACAAACATATTAAATAAACATGTAAGTACCTTCAATAATAAATGCCACATAGGGAAGTATGTTAAAAAAAAGCCCCATGTATTTTATCTCTTCTGTAATCTTTAAAACAATTACTAGAATAAGAATGTTTTCACAGAGGAAGAAACAGTTACAGATTATAGGAATTAACTGGGTTTTATTATATATTTTTTAAATCTGGGTAGTCAATTTTTTAATTTTAAATCAGGGTCCAGAATCACATTTGTTTTACTAGTATATACACAAATATTTTTAACATAAAAGGACTTTGTTTAACTGATTATGATTTGGACGCTTTAGGAGGGTTGCAAGAAATGTATTATTTTTTTTTTTCAATAACTATTTTAGACAGATAGTCAGGTATATAAACATCACCAATATTTAAGGCAACACATGAATACAATACACAGTGTGATATTTTATGATCTAACACTTTTTAATACTCTGTTATCTGTCCTTCCTCTCCAACTTTTCTTTTTTCTATCTGAGGGTTAAATGGTGATTATTTGTAATATCGACATTATCTAAGTATATCTTACTGTCTTTTTCTTATTTGTTAAATTTCCATTAAAGTAAACTGAATTTGTATGACTACGTTATCTTGTTTGTATTGATTGCATAATCCGTTTTGTTCCCCTAAATTAAACTAAACATCTTCAAACAAAACAAATAGTAACAATTTAGCTCACATAAATATACATATCATTCAAAATAGTAATGACATTTCCAACCTTGTTAGATCGGTTTCTCCTCTAGAAATAGAGGGTCTCCTTTCCAGGTTCCAGGCCCCCATCATGACTGCCGAGCCCCATCCCCCACCCCACCAAGATATGTTAATTGTGTGAACGCTAGGGTTGTCCCTCTCTACTCTCCAGCAACGGTCCCCAAACCTCCTCCAGTGTGTGAGTAATTTTTTCATCTATTGCTATATAGTTAATTTTGTTTTTAACCGTTGACAGGTCAAGTTTATCAGACTTCCAGTCCTTTGCTATGTGGCTCTTGGTAGCTAAATAGAAGAACTGTAGGAACTTGTTTTGAAGGGGTGTAAGGGTTTTTACTGGAATCCCTAGAAGACACACCTCTAATTCTTCCCTTACTGGGGTGTAGAACAACTCTATGGCTAGTTGTGAAACAGCTCTCCATAGCTGTTAGACCTTAGGACAAAGCCACCAGACCCCGTATCCTGGCAGCCCCTAAAGCAGTATGGGTTTTCTGTCGTTGTCCACTTGGAAAGCTTTCTGGTGTTATATATGTGCAGTACCTTCACTGCAGTTTCTAGTAGATTTTGATTAAAAAGGACCCTCTATAAATGCCTTTCCAGACAGTTTCCATTTCTCCATATACCAGATTTGATTAAAATCCTTCTCCCACTCCCTAACATAGTTGTCTTTGGTGTTGCTGAGATGTGTTGCTGAGATGAGAGTTGTAGATGTCATATATACCTCCATATTATTACTTTAGAAAGAGGAAGTTTCTGACTGATTAGGGACAGACAATTTTTCTTAGGAGGGTCCTGGAGCATTATTAAAGAATTAAAGAATTCACAAAGTGTCTGAGTTTTCAAAAGTTGTTGTGTTCGCTTAGTGGGAGGTTGTGTTTATCCTTAATTATATCAAAAGTGATAGATCGTCCTGCTTCTATCCTGGCACCCAATCTATCTAGTCCCCTCGACTTCCATCTTATTTTGGATTCCCTACTCAGGTCTTTAGGGGCCCGCAGATGAGAGATTATTGATGTCAAATGTGATGGATTGGAGAATAAGGTGGAGACTTCCACGAGGATTAGTGCAGGGGTGAGTGTATGATACGGATGAAAGAAAGTTGTACTGCCCTATAGTATTTTATCAGGTCCAGGCAGGACAAGCCCCCTAGTTTTGTGTTTAAACATAGTAGTTTTACTGATTCTTGGGGGTCTGTCTTGCCAAATGAATCTAAAAACCTTACTCTGAAAACCCCTCAAATCCTTTATATTCACGAAAACTATGAGAGCTCTGAACAAATATAATAGTTTTAGAAAGGTATTCATCTTAAATGAATTAATCCTTCCTAGCCAGGAAATAGGGTATCTAGATCATTTTGTTATGTTTTCCTTCACTCAGAGACTTACAGAGGGGAATGTAATTCACCTTATATAAGGTGTCCAAGCGGGCAGTGATTTTTAGGCCCAGATATTGTATACATTCTTTAAATTCTTTATTGAAACTGATAATCCTCCTGCAAAGAATCCTTAACCTGTGTTGGTAAGTCTATCGCTAACGCTTCTGTTTTATCTTCATTAATAACTGGGCCCCGAGTTAAACCATATTAGTTTAGGGCTTGCATTAATTTTGTTGTGGAATAGGTCAGATTCGTCAAAATGCACAGTATATCATCTGCGAAGAGGCACACCCTTTGATTTTAGCGTCCACTCTACTTGCCCGGGCCAGTGGCTCTATTGCCATAGCAAAGAGAAGAGGGGAAATACGGCATCCTTGCCTTGTGCCCCTGCAGATTTTTATTGTTGGCTGTTTTGACCCGGTAGTTTTAGGTGGGCCAAGGGGGTTTTATGTCTCAATCAAATTTGTGAATTGACCACTGAATCCGAATTTGCCTAGGACTGCTCGGGGATAGGGCCATTCCAGTGAATCAAATTCCTTCTCGACATCATGTGCCAGTAGGCACATTGGAGTTTTATAACTTTTGGCCTGGTGAATTATATTTATAACCTTTCTAATATTATCTCTGGCCTGTCTATGGGGAATAAAGCCCACTTGGTCTTTGTGTATTAACCTTGGTAGAAATTTTGTGATGCGGTCAGCCATGATCTTAGCCAGAAGTTTAATATCCCCATTTATTAAAGATATGGGCCTATAATTTTTTACCTCCAGGGGTTCATTTCTGAGGGAATTTATTGCCCTTCAAGTATGGAGTTATACAGTTTGCTAAATGGGGGGTTAGTTGTTCCAGAAATGTTTTATAGTACATATTGGAGAAGCCTTTAGATTGTAAGTGGCGAGTTTTCAGTCTTCTAGGATGCTTTGGGAAAAAGCACTTTCTGCAAAGATTCTAAGCTCAAAACAGGGTCCTCCATTTTTGGAATTTTGTTAATGCTGTATTTTCCCTTGTTTTTATCCCCTGTATTGCGCTATGGAATATGTCGGCGCGTTACAAATAAAAGTTAATAATAATAAAAAGCCATCAGGACCCAGCGCCTTGCCCATTTTCACACCTTGAATCCCTTTCTTTATTTCCTCTTGACTAATTTTAGAGTTCAGAGTTTCCAACTCTGTACTGGTCAGAGCAGGAAGACTGCAGGAATCCAAGAAGGATTTAATACAATAGTTTGATTTGACCCCTGAGGCCATGTATAGTTTTTGATAGAAATTGATGAAGGTATCATGAATTTTCATTGGGCTTGCAGTAACTACACCTGAAGAGTTCTTAATTTGGTAAATTTTGTTTTGTGTGTATTATGCATTGCGTTTTCTTTCTAGCATAAATTCCTGCTTGTTTGCTTTAGACAAATATGTATGCTGGGTCCTTCTGATGGCTTTTTTTATCATGCGTTCTGCCAATATGGAGTCTAATTCAACCCTTACTTTTTCAATTTGTTGTCTAATTCCTTCACCAATTTAATCTCCCTAAGTTTCTGTTCTCTTTTGTATCTTGCCTCTAATTTTATACATATGCCTCTAATGTACACTTTATGAGAAACCCAAACCCACCCAATCTCCGCATCTGGGGTTAGATTAGTGTAAAAAAAAGATCCAATTCTTTAGAGATTTGGTCTTGAAGTGTTGAGTTGGACAGGAGCAACTCATTAAACCTCCATGTGAATGGAGTGGTCTGACTAAGGACTGGGGACAACCTCCACTGCACGGGTGCAGTCCACTAGAGAGGAGTCTATCAATAGATAGCCTGTTCTGGTGTAAGTCTTATGTGTATGGGTGTAAAACGTATACTCCCTTTCTAATAAATGTTTTTCTCTCCATATGTCTAGTAGATTTAGCTCAGAGAGCAGGGAATTAATTCTCTTTAGCTTATTTCAATATCTATTTCCTATTTTGCTACCGGATCTGTCGATTAAGGCGTCTAATACTTTGCCATTTGAAAGGGGAGTTAAATCCCTTAAAGTTGTGCTACCCATTTTTAAGTGTAGATAAATGTGCTGATGCAAGGTTGCACTTACCCGCCCCTGGCTGGAGGGGGCCGGTGACCGGAGGGAAGGCCTGGAAATTTTGGAGATTTTAAGTTGCTTTTTCATGCAATACTGGCAAGATGGAAAAGGGATATATAAGTTAGTGAACAAAAACTGATAACAAAACATCATAAACAATAAAAAAACGGTTAACCAAATTTCTCATGTAACAATTAAGTATGCATCTGAGGTGCCTAGGGTAAGGGAGGACTAATTCCTCTTGGTAATCTCTAGAATGGGGAAGTCAAAAACAAATTACACTAATTCAGAGAGCAACAAACATTGGTATACATTTGCAATTAGTATTCATTTCGCCTATTGTACGGCTCCTTCAGATTTATCAGTCCAAAGATTTTAAGTCCCCGAATATACCAAAGAAACTTTAAGTATTTAAGTCTGCAAAGCTAATTTCTTCTATCTTATGTTATTTAAGGTCATTCTTTTGTGTCTTAAAAGGAGCTACTTGTTGCCTAGAGGGTTGTGTAATCTGGTCCACCCCTTTATTTGCAGATTTATCTCCTCCCTCTGAAGGTAGAGTATGCTGGGAAGATGTATTTCTCTTTGATTGAATTGTTTAACGCATAAGCCTGGCCCTTATAGTGAAAGGGAACCCCATCTGTGGGAAATGTTATGCTTTTATCAAGATCTCCAAGACGTGTTTCATCTCCCTCCATTTCGCCAGGGCTGAAGGAGTTAGATCAGCATAAACTTGCAACTGTGCCCCATTAGGGCCCACAATTTTAGGCAACTTCATTGAAGCTGCAATAAGTAAGTCTCTAGAGCTTTGACATAGAAAGCAGATCATAATGTCCTTAGGTTGTTCTGAGTGCATATCCTCCTAGTGCTCTATGTGCTCTCTCAATTTTAAGTTCCTGTTCAGGATGATTTGGGAGGATGGTGGGTTGCAAGAAATTATATAGGCCTCCATGTAAATTGTGCATTGTAAATTGCGTCAGTTCCGTAAATCGGCTGCGGAAGTTGTTTTCCCCTATGCTACATGTGTATGCTAATATTTTGCTCCCCCTCATTACGCTAGTCAGGCCACATCCATAAACCATGCTTCTGTCAGTAGCACTGAAGGGCCTGGATTATGGCACCCCCACAAAAATGCAGCCTTACAAGCCAATGAAAAACGACCAATGGATTGGTGATTGACATACTGTATAGATTACCGAGCTTGTCGCCCAATCACTGACTTTGTGTTTATTTTTACAAATTAGCTTGCAGGTCCCAGGAGTTCGAGGTTTGGTTCTAGAGAGAGAGAGAGAGTGCAGAAAAAGTGACCGATTGAGGAGCAGGTTTCTATTAGTTTCATTATTCATTACTGTACAGTTAATTTCACAATACACATATATACTGATATTACATAATATACATACACATATGATTAAAATACACATAAATACACCTATAGCTAGGGTACACCATCCACACATACTCACCACCCACCCTATACCTAACAGATACAAAAAATCACATAGAACATATATTACTTTTTTTCTCCAAAAGCATATACACATACACTTTATTTTATTTATGCTTATATTTTTTATTTTGTGACTGATGGAGGGAGGAGCGAGGAGAGGAAGTGAGAAGCAGGGAGGAGAGGAAGAGAGAGGGGGATGCCTGGTATTAAAGGGAGGAAGAGAGAAACAGGGAGGAAGAGGGGATGAGTGGGAGAGATGTAGGCAGGGTAGGAGTGGAGGGAAGGATACATAGGGAGGGTGGGAGTGGAGGGGGAGGGCTAGGAGTGATAGGTCTGGGTGGGCGGAGTTGAGGTAGAGGGAGGGTGGGGTAAGTCCATAGAATTATGCACACTTAGTTTAGGGTCAGAGAGGGAGGGGCCTGATATCTATAGGCCAGAGGAGAAGGTGCTACTCTTTAATACCGCCTGTGCCCATATAATTACAGGGGATTGGGAAGTTAAGGCCGGCCCCAGGAGCAAGGCATCATTATGGTGATAGCCAGGCAAAAGTCAGGAGGATAATAGAGGAGAAGAGCAGAGGAGCAGCATCTCCAAGTCGTGGCACCAGAGTGACTGTCCACTACAAGCAGTTACAAGGTTGCTGATGGAGATTATGAAAGCAGGGGCCATCCCCGGAGCTCCAGGCCTGGTGTCTACACAGGATCCAGCCTCCTTGCCAGGTGAATATCACATAAACCAACATACAACCACATTTACACCACACACACCTAGATAACTGTAATTACATGCACTACAGTAAGACATGTCAGTTCCCTGGATTTCACTTGGTAAAGAAGAAGTGTCTATCTTTCCCCAAATACAGGACCTTCCATATCACTTGCAATAGTGGCAGCATTGTATGTGTGAATAATAGCCACAGCAATTTCCATATATATATACACATTTATTAAATATCCAATTGAGACTACATGTATGTTTGTGGCCACTGCAGCACATGCAGATACGGACTCTGTAGGGATGGATGTGCAGTTTAGTGTACTAGCCTATCAAAGAACACTTCTCAGCAGCATATTAACAACTATTGTTGAGACCTGCTCACTAATTGGTTAGTTTTACACAATCTGCAACAAGTTCTGCAGAATATGCATATGTATGTGCTGCAGATGCCAGACCACAACAGGAATCATGGTATTGTTATGAGCCACAAACAACCTCATAATACAAATCAATGATGACATCTAGCAAATCATAGCTTCAAACCATAGCAAATAAGTTAACCATCCAGGTTCATGACAGCAGCATGTCAGATAGATAGGAGCACACATCAATCAAATGATCATACAATGTTGTTAACCATATACCATTTTTCTCTCATTTCAGGAGGTCTGTGTCCACTGGAGAAACAGAGGAGTTGGCTCTTTCTGAGCTGAATGTACAGGACCGTGCCCCCGCCTAACAGGATCCATGTCAAGAGAAGGGGCACAGGAGAGGATCACAGGGCCTGGGACAAGAGCAGGAGGACCCCCATGTATGTAGTCAGTGGTGGGACCCCACTGGCCCCTTCCTCCCCAGATTGAATTACCGCCCAGGCCCTCATATTAGACAGACTCCGGACTCATGAAACTACCATCACCAGCTCTGATTCTCATCCCTAGCACATCCTGCCCACCACCCTCAAGGACACCAGCAGCTTCTCAGCATCTCCCTACTTGGGCACCACCGCTGCCTCCTCCATCCCCAGGCCCAACTAACCCAGATCAACATGGACATCGCCCAGTATGCTCTGTTTCCCAGCACTGCCTCCCCCGCTAAAGGCCTGACCCCCCACAGCCACAGCCTGGCCTCTCCTTGCCTCCCTCAATGCCTCCACCCACCAGTGATGTTGCCTCCAGGGGGATGCCTCCCCCTGCAACTCCCCCTAGAGTGTGGACTGGGTGCAGTGGCACAAGGGGTGGGGGCCATGTGTAAAGGTGAGGGGGCAATCAGTGTTGTATCTAGGATTTTACATTCTCTGTTGGTCCAAGTGTTGCCATAATCTAGCTTGGCTACAGAGTAAATAATCATGGGCTATGTAATGGTGATATTTTGTATACAGATGGCTACACCCCATCACATGGTCCATGATCCTCTTCTCTGTTGACACATAGGGTTATGTTTAACATTTCAACAATTGATGGTCACTGAGTGATGTTTTTGAGAAGAGATGATACAGTACCTATTTTTGGTTTTCCCTTAGGAATATTTTGTTCTTTTTTTGTGTGTTATTTTTAGGCACAATTAAGGTCCATGAAAGCATCCTCGTTATCTGCAAGCAGTGCTATCAAATAATGTATCAACTCTCTGTAAGATATTATGTGTAATTGAATTTTCTGATTTCTATTTATTGTGCTGTCTCTTTAAGAGATTTCTCCAGATGTGAGCAGATATTTCCTGTTTCCATATGTCTGATAAGTCACATGTGACATACATAGTTTTGGATTGCACATATATGTAAATAGGATGTAAATCCTTAATTTGATCCATAAAATCTTATTAGAATAGGGTTTGGGTGTCAAAGTCTCCCGGAGTAACTCGTAATCTATAGTCAGTGTCTCATTGAAAAAGAGTGTTGTAATTTCCAACTCCGGCTTGCTGCAGTGACGCATAGCAATTCCATTGCAATGTTTTAGGGATGGGTGATTAACATAGCTAGGTTGCAATATCTGTGCTAATACGGCACTCGTAATTGGTTTTGCCTGCATCAGCATAGAGCACATAGTAAATGACAGGAACAACGTGGCAGGAGGGCCAGGATTTGGATCCAGATCCGTCTATGGCCTACCCCTGCTCTAAGCAAATACATTCCTATATTAATATTTTAGTGCAACATCACCCAATTAGTTTTATATTTGCGCCCTAGCTCCACTGTGGCTTAGCACAACTCCTGCACAGAAACAAGAAGTTAGTGGGTAGGGCTATGGCACTTTTTCATTTAAGGACAACTGTGGTCAAAATATTCCTATATGTTATTTTAAATAACTATGCTTGCTAATGGGCAAATGATTTTAGAACGCAAAATACAGTTATTACATTTGTAAATTTTAAATCAAATTATTACTTCAGGTTTCAGTTTTCTTTTCTAAGTTCATGCTGTCTACAACTACTTTCTCCTTGTAAACTAAAGAGCTCTCCATTATACGTATGCAAAATACTTGAGGTTGCAGTTGCTGCATTCCCATTGTACAAATCTTGTTGTGCATTCCAAGTCTCCTCCCACTCCAGGAATCTGACCAAAAGAAGTTAATATGACAGCATAATTTCATATAAGATTTATTTTTTTACATTCTAAAACCATAGTCTATTTTCTTTAAAGTAATGTATTTTAAATAAATCTATAAATATGATACTTTGTCTAATATCATAATTATTATTATTTTTACCGCATACATAAGGTAACATATAAAGAGAGAGGAGTTCAAAACACTGACTTAACCCCACATCACTTTCTTTATGGTTTAATTTAAATAATTTTAAAAGGAATTATATCATGCTCAATATTCAATTTTTTTTAAATATCTGCTGCGGTCACTTTAAATGACAAAACCCTTTGTGCAGCAGACACTGACTTATCACATCTATCCCCCTACTGGTGACTTGCCTAGTACTGTAGATCAGGGTACATGTGAGAATGAAAAAAATGCTGCCTTGCTTGATCTGTGCTTTAAACTATAGCACTGAGCCTGTCAATCACACGCAGCATCACTCAATCAGAATGGCCAGAAGGGAAAACTCCCGGATCCTGCAGGGACAGCCACTCTTGAATGGATTGCCAGTTCCTAGTCAAGAGGACCGCATTTGTCTGACCTGAAATGACCTGCCCATCTTGGATGACGCTTTATGATATAGCTCACAGCTTCAGCAAGGTAATAAGCCCCTTCACCACGATATGGTAGCAATCCAAAACAGGCTCTGTGTCTTAGTCTCTCTCTATGTCATATGTATTTATAAGGAGAGGGTATACTTACTTTTGGGGAGATCTCTTATTGTATGTGTAAGATATATATGTGTGTGTATGTATATATATATATATATATATATATATATATATACATATATATACTGTGTGTATATATATACTTTGTGTATAAAAGCTGTGTAATACAGCAGGCATAAGCTTAAAGGAAGCCATGTTTGAAAATTGCTATGGATTGAAGAGCGAAGCATTTGTGGGCACATTTGCATATCCCAGCTCAGATTAAGACATTCAAATGTGAACACAGATGTACTATTTATTTAGTATATATATATATATATATATATATATATATATATATATATATTGTGACCAGGATGGTCGTGTAAATCGGTGGTTACTTGAAAAAGAGACTGATACTTGCTTGAAATGCAGCAAATTGGTTTATTTGCAAAAGAAAGTAACAACTGAGCAGTAACTCTGCTTAAAATAAAGGAAATAAACATCTACGTAAACATGCTGACTAACATGCAGGAACACCCTGACTATACCTGGGCAGCTTCTCTGCGCCAAATAAATTATAAGTTTAACAGTCTCTGCAAGGTGGGAGAGTGCCACCTTGTGGCCAGGATACAAATAGTCTCTTAGACTTGTGAGAGTGCCACCTTGTGGCCAGGATACAAATAGTCCGTTAGACTTGTGAGAGTGCCACCTTGTGGCCAGGATACAAATAGTCTCTTCGACTTGTGAGAGTGCCACCTTGTGGCCAGGATACAAATAGTCTCTTAGACTTGTGAGAGTGCCACCTTGTGGCCAGGATACAAATAGTCTCTTCGACTTGTGAGAGTGCCACCTTGTCCAACCTCTGGGACACAGCTCCTCTCTGGGACACAGCTCCTCTCTTGGACACAGCTCCTCTCTTGGACACAGCTCCTCTCTTGGACACAGCTCCTCTCTTGGACACAGCTCCTCTCTGGGACACAGCTCCTCTCTGGTTTATCGGTAGACTTTTCCACATTTACATAATAAGCCTCAGATGAAGCATAGGGCCCGCCCGTCTCTCTCGTATGCTTCACCCATGGACCCTTGCATAACACAACACTAACTTGTGTTAACTTCCGTCTTCTAAACTCCGCTTCTTCTCTGGGGCATAATACGTCTGGGTACTTTCATTCAGCGGCCTCTGTCAGCTACACACATGCTTAGGCCTTTAAGGCAACTCTGTCTGGGGATCCTCACTAATCCCTTCACTTACTTGGCGTCCTGAGGCTGTATTCACTCTTCCAGCTCACAACGTCCTGCGACTGCAAACAGCGCACACTTCTTGCTGTACTCCCAGCCACAGTAAATCAGGTAACTCTTACAGGCTTGCTTCCAAAACTCACTGTAATTCCACACAGGATCAGCCTCCACTCTGGGGCTTGCTTCTGGCAGCAGCACAACCTGCCCAGAGCCTAGCCAGCCACACCCCCTTCCATGTCTGCTTTTCAGGCTTTTAAAGGGAAGTTGCACTAATTAGGAGTTCTTCAGAAATTTTAACTCCGTCACTCCTGTCAAGAACTCCATACTCCACTTACTTGTCATATCATCTAAGGGCCAAACGGACACAATATATATATATATATATATATATATATATATATATATATATACACACTAGTCGGTTGTCCATCATAAATTGCGGTATAATATTTTATGTGTCTCTTCAACACATTAAGGTAGGATTGTTTGAGGATTTGCATCATTTAATTTACAGAACATGCCCACAACTTTGAAGATTTTTTTTGTTTATTTATTGAGAAGCAAACAACAAATAGGACAAAAATAACTGAAAAAGTCAATGTGCAAAACTATTCACCTCCCTAAAGTCAACACTTTGCAGAGGCACCTTTTGCGGCAATCACAGCTCCAAGTCACTTTGGATAAGTCTCTATGAGCTTGCCACATCTTATCACTGGGATCTTTGCCTATTCCACCTTGCAAAACTGCTCCAGCTCCTTCAAGTTGGATGGTTTGTGCTTGTGAACAGCAATCTTTAAGTCTGACCACATATTTTCTATTGGATTGAGGTTTGGGCTTTGACTAGGCCGTTCCAACACATTTACATGTTTCCCTCAAGTGTTGCTTTAGCGGTGTGTTTGGGGTCATTGTCCTGGTGGAAGGTGAACCTCCGTCCTAGCCTCAAATCACGCACAGAGTGGTACAGGTTTGCTCAAGAATATCCCTTAATAGCACCATCCATCTTTCCCTTAACTCTGACCAGTTTCCCAGTCCCGGCTGCTGAAAAACATCCCCACAGCATGATGCTGCCACCACCACGTTTCACTGTGGGGATGGTGTTCTTTGGGTGATGTGATGTGTTGTGTTTGCGCCAGACATAGCGTTTTTTTTGATGGCCGAACAGACTCCAATGAAAGTAGCCAAAGAAGAAAAATAGAGAAAAGAGAAAATAAATAAAAAAGAAAAATAAAGAAATACTGGCCAGAAAAGGAGTGGGAGAGAAGGGGAAAGGGGGAGGGGGGAAAACTCCAGAAAAATAATTACCCCTATCAATTACACTTCTCATCCCATACTGTCCACTTTTTAAGAGGGAGTCGGGACATCCCGATTTCCTCAAAATTTTTCTTTGTAATGTACGCGTTTTACTAATTTTTATCAGGATTTACGACCAAGTGGGAACTTTTTCTTGTTTCCAATATGTAGCAATGGAATTTTTAGCTGCCATGAAAATCTCTATCAAAAGAGCTTTTATTTCCAATGTAACTTCCTTGGGTAAGATGTAAAATACAGGTATTTCCACCTTAAAGGGAAGATCTATCCCGAAGGTTGATTTTATTTGAAAAAAGCATTCTGACCACCAATTTTGTAGTATTGGGCAATCCCACCATATGTGAATATATGTTCCTTTTTGTCCGCATTTCCGCCAACAGAATTTGGCTTCATTATTTTTATTAATCTGGAAAACTTTTAGCGTTACATAATACCACCTATATATGATCTTAAAATAAATTTATTTGTGAGATGCATTTTGCAAGAATTTATCTGTGGTAGAAAAGGCAGAGACCCATGTCTCTATAGACCATTCCTTTCTCACCTCTTTTTCCCATATTTTTAAACTTGGCCATTAAATGAGATTTGTCTTCATCTAAAGTTAGTTTTTCACAGTTGGTCAGCTTTCTTCTATTTTCTAAAATAAACCCCTGACACTTCAGCTGTTCACACACTTAATAATATTCTAGCCACAATGAATTATGTAATTTATATTTAACCATTAGTTCCTTAAAGGACATAAAAGAGCCATTTTAGAAGAGGTTTCTTAGGTGTGCAGCCCCATTTTTAGCTAGAATTTCCAAAAAAGGAATATCCAATTCTCTAGCCAGAGTGTCCAGTGGAGTTATCGGACTTGGAAAAGGAATTAAGGTGTATTTCGAGTTCAATTTATCCCAATATTTGAAATGATTTCTTAGTGTTTCTCCCATAGATTCTAATCTGATAGAATCCGATATTTTTTTTGTAAAATTATGCTTTGTAGCTCTTTTTTTGCCGTCATTTAATTTCAATTTGGATAGGTTTAGTTTGTAATTTGAAATCTTGCTAAATTCTCTTATACAATGTTAGAGATTTGCAATAGATTTAACCGGATCTACAAGAGAAAGAACGACATCATCTGCAAACATTGATACTTCATGTTCAATGTCTCCCACTTTTATATCTCGGATGCCTTTACTTTCTCTATTGGAAGTTGCTAGTGGTTCCATTAGGAGTGCAAAGATAAGAGGGGACAAGGGACATCCCTGTCTAGTCCCGTTGGAGATATTAAAACTTTCCGACTTAAATCCAAGGTGCACGACATAGGTGGACAGAACACCATAAAGGGCCTTAATTGCCCTAGAGCCAAAATTTGGCCATGACTAGGTCCATATAGTCCCATCCTACTCTGACAAAGGCCTTTTCTGCATCCAAAGATAGAAAGACAGTTGATCTCTTATTTAATTTGGCATAAAATACAAGATTAACTAATCTTCTGACATTATCGTTCCCTTGTCTACTTACTATGAAGCCATTTTGATCTTTGTCTACCAAGGAATTAATTACCGTATTCAATCTGTTCGCCAGAACTTTAGCGTATATTTTAATATTGGTGTTAATAAGAGAGATTGGACGAAAATCTTACAATCAATACATTCATTCTATTTTTTAGGGATAGTTATGATATATGTTTGAAGCATTACTTTTGGGGTACTGCCTATCTTTTTGATTTCATTAAATGATCTAGTTAGATCAACTATAATTTATTTTTGAAATAACTTATAGTAGGAGTTAATATAACCATCAGGGCCTGGTGCTGAGGCGATCTTTCTTTAATTTTGAAATTACATCTAATATTTCTTTTTCAGATATAGGTTCATTCAAAGCTTCCAATTTTTCAGGGGAAATTCTTGGCATATGTATTTTATCCAAAAAAATGGGATTTCAATCTCTTAAGGTTTGTTAACAAATTTCTCAGCCAGATTGTATAAATCAGAGAAGTATACTTCTACTTTTTTAACAGGATTCAAAGTAGTTTCACCTAATTTGATTAATTATTTTTTGAGTAGAATTAAGTCTATATTTACTTGCCAGGGCCCTCATTCAATTGCAATTTGGCCAATTGAATAGGGCTCTAAATAAGCACATAACATATTTTTTTAAAGAAGTTTTTAGTTAGTAAACATCTATCCAAAAGCAAGGTTTTCACTAACTAAAAACTTCTTTAAAAATATATGTTATGTGCTTATTTAGAGCCCTATTCAATTGGCCAAATTGCAATTGAATGAGGGCCTAGGAATTTAGTTGCCTTATTACCCAAGTGATGTAAACGTTTCTGGAGAGCCCATCTAGAGTTATCTATTTTAATTTGCTCTATAGTCCTAATCTGTTTTTGTAAATTCTTAATCTGTTCCATATTTAATAAACTAGGGTTCTTTTTATTTTCTCTATCAGCTTTAGTTAACTTAATATTTAAGTCCCTAAGTGGGTTCCATTTCTTTTTCATTTTGGCCTGCATTTTTATACAAATTCCTTGTATATATGCCTTATGAGCCAGCCATACAGTTGTATTAGATACTACAGATTGTCTATTAAGATTTAAAAACTCCTCAATCTCTTGTTTCAGACTACTGTGTTCTGATCCATCACAAAAAAAAATCAGATTAACAAAACATTGAACTTAAGTCTGTAATGTAACAAAATAGGTAAAAAGTCAAGGGGTGAATACTTTTGCAAGTCAAAATATATAATATAAATATATATATATATATAAAATGTGTGTGTCTGTGTATATATATATATATATATATTTATATATATATATATATATATATATATATATATATATATATATATATATATATATATAATGTGTGTGTATATATATCACATATTAAAATTGTCAAACAAAAAATCCAATCTCGGGAGCAAAAAAATCAGACCTTGGAAAAATACAAATGTAGCGGCCTTACCGCAGACATCGAAAAACAAACCAAAAAACATAAATATGTCTCAAATTAACTAAAAAACTCAAACACAGCACAGGGGAGGAGCCAGGAAGCCCGTGAGTGAGGTTTCAAGTTAATTCAAGGCATATTTGGCATTTTAAAAAAATTAGAAATTGGCTAAACGAGAAAAAAAATTACAGCTGAAAAAAATGAAAAGGATGCAAAACGAGGCCGTAGCACGCAACTCACCTCCAGGCATGTACGAGTTCCAAAATAGACCACGAGGCAAGCAGTTAAGACACGCGGGACTTAGAAAATAAAATCTGATCTTGGAAAAGTAAGAATTTAACGGCCGTACCGCGGACATCAAAAAAGAAACCAAAAAACATAAATATGTCTCAAATTAACTTAAAAACTCACACACAGCACAGGGGTAGTGCCAGGAAGCCTGTGCGGTTTCAAGGTAATTCAAGGCATATTTGGCATTTTTTAAACATCAGAAAAAAATGGTGGCTGAAAAAAATTAAAACAAGGCCGTATTGCGCAACTCACCACCAGGCGAGATCCAAAATAGACCATTACGAAGGAAGCAAAATGCTCCCGAGGCAGATAAGACTTAGACAATCGCCATTTTACAACACTAACTTGCAAATAACAACATTATGAATCTGAAATGGCTGTTTTCCCGCCTAAACAAATGGTTTTGCTTTGTGCACGCAGCCTATTTATACTGTAGTTTGCAAATTTCTAACAAGTCCTCCTCAGGTGATGAACAGTGCAACTGTAAATTTTCTGCTGCCGGAAAATCCAAAGAGATTGTAAGCTCTTCAGGATATTGATTGCTGGATATTAATTACAAATAGGTAAAGTATATTAATTTATTAATAGATTAATTATTACAAAAAAATAAAAATAAAATAATTATAAAAAAAATATATTATTCAAAATGTTATATTTTACACTGCCCTTACTTTATGAATACATAAATGTTTAGCTCTATCTAATATATTTATTCATTGATTGATTAAATAATTATTAACATACATTAATTTAATAATTATTAGTAATCATAAAAAAAATGTAATGTATATTTTATACTGCACTAATTTTTTTTATATTTTACACTACACTTATATATTTGGATTACTGCTCATTAATGTACATTAATTTGTTAACTATTCATTGTAATACTGCTCATTGGCTGACAGGGATAGGACCCTCAAAGCAGTTAAATATTTAAATCCGTTTATTATCATCTGAGACCTCCATTGGGGGAGGACTGTGCCACATTAATTAACTCATAATCTATGTATCTGTATTACTGCTCATTGGCTGACATGGATAGGACCCTCAAAGCAGTTAAATGTTTAAATCACTTTATTAGGCTCTGACAGCTGCTACATTTAAAATTGTATACTGCATTTATTTATGAATATATCAATATTTAGGCCTTTATGTTTTGAATGTATGCCAATTAAACATGATACTTTAAATGATTAATGTATTAATTGCATCCAAACATTAAAAATGCTTTTCATGTGATTTTACAATTTGCTCATCCCTGCAACTGTGAGCTCTGCAGCATTTCATCTGCAATAACATCAACTTTACAGCTATATGATTTAATGATGCCTTTCTTTAGGAAAACAGGATTAAGTCTTTTTGTTTTGCATTGATGACAGTTATTGATTAATTAATTAATTAACACATATTTGTTTATTAATTCATTAATTAATCATTTAAAAAAATAGACCTTATTTATGAATACATAGATGATTAGCGATTTACATTTTAATGTATGCCAATTAAACATCATAATTTGATTGATTAATTAATTAATTGAATCAAAACATTACAAATCCTTTTCAGGCCAATCTATATTTTGCTCATATCTCTTTGTGTTTGGATATGAAATTTACATTTCAATGATGCCCTTCTTTAGGGAAAACACGATTAGCTCATTATGTTGTGCATTGATGATAGTTATTGATTAATTAATTTACGCATATTATTTTATTAATTACTTATTAATTAATTATAAAAAAAAACAAATTATTTTACACTGACCTTATTTATCAATATATATATGCTTAGCTCTTTAGGTTTTCATGTATGCCAGTGAAAAATAAGACATGGATTGATTAATGAATTAATTTAATGAAAAAATTACAAATGCTTTTCAGGTTATTTTACTGTTTCAGTACTGTTCTTTAGGTTTTGCACTGATGACAGTTAAAAACAATATGTTCAATAAAGAAACACATTATATCTTACAGATTGGAAATAATAAAAGGCCACAACTACAAAACCATCAGAAAATAACTTCCTCCATTAATACTTCAGGTAATTAAAAAAAAAAATCTTACTAATGTTATGATTGCCATTGTTTGTTATATAAGAAAACATTACAATTGGAACTAAAACACCTGTATTTACAATTACAGATTACAAAGGCGGACAACGCAGAAACCAAGAAAGAACGGAAAAGAAGAATGGCAAGGGAACGGAAGCAAAGATGGAGAGATGCACAGTCCCCCAAGTGTGATGGAGCTACAAAGAAAAGAAAAAGTAAAAAACATAATGTCTGTGAAACATTGCCGAATGAACATATATTGACTAATGACACCAATGTTGATATACATGACACCAATGTTGATATACAAAGTTGTAATGATATCTATGTTGAGGAAGACCTTACCCTTCCCCAATCCTTCCTCCACTATGGATTCCTTTGACCCTGTAACCGAGGATGAAGTATCTACATTATTATTAACCTCTCACCTTACAACATGTCCACATGAGCCTATTCCATCACAGCTAATCCCTCCCCTATCCACCACACTTATCCCAGCTCTCACACATCTATTCAACCTCTCCCTAAACACTGGCAGATTTCCATCCTCCTTAAAACACGCCATAATTACACCCATTCTCAAGAAGCCCTCATCTGACCCAGCTTCTGCCTCCGCCCTATCTCACAACTTCCCCTGGCTTCTAAACTGCTTGAGCGGCTTGTTTACAATCGCCTAACTTAATTTATTTCCTCCAATTCCCTTCTTGACCCCTTCCAATCTGGTTTCCGTGCCCAACACTCAACAGAAACAGCCCTCACAAAAGTCACCAATGACTTGCTAACCACTTCTCCATTCTAATTCTCCTGGATCTCTCTGCTGCCTTCGACACAGTTGACCACCCTCTTCTAATCCAAACTCTCCTTTTTTTTGGCATCCAGGGCACAGCTCTTTCATGGTTCACATCCTATCTAAAAGATTGTACATTTAGCGTCTCCTTCTCTGGCACCTCTTCTTCACCTCTGTCTGTTGGCGTTCCCCAAGGTTCTGTCCTAGGCCCCCTCCTCTTCTCCATCTACACCTCCTCCCTTGGCACCCTCATAGAATCCTTTGAATTTCAGTATCATCTCTATGCAGATACTCAAATTTACCTCTCTGCACCCGATCTATCCCCCTCTCTTTTAGCTCAAGTTTCCAACTGCCTCTCTAGCATATCCTCCTGGATGTCCGCCCATCAACTCAAACTCAAACTTGTCTAAGACTGAACTCCTAATCTTTCCACCCTCTACTACAGCTTCCATTCCTTAAATATCTCTCACTGTTGACAACACCATCATCACTCCCACCTCCCAGGCCCGTTGTCTTGGAGTTCTACTGGATCCCGCCCTCTCTTTTATTCCTCACATCCAATTGATAACTAAATCTTGTCAGTTTCACCTAAAAAACATCTCCAAAATTCGTCATTATCTTACAGAAGACACAGCTAAAATTCTAATACACTCTCTCATCATATCTCGACTCGACTACTGCAATTCACTCCTCGCTGGCCTACCCATCTCTCGTCTGTCTCCCTCCAATCCATAATGAACGCCTCCGCTAGACTCATCTTCAATACCAAACGCTCAGTGTCTGCAGCCCCTCTCTGTCAATCACTCCACTGGCTTCCCATAGCTTCCCGAATCACATTTAAAATCATGACCCTAACACATAAAGCCCTCAACAACAGTGCACCCCCTTATATCTCTGCTCTTGTTTCAAAATACTCTCCCAACCGCCCCCTTTGTTCTGCTAACGACCTTCTTCTTTCCTCCTGTCTCATCACCTCCTCTCACTCCCGTCTTCAGGACTTTTCTCATGCAGCCCCTACTATTTGAAACTCCTTGCCTTGCTCCATTAGATTAACTTCCTGCCTCAAAACCTTTAAAAAATTACTAAAAACACACCTGTTTAAAAAATCTTATCACCTTCAGCCTTTATTATTACAACTGCACACTCCACAGCTTAATAACACTCCCACCCACAATCTACAGTACAACACACAGACCCCTCCAATTGACTAAACAAATTGCATTCACGTTGCCATTTTGCATTTGTCACCCTCTTTTATCACACCTAAACCCTTAGATTGTAAGTTTGCAAGTTTTCAATCGTGTGTACGTGTCTTGGAAACAAGCACTATGTACATTTGATTATATGCTCAAAACAGGGCCCTCCATTCTTTATAAGGTGTTAAGTTTGTTTTTTGCCATGTACTAAAGCCCTGTACAGCGCTACGGAATATGTTGGCGCAATATAAATAAAGATAATAATAATAATAATAATAATAAGCTCAGGGTAGAACCTTATTTACAGCACTACCAGTAGACAGTCATTATTGTGGTTTACTCAATGTGGTTGAAACATCTCCCATAGAAGTCCACCTGAAAGCAGTCTAAAGCAATCTAAGGTAATTTCAGAAGAACAGATGCTCACCAGATCCATATGTACGTTTACAAAGGACTATTTATTATAATTAATATCTGTGTTATGATAATTGCTGAGATATACTTTTTACTGTCAGATTGTTCTACTATTGTTATAATATACTGTTGCTTATCTATAAACCAGAAATGCTCTGTGTTCACTGATCCATTTTACTGCTCCAATGTATCCACCCCCCTGAAATATCTCCTTGTTCTGTCTTATAGATACTTTTTAAAGCATACTGCAGAGAAACATCTCCCATAGAAGTCTACCTGAAAGCAGTCCCCTCCCACCCTGCCCCTCTACCCACCCACCCTTGTTTACACTTAATATATTGAGGCATACTATTTACCTGCACATGTTCAATCAGTGACATCTGATTATCACCTCTAACCACTCCCTTCAAGAATACTTGCTTACACAGTGCCATTAAGTTTCCTAACACCACCTTCCTTATTATAACCTCCTGCCTCTTTCTCATACTCTCTTATAATGTCTCTACACATCATGTCTCCAATAATATAACAATCTCACCTTCCCTGCTCTCCTCTTCTCTGCTCCCATGAGCTCCCCTCCTTCCTCCAGTCCCTATCTCATCCCTCCCCTAAAGCTGGAAAGCAGAAATGTAAGTCCTATTCCCATCTCCCTTTACTCTCTCTCCTTCTTCTGATGGCCTGTGGGGATATATCCCCTAACCCAGGCCCCTCACTCATTCCCACCTGCTGTCAGCTACGCAGAGTCCAGAGGGCAGCAAATGCCCAAAACACCCATAATCTAATACCCATCACTTGTCACAAACCATCTACTTTGCCCTTCTCCGGTGCCCTCTGGAATGCAAGGTCTGTTTGCAATAAACTTACCTTCATTCATGATCTCTTCATTTCCAACTCCCTCAATTTACTGGCTATCACGGAAACCTGGCTCACTCCATCTGACTCTGCCTCCCCGGCTGCACTCTCTTATGGTGGTCTGCACTTCAGCCACACTCCTAGACCTGGGAACAAACAAGGTGAAGGTGTGGGCATACTACTATCCTCTCGCTGCACTTTTCACTGCATACTCCCTGTTCCCTCCCTCCAATTCTCATCTTTTGAAGTCCACACTATCCGCATCTTCTCTCCCATCCCTCTGCGAGTAGCTGTGATCTATCGCCCACCTGGATCACCCTCTCAATTTCTGGACAACTTTGCCGCCTGGCTCCCTCACTTTCTCTCCTCCAATATACCTTCACTCATTCTTGGTGATTTCAACATAGCCACTGACACCCCCACGTCCCCAACAATTGCAAAATTACTTGCACTTACCTCTTCCCTTGGCCTCTCACAATGGACAGATTCCGCAACTCACAGTGGTGGACACTCCATTGACCTTATTTTTACTAATCTCTGCACTATCTCCAACCTTGACATCTCCTCACTTCCCCTATCTGACCATCACCTGCTAACTTGCAACCTCACCTCATCTTCCGCTCACCACCCTTCTTCAAATCCTGCCATCAGAACACGCAGAAACCTGCAAGCACTCAACCCACAACAATTATCAAATGTACTAAAACCCCTTCTCAGCCCCCTCCCCACCCTTGCCTGCCCTGACATTGCCACTTCACAGTACAAAACTACTCTAACTTCCACCCTTGACTCTCTTGCCCCCATAATCACAAGCAAACGCCCTCGCTCTCATCCACAACCATGGCACACTGCACAAACACGCTATCTAAAGAGATGCTCACGCACTGCAGAACGACAATGGAGGAAATCTCACACCTCAGCAGACTTTCTCCACTACAAGTTTACCTTGCGCTCCTACTTGTCTGCCCTCAATCTTGCCAAACAACACTACTTCTCATCACTAATATCAAACCTGTCCTCCAACCCTAAACGTTTATTTGCTACATTTAACACCCTCCTCTGCCCACCCCCGCCTCCTGCCCCTTCCTGTCTAACTGCTGATGACTTTGCCAGCCACTTTAAAACTAAAATTGAAACTATCCGAAATGAGCTCTCCTCCCAGCTTGGCCCTATCCCATCATCCTTTCCGCAAGCCGACAACACCCAACCCTTACCCTTCCCCAATCCCTCCTCCACTATGGATTCCTTTCACCCTGTTACCGAGGATGAAGTATCTACTTTACTATCAACCTCTCACCTTACCACATGTCCACATGATCCTATTCCTTCACAGCTAATTCCTCCACTATCCACCGCACTTATCCCAGCTCTCACACATCTATTCAACCTCTCCCTAAACACTGGCAGGTTTCCATCCTCCTTAAAACATGCCGTAATTACACCCATTCTCAAGAAGCCCTCATCTGACCCAGCTTCTGCCTCCAACTACCGCCCTATCTCACTACTTCCCCTGGCTTCTAAACTGCTTGAGCGGCTTGTTTACAATCGCCTCACTCAATTTATTTCTTCCAATTCCCTTCTTGACCCCTTCCAATCTGGTTTCCGTGCCCAACACTCAACAGAAACAGCCCTCACAAAAGTCACCAATGACTTGCTAACTGCCAAATCAAAGGGTAACTTCTCCATTCTAATTCTCCTGGACCTCTCTGCTGCCTTCGACACAGTTGACCATCCTCTTCTAATCCAAACTCTCCTTTCATTTGGCATCCAGGGCACAGCTCTTTAATGGTTCACATCCTATCTAAAAGATCGTACATTTAGCGTCTCCTTCTCTGGCACCTCTTCTTCACCTCTCCCTCTGTCTGTTGGCGTTGCCCAAGGTTCTGTCCTAGGCCCCTCCTCTTCTACATCTACACCTCCTCCCTTGGCACACTCATAAAATCCTTTGGATTTCAGTATCATCTCTATGCAGATGATACTCAAATCTACCTCTCTGCATCCAATCTATCCCCCTCTCTTTTAGCTCAAGTTTCAAGCATATCCTCCTGGATGTCTACCCGTCAACTCAAACTCAACATGTCTAAGACTGAACTCCTAATCTTTCCACCCTCTACTACAGCTTCCACTCCTCAAATATCTCTCACTGTTGACAACACCATCATCACTTCCACCTCCCAGGCCCGTTGTCTTGGGGTTCTACTGGATCCCGCCCTCTCTCTCTTATTCCTCACATCCAATCGATAACTAAATCTTGTCAGTTTCACCTAAAAAACATCTCCAAAATTCGTCATTATCTTACACAAGACACAGCTAAAATTCTAATACACTCTCTCATCATATCTCGACTCGACTACTGCAATTCCCTTCTTGCTGGCCTCCCCATCTCTCATCTGTCTCCCCTCCAATCCATAATGAACGCCTCCGCTAGACTCATCTTCAATACCAAACGCTCAGTGTCTGCAGCCCCTCTCTGTCAATCACTCCACTGGCTTCCCATAGCTTCCCGAATCACATTTAAAATCATGACCCTAACACATAAAGCCCTCAACAACAGTGCACCCCCTTATATCTCTGCTCTTGTTTCAAAATACTCTCCCAACCGCCCCCTTCGTTCTGCTAACGACCTTCTTCTTTCCTCCTGTCTCATCACCTCCTCTCACTCCCGTCTTCAGGACTTTTCTCGTGCAGCCCCTACTATTTGGAACTCCTTGCCTCGCTCCATTAGATTAACTTCCTGCCTCAAAACCTTTAAAAAATTACTAAAAACACACCTATTTATCACCTTCAGCCTTTATAATTACAACTGCACACTCCACAGCTTAATAACACTCCCACCCACAATCTAGAGTACAGCTCACAGACCCCTCCAATTGACTAAACAAATTGCATTCAAGTTGCCATTTTGTATTTGTCACCCTCTTGTATCACACATAAACCCTTAGATTATAAGTTTGCGATTTTTTAATTGTGTGTCCGTGTCTTGGAAACAAGCACTATGTACATTTGATTATATGCTCAAAAACAGGGCCCTCCATTCTTTAAGGTGTTAAGTTTGATTTTTGCCATGTACTAAACCCCTGTACAGCGCTACGGAATATGTTGGCGCAATATAAATAAAGATGATAATAATAATAATAATAATAATAATAATAATAATAATAATAATGTGGTTTGTCAGTTTTGTGGGGCGTATCATTTTATCAAAGAAAGACCAACTGATGGAGAGTTTATTAGTTGCTGTAAGAAAGGAAAGGTAAGACTTCCAGAAAGACACACATTTCCAGATATTTAAAAAGTATTATGAGTGATTCAACATTTCCAAATTATAGCAATTAAAAAAAACACATCAGGTCTTATAACAGTGCAATTTAATTTGCTTCAATGGATGCAACATTAGCAGAAAATGTGCCAGAACATGGCCCGTACTGTTTTAGAGTACAAGGACAAATTTACCACCGGACTTCACATTTACACCCACAAGCAGGAGAGCAAAGTTTGCACAGTTATATGTCCTAGATACAATGGAAGCTGTTGAACAACGTATGACGCTTCCTGAAAATAAACAATGTTTACGCATAGTTTTTGAACAGCTGGATAAAATTATGGCCAACAACCAATATGGTAAAGCATACAAAAAAATAGCAGAGGTTGAAAAAGAATAACAGGCACATGCTCAAATAAATCAATTGCCAATGCCAAGAGTAAATATGGTTCTGGAAAGAGATTGCAATACTGATCAAAGATGTTATAATTTACCAACAGTAAATGAGGTTGCCATGGTCTTTAAAAATGATGATGGGGAACCACCATTTCATCAGGATATTAGAATATATCCACGCAATGAAGAGCAACCTTTTATCAACATAAATATATTAAGTTGTAATTTGGATCCAATGACATATCCCATTTTCTTTCCAAATGGTGAGCCAGGATAAGAACCAAAATTACAATTGCAAAATTATCCCAATAGTAAAGTTTGTGTTAGATACAATATTTCTGTGCTGGAATATAAAGTGGCACAAACTGCTATTCGGGATCATTTTAATCTTATTTTATGTGGGGGGGATCTCACACAACAATGGATTATTGATTCATAACTACTAGTCGAAGCTAATAATCGAAATTTTATCATATTTCAACAAAACAAGTTTTGCATAGAATAATATTGTGGATTGATGGATTATGACGCTGAATTGGCTATCAACAGAGACATTCCAGTTGGAAAAGCAATCATTTTGTTATCCTCTTTCCTCGGATCTCCTCGCAATATGCGAGAAAGATACAATGATGCCATGGCTATTGTGGCCAGAGATCAAGGGAAATTTTAAAGATGGCCAAAATACTTTTACTTCCAGATTTAGTGTCTAGAGTATTCAAAATAAAACTAAATACGGGGGAGAAGCTAACATTCAAAGAGAGAGGATGTGGGATCTATGAGCTCTGCTGAAAAAACATAAAGTCACATATAAAGTGACTTATCTATCACTAAATCGACATATATGACCAGGATTGCACACAACTGGCTTTAAAAATCAAGTTTGGTGACTTTTTCCCTGAGATTTGCTGTTAAACCAGAACAAAGGAGACTCTGAAACACTGATAAACAACATCCATACTTAAGGTTGGTAAACACTCATATTGCCTGTCTGTTTCAGACCTATACAGTTCTAATCGAATTGCCTTACACTACTGGAGATCTAGTCTGTGCAATAATTTGAAGATATAGAACACAATAAGGTGTATAATAAAAAAAGATGGCTGCAAGATATTTCTCAAAAAAGGATCATGCCTCTACAAAAGGAAATGTGCATTCTTCCCAACACCTTGCAACCACAGATAAACAATTACCGAACAATGGAAAGACTTCTGAACCCAGCACTAAAGCTGATATTCAAGATTTGAGAGTATTAATCTCCTCTTTCAGATCAGAAATTGCAGCTGAGATTCAAAGGTTTTCTCTGGAATTAACAGCAGAAATAAAATCATTGAACACCAAAGTTCTTGAATTGGAGGGCAAATATAATAACCTTCTTAATTCACACACAGAAATGGAAAAGGATCTGATTGGGCTTAAAGAGGGACAAAAACAACTTAAATTCATACATGAGGATCTAGAAAAAAGATCTTGTATACCAAACTTTCGCATACATATTTTACCGGAGTCAGTACAAGACCTACCTCTGTACATGAAAGATTTGTGTGCCAAGCTCTTACCAGGTCTAAATAAAAAAGAACTTAAAATGGACAGGATTCATAGAATCATAAGAGATTCAATCCTCCAATGAGAAACCAAAAGATGTGATCATCAGATTCCATTATTTTTCCACAAAAGTCTCATTCATGAAAGCAGCTAGATATGGTGTTCATGAAATTGAAGGAGATCAAGCAGCTATCTTCTCGGACTTGTCACCCACTACCTTATACAAAAGGAAACTCCTGAAAACCTTTTTAGGGGTATTACAAAGCATGGATACAAGTATCCTGAGGAAGGTGAAGCGATGCTACATTTGTGGAACCTATTAACTCCAAACAACCTAGGACAAAATTAAAATTCCCTAATGCAAAGAGGACAAAGAAGAAGAAAGATCCACACAATTATCGAAATAGAGTGTGCAGAAATCCTCATGGGCTCTTAAAAGTGATAAGTTGAACCATGCACCTCCTCTGTAAAACTGTTGTAAACATTCTGTTTTATTTTTTACTTCCCCCCAGAAGTGAACTGCCTCTGTATCCAGTGTCGTATATGCGAATTAATTCTTTACAAGCCAACAAATTGGCTATTTGGTGGAAAGGTAATGTTGTTAGGAGGAGATTTTGGGCAAACATTACCTGTTGTGCCACATGGAAATAGGATTTTCGAAATGTGTATAAAGAGAAGAAAGCTGTGCAAAATATTTACACACCTGAAATTAGAACTAAATATGAGATCGGAAGGCCAAAATTAATTCAATGATTGGCTAATTCAAATTGGAGAAGGAAGACATCCAAAAACAAATAATCTATCTGATGATACCATTGAAATTCCATCAGAAATGATTTGCAACAAATCACTAATATCGGCAATCTTTCTAAATACTCAATGACGATTACTCAGACATTGCAAACACTTTTTATTACACTATTATGTGTGTGTGTGTATATATATATATATACTGTATATATATATATATATATATATATATATATATATATATTGGTTGTCCATCATAAATGACGGTATAATACTTGATGTGTCTCACCCCCCTCCCTCCTCTGTGTCTCTTCCCCCTCCCTCCCTTGTGTCTCTTTCTCCCTATCCCTCTGCTGTGTCTCCCCTCCCCCTGTGTCTCTCTACCACCCCTATGTCTCTCCCATTCCTCCCCAATGCGTAATGCACATGTACCACAAGATGCTGACTGTGTCTCTTCCCCCCCCCCTCTCCCTCCCCTCTGTCTCTTTCCCCCCTTTTCCACTCATGTGTCTCTTTCCCCCCTTTGCTTGGCCTGGAGGCATTTCACCAAGACAAATTGGCAGGTATACCATGTGCAAGAATGAGGGACTCATAGACAACTATTACAAAAGACTGCACGCTGTCATTGATGCTAAAAGGGTCAATAAACAGTATTAAGAACTATGGGTATGCAAACTTTTGAACAGGGTAATTTCATTTTTTTCTTTGTTGCCATGTTTTATTTTATGATTGTGCCATTCTGTTATAACCTACAGTTGAATATGAATCCCATAAGAAATAAAAGAAATATGTTGCCTGCTCACTCATGTTTTCTTTAAAAATGGTACATAAATTACCAACTCGCCAAGGGTATTCAAACTTTTAAGCACAACTGTATATGTGTGTGTGTGTTTAATTTATGTGGGCAAAAGAGTGATATAGTCTCTCCATCGTACAGTTGTACAGTAAATAAATAGTACATTTTCTGCTTTCATTTGAATGTCTAAAATAAATAAAAAACCTATTTCCTGCTCAGAATTCCCAAAAATACAGTTATTCAACTCCATTCTGGGAACTTGGCAGGGACACTCAAATATGTCCACAAAGGCTTTGCTTTTGTAATCCAATACCATTATGCATAATCCATCCTGGGCTTTGCTTCAAGCCAAATGCTCTCTCTGTCTTATCTATCTTCCAGTCCATCTTTTGCATGTGTCCATTCTATGCCCCTTAATATAACATCTGAGTGAATTTTTTTTTTTTTAATATCACTGGAGTTTCCTTATTAAATGCTAGACTATTTTGAATAACCCATAGAGATTAGCGGGGATATCTGATAAGTCACAAGACCGTTGTGTGTACTCTCAAGCATATTCTCATACCTTTGAAAAGTTCTACAGTATATCAGAAGCATTTAATAGTAAAACGCTCTTTAAGCTTTATCCCCCCAGAATGTTTTCGGGTCTTACACCCCTAGCTAAAGGAGCAGAATTAGAAATATATGCTAAAGAGATGGATAGATGGGGAGAGAGGCATAGGGTAGAGAGGGATAAAACGAGAGAGAGTGGGATAGAGAGAGATAGAAGGAGGGATAGTTTGAGGATTCGAAGGAGAGATCGATAGAGAGGGAAAGAGAGGGATAGAAGAGCATACGATCTATCTTCCTCTCCCTCTCTATCCTTCTCTCTCTCTCCCCTATTCTCTTTATCCCCCTTACTATCTCTATCCCTGTCTCTCTCTATAGGATCACTTTTATCTATTTCTACGAGCTGCCACAGTCATGCTTCCTGATCTAACATGTATTTTATGTGTTTTATTTGATTATTTCATGTCATCAAGAAATGCAGAAACTTCCCAGCGTAAGAAAAGTGAGCAGAACCAGCACCACCTCACCCTCATCAAGAAAATGGAGGCACTTCCCAGCATAATAATAGTGAGCAGAACCAGCACAAACTCACCCTCAACAAGATAAGTAAGTGAAGTGACAGGACAAAAAAAAAGTAAGTGGGTGGAGTCTGTGTCACTGGGCAGGGCCTTTACAGGTAACATGTTGTGAAGGGGAGGGGTTTATACTGTTAGGTGGAGTTAATGTAAGGGGAGGGGCCAGGTCTTTGTCTTCCACCAACTTGGAAAATCACCAGCCGCCACTGTTACTTACACCTCTTTATCACTTTAACACTCATCATACTTGTTTATCTCTAATACAATACATACCTCTTTATCACCACACTCCAAACACCTGTTTTTCTCCAACACATCACATACCACCTTAGCTCAACACCCCTCTTTTACGCCTTTCACCTCTCTCTCTCTCTTTATTCTGAATTGAGAAGAAATGACAGATCAGCACCTGTCTACAGATCAGCTGTTGAAGACCTCTCCTCTACATCTTAATTTAAATGTATTTAGCATAACATTTATTTAACGTTTCCATTTAACTAAAAGAATCAGCCTGAAATGAAAATCTAGGCTGTATATAAGGCAATAAGATACAAATACAGGGTCAGTTGCAAGAAGGATTAACAGCATATTTGTTATCCTTTTAGAAGTAGGGCTATTTGCATTACTCTGAATTGACTTTATTAATAAATAAAGCTATAAAGTCTTGCAAACTGTTTGTATGTCACACATTTCCATCTGGTATAATGATTTATTAATTGCTGGTTTAGTTTGTTCAAAGCAATAAAGACAGAAGACATTTCACAGCACATTTACAGGCTAGGTACTGAAACAGTAACACAGTGAGTGACAGTGTAATTATCAGTTGCCAAGACAAGTACAGCACAAACACAATTCCACCTCCCTCATTTATTTTCTTGGACGAAATGTTCTAAACAGGTTAAAGCAAGCTGAACAATATTAACAATAACAGCAAAGCTACAATCACTTGAACTCCTCCATCACAGAATGGAACAGAGTAATAAAGCAAAATAATCAGGAATGTGCTTTTGTAAATGAAAGCTGTATCGGGCATGTATCCTAACAACTGCTTATCTGTGGATCTTGATGAGTATTAAAACTTTGTATGTGATGATTCAATAAGAGTTTACATATTCTGAGCATCTTACAAGCAAAGAGTGTTTACAAAAAATCCTAGTCAGACTGTCATCAGGTGCTGATATGAGTCACCATCAGGTCCATATATACTGGCTTATTTCATGAGTGACACCTTGTTGCTCGGCATCATTCATGGCTCCGCTAGCAGTTAATCCACAGATGTTCATTTAAATAAAGAGTTGAAGTGATATCTCTCCAGTCCCTATGATATTCTATCATATGTTTTTAATTTCAGTGATCACTTCACATATTAGAGCTTTGACTCCATAAGTTAATATGAGAACTAAAGAGACCCCCCTCATCTTAGTGAATGTAGCCTATAGCATTTGATGAACCAATTAACTCACCTAGTTTCAAAACATATCTGGAAATGCCACAGGAAATTACTCTGTGTAAGGAGACAGTATGCACAACTCTAGATCTCATTGACAGACACTTGACTCACACAGCTATATTGCTCCACATTGGCTGACAAGGACAAACCTCCAAAGACACATTCAAAGCAATATATTCTGCTCCAGGAGCTTCATTTTCAAAAAAGAAAGACATTGATCATTATTTTAAAATGTCCTCTTTCGGATTCAATACGGGAAAAAATGTATTCAAAGACCCTTTAAGTCCTTTAGTTGTTTTTTGTTGTGGCTTTGCTTTCCTAGTTCAACACCATATGTCCGATGACATAAGCATTACGTTATCTCTGTAATGCCATAACAAGATGTGCTAGTTAATTTAATTATGTATTAATCATTAAAAAATTCACTTTTAATCATTTATAATTGTAAAATTCAATATTAAATTCACATTAAAAAATTTGTATCCTTCCATTTAGCTGATTGCATCCACCCTGACATGGTAATCAAGGTGGGTTAATGTTGAAAGACAGATTTAAAGTGCTTAAAAAATTATCTCAACAGATTAAAGTACAGACCAACTTTCACAGCCTGCCCTCACAGCAAAAGCCTGTTGCCAATGCAAATTACACCACAAGGTTCCACTTTGTTGATTGCATTGTATCCCTGAAAATTTAGAAGTTGACTACCCCATTGACCTCATATAAACAGCAACTGAGTCTAAACTTCAAAACTAATTTAATATTGAAAACTGTGTTTTTAAATAATTAAAAATGTGTTTTTATTAAAGGCCAATTAAAAGAACCGGCTCATACTGTAGGGCATTATAGTTTTGCTTTAATAAAAGTAAGTTACTGCAGGCCTTGTAAAGTCTCCCAAAAAGCAATGATTGGGACCTGTGAAAAACGAAGGAAGAAAGTCCAGATACACAGGGCTATATTCACTAGATAGGCTTGGAAAATGATAACTCATGCTCTGTTGGAGAAACTTTGTTTCATTCAGCCACTGGCTCTAGCTAAAGGTTTTATGTGACTTAAATCTATAATTAATTATAGGGATGAGTAATTAACTTGTGTTCCAAGCAACTCAATTTTCAGTGCAACTTTGCTAATTATGAGGATTTGTATTAATTGTATTTTAAATATGTTTATGTTGCTTTCAGAAAAGAGATAATTTATTAGTTTAATTTATGGCATATTAACTTTTTAAACCATTAAAATGCTTAAAAGAAAGTTAACTCATATTTTATTGGTATTTCCGTAAGGCCCCCACAACTGTGTGTTTATCTTTGAAATGATAGCAGTTTAAAGCTGTAATAATTCTATTATTAAAGGATAACTCTAGTTCCTGGCTGAACTACAGGACGTAGATGTTTTAATTAGGCATTAATCATTAATCCAATTAATATTCAATGAGTTAGGAAAGCAATATTCACTATTAAACTTACTTTACTTAAACATGAATTTCCAGACCTTCAGTAGAGCTGCTTGTTTCCACCTCTTATGAGGTCATAAGGGTAAGAGCAGATCCTAATGGACAGTATTTGCTCCTGAACAGACATAAGTTTGTGTCAGACCATTTAGGACTGCCTTCCAATCAGATTTTCTCCTGTTGTGTGAGTATTATAGTGATCCTTTAATATGGTCATCAAACCAAACTGATCATATTTGCTATGCTATGCTATGTTCTCTTTCCATTTCAGATTCAGTATATTGGGTCATAAAAACTGTGCTTCTAGTGAAAATCATATACAGTTCTTTAATTGCTTTAGAAACACCCTCAACATTTTTAAGTAAAAATGCAAAGAACAAAAACATAAAAATCGGTCTAAAATCATAAAGTGAATTATATTCTAATAATGTAGGTTAGAAAAAGAAAACTAATTTCACTGAAAGACCACAATTCAAGAGAAAAGTGTGCACCTTAAATGTTCTTCAACCCTAGCTAGTTTAATAGATAGCTCACCTTAAATGTTCTTCAACCCTAGCTAGTTTAATAGATAGCTCATCAGCTTTTCAAGCGAGAAACCTTTATAAATGTGTGTAGTTTTTTCTGAACTCACAAATAAAAGCATGTGGTTTTGATTGAATAGATTTCACCTATTTCTGCACATCTGGTTATCTGAACTAATATCAAGCAACAAGAAGGAAGACTTACTGGTCTACATACATAGCTGAACTTTTCTTCCCCCTGTAAGAAATGTTAAAGTTATAATATCTTTCGAAGAAAGGGCCAACATAAGATGTTCCCTGTCTATAAAGAGGTCAGAACTATATTTAAAAAAAAATCATTTAGAGGTCTGACCTTGGTGAAATAAGTAGTTATTGTTGTAGAAAAAATATCCACTCTTTCCCTCTATTCTCAGAAAATAAGGTAGACTATGAAAAAAGCAGACATCTTTTGTAATTTTCTGTTTATTATGTAAATTTGGTAGGGCAAAACAGAAATTCTATACAATAACTGCTGCCGTCATCGAATACATCAACATACAGTCTTTTTATAATGTTTTACAAACAGTAATCGTCATCACAACACCTCCCTCTTCTAAGCCATTGGGATATTAATTACACTTGTAAGCCAATAAAGAATCAAGCACGTACCAAGCATGTATGCTACCATAAATCATTGCGCAGATCACCTTTTGTCCTACTAATAGTGCGCAAGCAACAGATTTTATTCAGCCTTGAAGTGTCCTATCCTTCAGCACACAGAACAAATTTGTTTTGGGTTAAGAAATGTTATTGTCTCTTAACAAAAAAGTAGGGGCTAGAAGTAATCACAATTAACTATTTCAGAGTTTAGGTTAGCAAAAATAGAAAAAAAAATGCTAAAAAGTAATTCATGCTATATTATAAACTTATACTTAGAGAGTATGGATATTTGTATTTTACTCTAACATTACCCATGCTTTTTTACACCAACTAGTCACAGGTGCAGTTCTATTACCAGGCTTGATATGGTCTATTCCTGACCTGGGCCAGTTTACTCTAATTAAGAACAAAGTTCTCCCAGATTCACCATATTGATACTAACTTTGTGTGATCATCGTATTCAAGTGATTTAACAAGCAGTTGGGTTTACATGACAGTGTGCTTAGCATGAGAGAACTAGTAATCTGTATTTTGGAGGAAGCCATCATTGAGATAATGTGACCATGGCTATGATAGTAGCATGCATTATATAGGGTGTCAGAAAACTATTCATTTTGTATAGAAGTATGGGACATTGCACTCTCACTATAACATTGTTAGTGTCCAACATGGAAAAAGCAGAAATACATCCAGATAAAAATAGATCAGAGAAGATGAAAAAAACACAAAGCACTTGAAAGGGACATGTACTTGCCGGGATTATCCATTAGGCCATTTAGGCATTAGCCTACAGGCACATCTCTACAAGGGGCAGTTCATTATTGCACTCAAACAATTTGTTGTTATCCTCACTTGAAGCATGCAGCACAGGGTCCTCCAATAACAGCTGGGACTAATCAGCTCTGTCTCCCCATGCAGGGAGTGTGGAGGAGGGGCACAGGAAGCAAGTGACAGGGAGCCATGGAGGTCATAGTGCAGGAGGATGTTAGGAGAGAAAGAGAGGCTGACAACTCACAGTGAAGGTACAAAATGGCAGGACTGGAATCAGCAGGGGGGAAGTTAGGAAGTGTTGCCAATAACTGACAATGACTTGGAACTAAAAATCTTTATTTTTATAAAATGTCTCTACCACTGTCAATGTTTATGTATGTATGTATGCATGTGTGTGTGTGTATGCATGCATGTATGTGTGTGAATATATATATGTATATATTTATGTGTATGAATGTATGTATTTATGTGTGTGAAGGTATTTGTGTGTGTGCATGTATGTATGTGTATATATATTGTGACAGGGGTGGCCTTTAGCTACCGGTTGCTCCTTTGATTTCCACATAAACTGCTGAGTCACCATATACTTTATGTTTGCTTTTAGTAGAGTATACAAAACAAAAAATAGGTTAATTTAGGCATGAAATGAAAAATCTAAATAAAAGGGCTTACTTATTGGCAGGAACACCATGACTAGCCCTGAGACCGCTTCTCGTCTGCAGGTAAAAAAGTACATTTTCACACAGCTGCAATGGATCCTCTGCATGTCCTCTACTTTTAGAGCAAACAGTCTCTCTAGTAAATATTGTTGCAGTCACACACACTTATCCTCTTACTGGCAGCTTCCTGGGCTGCTCTGTAAGTCCTGCCAGGCCCTGTTCAGGAGCTCTGTCTCTTTCTCCTCCCAGGTCACGTTGAAACACTCAAGTGTCCTTTCTTAAGCTGCTGGATGTATTGTCCAGGCAATCCAACTTACTTGCCAGTGTTTCTCTGTACTTTAAGCAGTCTTCCCTGCTGCCTTACTTCAGAGCTTCTCTGAGCTCAGCTCTCCGGATCCAGTCTTCCTGACTTTCTCACATCACAGCTTCTCACATAGACTGCAGCTCCACACAGAATCCTCACGGCACTCAGGCCAGAGCCTAATCAGCAGACATGCAGCTCCAATTAGCCCAGCTCCAGGGGATTAACTCCAAGTTACCTGGAGCGGGTTTTCTCCCTCCTGTGATGTGCACCATCCACCGGGGGGTAGTACACCATACACCCTCCCCCTCACCTCAACAACATAGGGTTGAGCGACTTGCAGAGAGGCCGTAAACAGTGCTACCGCTCTTGCTGACTATACAGCCAGAAACTCAGTGTCAGCAGAGTAAGCAGGATTTACAAGTTAAAAGCGAGAAAATACAGCTGAAGGGAATAAAGAAAGATGAAAAGCTGGAAGCCTTGGGGGCAAAGCAAGCAGGAAAACAGAGCAAAGATGAAGAGAAGCAGTTAAAAGAAGATGAATTATGGTTGAAAGCTGAGGATGCTAAAAACACAAGCTTTCTTAAGAAACCGAAAATTATAAAGGCTTCGAAGATGTGTACTGGCCTATAGGTTGAGCATAAGACTGAAGTTGCTGTACCACTAGAGACATTCCAGCAAGATCAAAAGTTTGAGAGATTGGTCCTGACAGAGATAGAGAGTTGCAGACCTTGTAGGATTGAAAGCATAGTGGAGCAGAGGATACCTGCTGTGAACAGTGAGAAAAATGAGCTGCAAGTCCAAGGGCTAGAAGCTACCCTGAGAGAAGACATGCTTCTGGAGTTTACGAAGGACCATGTACCAGAACCCAAGCAAGATGGCCATATGAATATGACACCTCTTGGTGATAATAATCAGCCAGACAATTGGAGCACCTGGAAGAGAGAGATACAGGTTGTCTATCCTTGTGACGGCTGACCCAGGACCGATTGCAGAGTGATGGAGTTGGCTGTCATGGGGAGTGGGAAGAGAGGCCACCCAAGTTGCGGTTCCATAGTGAAGGTCAAGATGACCCAGGTGATGACAGTGAGGTCAAAGCATCTAAAGAGGGAAAATCTGAGACCCTACAGACAGTGTTGTGAAAGGGGGCCCAACAAGCTCAAGGTGTCACAGTGTTTTTCTGAGAGTTACCCCGAGCGATAGCAGGGTGTCAGCTGCTATTGGAGTCCGATCACAAACCCCCATTGCGTTGTCTTACAGGAGTTGCTGAGTGATGTGAAAGAGCTTGAGAGAGAGACAGAAGTCAACACTCAGAAGATGGAGAAGACCAGAAGAAGGGTTAAGAAAACTGTGGATAAACTTCTGTAAAAGTATGAATGTTTATCGGAAGGACTAAAAGAGCCAAAGAAAGCCAAGTGTAAAGAGGCCGAATTAAGGCAACTCCAGTCCCAGGCTCTCAGCCTGCAGATGAGGAACTAATGCTCCCAGAGTGACTTAGCACAGACAAAGAGATGCCATCTAGCCAGGAACTTACAGGAAGAATCCAAGCCAGAAAGTGAATTTGCAAACCTTGGGCCTTTCATTCATGTTACGAAAAAGATAAATCAGAGCCGCGAGAGAGGGATGAGGGTTCTGCAGGACAAGAGAATTCAGGTGGAAGACAAGGTAACGGAAACCAATATTGTCTATGATTCAACCCCAGGGAAGGCGCCGTATGAAGAAACCCATTCTCTTACGGAAGTACGAAGAGTACTTGTCAAGGATCCCTGTGGGAGTGCACTCGGAGAGACGGGCGGGCCCGTGCCCTACCTGAGATGTTTGGCAAAGACAAGAAATGGCACAGAGAAGTAGGCAGAATTGCCAAAGTGCAGTACAAAGACATGGATGGTGAGACGACTACAAGAGCAGTAGCGCCAGCGGATATAAGAAAGTCCCATTGGTGTCAAAGCGACAAGAAGAATACTGGACATCAAGAGAAGAAGGATCCACGAGTGGCCCTCCAGGCACTGCATGAAGCCTTGATGCAGTTGGCACTGCGAGGTCAGATGTGCATGATGGAGCGGTCCTGTCGAGTGAACGTTTCCACGGAATGCCGAGGCTGCTGCACCCTTTTCTTTCTTTAAGGTTGTCCTCTTGTCACTTGGCACAAAAAGATCACTTGACAAAGCTTTATACTGACCCTGGATGTATTTATATAATGTAATCATATCTCATCTTGGACACCTTTTTTCTATAGAAAATAAGTTTAATTTTGTTAGTCTGTCTTCATAACTTAGCCCCTCTATTCCCTTATTAGTTTTGTTGCCCTTCTCTGTACTTTTTCCAGCTCTGAAATTGTCTTTTTATGTAGTGGTGCCCAAAATTGTACTCCATATTCCAAATGAGGGCGTACTAGGGATTTGTGGCAGAATTATATTTGCTTCCCTTACTTCTATACTCTTCTTAATACTGGCTAATATTGTATTTGCCTTTGCAGCTGCTGTTTGGCATTGAACACTGTTATCTAGGTGGTTGTTCACAAGTACTCCAGAATTCCTTTTAATATTAGATACCCGTAGATTTGCTCCATTATGATTATAAATTGCATGGCTCTTTTTCCTTCCCAGATGCATAACTTTACATTTATTCGTATTGCCATTTAGATGCCCATTCCTCTAATTTATGTAAATCCCTTTGGTGGGAAAGTATATAATTATCTAATTTAATTATCCTGCATAACTTTGTGTCATCAGCAAAAATGGAAACACTACTTTCCAGTTATTAATAAATAAGTTAAAAAGGAGAGGACCTAATATTGAAACCACATTAGTCCAATCGGATTATGTTCCAGTTACCACTACCCTTTGCTTCCTGTCTTTTAGCCAGCTCTCGATCCATGAGCATATATTTACTGCAAATCCTGTATCCCTTAGTTTGCACAATAGTCTTCCATGTGGCACTGTATCAAGAGCCTTTGCAAAATCCAAAAAGACTACATCTACTGAGTTGCCTTGATCCAGATTCCTACTAACTAACCTCATAGAAACTAATTTGATTTGTTTGAAATGATCTATACCTCATAAATCCATATTGACTCCTACTTCTAATACTGTTCAAATAGACATATCCTTGCATATTATCCCTTATTAACCCTTGTAAAAGCTGTCCCACTAAAGAAGTGACGCTTACTCGTCTAAAATTCCCCCGATTTGCTCTTGGTCCCTTCTGCTTTTTTACCAGTCATTTGGTAGCGACCCTGTGTTGAGTAAATCTTGAAAAATTTAATATAATGGTTTGGCTATTACAGAACCCAGTTCCATCAGTCCCCTTGGATGTATTCCATCAGGACCGGGGATTTATTAAAAAATTTTTTACCAAACCCTTTTGAATTATTTGGTGAAGGTAGTGTAGGCCCATTATGTTACGGTGTCCCAACTACTAGTATCTCCCTTGTGTATACTGAAGAAAAAAAACTATTTAGCTTATCTACCTTTTCCTGGTCACTGATTATCAGATGACCAGTGTCACATTGTAATGTTCCTATAGCTTCCTTCCTGGGATTCTTCCTTTCATTAATATATTTAAAAAATATTTTAGGTTTAGTCTTACTCTCTTTTGCAACTAATTTTTCATTTTCTATTTTAGCCAGTCTAATAGCTTGTTTGCAAGCCTTGTAAGGCAGTCTCTGTCCCCTCTTGTTTGTATAATATAAATGCCTGTTTTTTACTACATACCTTGATCTTTAAATCATTAAGCCACATTGGATGTGATTTACACCTTTTACTTTTTTTCCACATGGTATATGGGTATAAGTATGTATATTTAGTAACAATTTAAATGTTGTCCTTTTATGTTCAATATTTTTACCTGTCAGTTCTTTGTCCTAGTCTCTACGTTGTATTGCTACCATTAGTTAAAATCTGCCCTTTTAAGATTAAAAGTTTTTATTTGCCCCTTACAGTTTTTTTTTTTTATTAAATCTCAACATTTTATATCATATCAATAATATTTGTGATAACTAAATCCAAGGTAGCCTCATTTCTAGTAGGTTCTTGTATAACCTGGGCCAGATAATGATCCCTGAGTGTACTCAAGAACCTGCTCCCCTTAGCTGAACCGCTGATCTCATTTATCCAGTTTATTTCAGGATACTTAAAATCTCCCATTATTAGAACTTGCCATGCTTAGCTGCATTTCCAAACTGTAACAATAATTGCATTTGCTCACTTTCAATTATATTTGGGGGTTTACAGCATACTCCTAACCATATTCTTTTGGAATTTGCTGATCTGCTATTTAACTCAACCAACAAACATTCAACATCACCGCTAGTTCCAGCATAAATATCTACTCTGAATATAGGCTTAAAATTAGGCTTAACATACAGACAAATCCTCCTCCTCTTTTACCATTGCCCCTATCTTTCCTAAATAGGTTATAACCATCCAGATTAAAAGTCCAGTCATGAGGATCACCCCACCATGTTTCAGTAATGCCGATTAAATCCCATTTCTCATTAACTGCTAATAATTCTAACTCACCCATTTTTCCTGGCAAGCTTCTGACATTAGCAAGCATACACCTTATGTTGATCCATCCCTGCTATAGAGATTGTACCCAAGTCAGCCCAGTGCTCTAAAAACCCAAACCCATATGTGTCTACGTATGTATGTGTGTGTATATATGTATGTATGTGAGTGTTTATATGTACATATGTATGTGTGTATATATATATATATATATATCACATATATAGTTCTCAGCAATACAGGTCGTTGCTAACGCTTGCGGGCTTGCAACTGCGCCCCTCGCAGTTGCTGGCAAGGAGCGCCAAAGGCCATAGGCGCTCATCTCTACGACCCCGTACTACTTTTGGACCACTGTACACTGAGTGAAGTTGCCACTGGACTGACTCATGATTATCAGTTACAAAAATACAGTGAGAAAACAAATCAATGTATTTGTATAAAGATTGCTTTTCTACACCTTAACCCAAACAAAACAGAAAAAAATATATATGTTTGTTTTCTGTTTTTTCTTATAATACCCCTTTCCTTTGGATTTCCTCCTTTTATTCAATCTCCTACACACTAACTACACTTACACTATAAATGATTGCAAGCTTCCAAGCTTGCTCCTCCCTTGTTAAAATAGACCCCGCCTACTCGCCTGTACAATGATAAATGAGCACAGAACAGAAAACACTGCCCTGCCTCACAGAACGGACTCAGCAGAACATGACAAAATGCACATAGATAAACCATTACACAGGCCAAGCCACACCCACTCTCATTTGGACCCGGATTACAGCCCACAGGAAGAAAACACTGCACCGATTTACAGAACTGATTCAAACAGAACCTCACACAAATGCACACAGATATAACTTACACAGGCCAAGCCAAACCCACTCTCACCTGTATCAGTGATTACTGCAACAGGACAGAAAACACTGCACTGATTTACAGAACTGATTCAAACAGAACCTCACACAAATGCACACAGATAAACCTTACAAAGATAAAGCCACACCCACTCTCACCTGTATCAGTGATTACTGCAACAGGACAGAAAACACTGCACTGATTTACAGAACTGATTCAAACAGAACCTCACACAAATGCACACAGATAGTGATGTCGCGAACATAACATTTTCGGTTCGCGAATCGCGAATCGCGAACGCTAATTGCCGCAAATGTTTGTGAACTGGCGAACCGCCATAGACTTCAATGGGCAGGCGGATTTTAAAACCCACAGGGACTCTTTCTGGCCACAATAGTGATGGAAAAGTTGTTTTAAGGGGACTAACACCTGGACTGTGGCATGCCGGAGGGGGATCCATGTCAAAACTCCCACAGAAAATTACATAGTTGATGCAGAGTCTGGTTTTAATCCATAAAGGGCATAAATTACCTAACATTCCTAAATTGTTTGGAATAATGTGCTTTAAAACATCAGGTATGATGTTGTATCGATCAGGTAGTGTAAGGGTTAGGCCTGCTTCACAGTGACAGACCAAACTCCCGCAAACAACCGCAAACAGTCCATTTGGACAACCGCAAACTCCCCATTTGCACAAGGTTGGATACCAAGCTAGCCATGTCCCGTTCCTTGTCCTCACGAATGTCATTGAAGGTCTCTTCCTCCACCCAGCCACGTACAACACCAAGGGTCCCCGAAAGGTGACAACAAGCCCCCTGGGACGCCTGCTGTGTTTGGTCTTCCACCTCCTCAAAGCCACGTTCCTCCTCTGACTCCTCTTCTTCAGACTCCTCTCACTGCATTGCCTCTCTCTGCATTATTATAAGGTGTGTTAAGTAGTACTACTCTTATCAGTTTAATACCTGTTACGTCACCTATCAGGGGACGTGTATAAGGCCTGGATTTTTAGAACCGGGAGATGGAAAAAGATGCTTGGTTGGTCATATCACTTAAATTCTGGGGCACGGCGCGTGCAATCAAAGGTGCCACCAGATAAGGGTAGTACTTACAAACACGCCACTCCTATCTGGTGGCACCTGATAGGTGCTGTAACAGGTATTAAACAGATAGGAGTGGCGGGTTTGTAAGTACTACCCTTATCTGTTTAATACCTGTTACAGCACCTATCAGGGGGCATGTATAAGGCCTGGATTTTTAGAACCGGGAGTTCGAAAAAGATGCTTGGTTGGTCATATCACTTCAATTTTGGGGCACGGCGCGTGCAATCAAAGGTGCCACCAGATAGGAGTGGCGTGTTTGTAAGTACTACCCTTATCTGGTGGCACCTTTGATTGCACGCGCCGTGCCCCAAAATTTAAGTGATATGACCAACCAAGCATCTTTTTCCATCTCCCGGTTCTAAAAATCCAGGCCTTATACATGCCCCCTGATAGGTGCTGTAACAGGTATTAAACTGATAAGAGTAGTACTTACAAACACGCCACTCCTATCTGTTTAATACCTGTTACAGCACCTATCAGGGGGCATGTATAAGGCCTGGATTTTTGGAACCGGGAGATGGAAAAAGATACTTGGTTGGTCGTATCACTTCAATTTTGGGGCACGGCGCGTGCAATCTAAGGTGCCACCAGATAGGAGTGGCGTGTTTGTAAGTACTACTCTTATCAGTTTAATACCTGTTATGTCACCTATCAGGGGGCGTGTATAAGGCCTGGATTTTTGGAACCGGGAGATGGAAAAAGATGCTGGGTCGGTCCTCCTACTGTCACAGGGCGTGGGGGGGCGCCCCCTCGTCGGGCTACCTGGTTGATCCTGCCTCAAAGATTAAGCCATGCACGTTTAAATACACACAGCCGGTACAGTGAAACTGCGAATTGCTCATTTAATCAGTTATAGACTGGTTCCTTTGATCGCTCCATCTGTTACTTTGATAACTGTCGGAATTGGAGAGCTGATACATGCCGAAGAGCGCTGACTCCCCAGGATGCATGCACTTATCAAAAATTAGGTATTGTTGCAGCCGCTGCTGTTGCAGCAACCAAAAAATTTTACGTTTGTTTCCCAGGCAGAAACTGCCCTAAAACATTGCGTCTTGAACCCTAGTTGGTGGCGGATAAGTCACGCAAGTCATGCGGCATTCAAAGATAATATACTGCAGCTTGTGGACCATTTTTAGCTCAAGGCAGCTCATCTCATCAGCCCTTTTTTAGTCTAATGTATCGCCCAGTGTCAGTCCGTTTGGGATCCATCCCTCATTCATCTTTATAAAGGTAAGGTAATCTAGACTTTTTTGACCTAGGTGACTTCTCTTTTCAGTGACAATACCTCCTGCTGCACTGAAGGTCCTTTCTGACAGGACACTGGAAGCGCGGTAGGCCAGAAGTTCTATGGCAAATTGGGATAGCTCAGGCCACAGGTCAAGCCTGCACACCCAGTAGTCAAGGGGTTCATCGCTCCTCAGTGTGTCGATATCTACAGTTAAAGCGAGGTAGTCTACCACCTGTCGGTCGAGTCGTTCTCTGAGTATGGATCCCGAAGGGCTGTGGCGATGCATAGGACTGAAAAAGCTCCGCATGTCCTCCATCAACAACACGTCTTTTAAACGTCCTGTCCTTGCCGGCGTGGTCGTGGGAGGAGGAGGATTACTTTCACCTCTTCCCCTGTTAGATTCCCTTTGTGCTGTGACATCACCCTTATACGCAGTGTAAAGAATACTTTTTAATTTAATTTGGAACTGCTGCATCCTTTCTGCCTTGCGGTAATTCAGTAACATTTCAGGGACTTTCTGCTTATACCGGGAGTTTAGTAGCGTGGACACCCAGTACAGGTCGTTCTCCTTCAGCCTTTTTATACGAGGGTCCCGCGACAGCCATGACAGCATGAAAGACCCCATTTGCACAAGGTTGGATGCCGAGCTACCCATGTCCCGTTCCTCATCCTCAGTGATCTCACTGAAGGTATGTTCCTCCCCCCAGCCACGTACAACACCACGGGTGCCAGATAGGTGACAACGAGCACCCTGGGAGGGCTGTTGTGATTGGTCTTCCTCCTCCCCCTCAAAGCCACATTCCTCCTCTGACTCCTCTTCCTTACAATCCTCCTCCAGCGTTGCCGCAGGTCCAGCAAGCGATGCTGATAAGGCTGTTTCTGGTGGTGATGGTGACCACAACTCTTCCACTTCTTCATCACGCTCATCTACGGCCTGATCCAACACTCTTCGCAGGGCACGCTCCAGGAAGAAAACAAATGGTATGATGTTGCTGATGGTGCCCTCTGTGCGACTGACAAGGTTTGTCACCTCCTCAAAAGGACTCATGAGCCTACAGGCATTGCGCATGAGCGTCCAGTAATGTGGCAAAAAAATTCCCAGCTCCGCAGAGGCTGTCCTAGCACCCCGGTCATACAAATACTCGTTAACGGATTTCTCTTGTTGGAGCAGGCGGTCGAACATTAGGAGTGTTGAATTCCAACGCGTTGGGCTGTCACAAATCAAGCGCCTCACTGGCATGTTGTTTCGCCGCTGGATATCTGAAAAGTGCGCCATGGCCGTGTAGGAACGCCTGAAATGGCCACACACCTTTCTGGCCTGCTTCAGGACGTCCTGTAAGCCTGGATACTTGTGCACAAAGCATTTTACGATCAGATTACACACATGTGCCATGCACGTCACATGTGTCAACTTGCCCAAATTCAATGCCGCCAACAAATTTCTTCCGTTGTCACAAACCACTTTGCCAATCTTCAGTTGGTGCGGAGTCAGCCATTGATCCACCTGTGCGTTCAGGGTGGACAGGAGTGCTGGCCCGGTGTGACTCTCTGCTTTCAGGCAAGTCAACCCCAAGACGGCGTGACACTGCCGTATCCGGGATGTGGAATAGTATCTGGGGAGCTGGGGGGGTGCCGTTTATGTGGAGCAAGGCGCAGCAGCAGAAGGGGACTCAGCTGAGGAGTTTATGGAAGAGGATGGAGTAGGAGGAGTAGAGGAGTTGGCAGCGGGCCTGTGTGCAAGTTGTGGCGGTGTCACCAACTCCTCTGCAGAGCCACGCATTCCATGCTTGGCAGGCGTCAGCAGGTTTACCCAATGCGCAGTGTAGGTGATATACCTGCCCTGACCATGCTTTGCAGACCAGGTATCAGTGGTCAGATGGACCCTTGCCCCAACACTGTGTGCCAGACATGCCATTACTTCCTTTTGCACAATCGAGTACATGTTGGGGATTGCCTTTTGTGAAAATAAATTTTGGCCGGGTACCTTCCACTGCGGTGTCCCAATAGCTACAAATTTTTTGAACGCCTCAGACTCCACCAGCTTGTATGGTAAAAGCTGGCGGGCTAAGAGTTCAGACAAGCCAGCTTTCAGATGCCTGGCAAGGGGGTGACTTTGTGACATTGGCTTCTTACGCTCAAACATGCCCTTGACAGACACCTGACTGTGGGGAGATGAGCAGGAACAGCTAGAGGCGTGAGACGGAGTGGCGGATGGTTGAGAGGGGGCAAGGAGGACAGCAGTGATTGACGTGGATGAAGATGCTGGACCAGGAGGAGGATGGCGGCTTTGAGTTTGTGTGCTGCTTGTACTCAGGTGTTGATCCCATTGGCGTTTGTGATGTGACATCATGTGCCTCCGCAAAGCAGTTTTACCTAGGTGGGTGTTGGACTTCCCACGACTCAGTTTCTTTTGGCACAGGTTGCAAATGGCATCGCTGTTGTCACAGGCAGTCACACAAAAAAAGTGCCACACTGCTGAGCTCTGTAGTGACGGCGTTCTGGTGGTGGCAACAGCATGCGTTGATTGGCATGCTGTCTGGCTGACCCCGGGTGTCGATGCATGCTGTCTGACTGTGCCACTAGCTCCTTGCGATTAACTCCCTTTGCTTCCAACTCTTCTCCTCCTCCTCTCTGTCTCCCCATCTGAACTTTCCCCCTGTTCTTCTTCTCTTCTAGCGTGCACCCACTTGACATCCACGGACGCATCGTCATCATCATCACCCGCTTCACAACTCAACAAAGAAAGCAGCAGCGGGTACATCATCATCATCATCACACCGTACGTACATGTGTGTAATGCTGCCTGACTGAGACATATCCCTGTTATCTACCTCCTCTGGCAATACTGGTTGCGCATCACTCATTTCTTCAAACTGATGTGTAAATAACTCTTCTGACTGATCAATTGAAGCGGCTGTGGTACAAGTGTTGGTGGTGGCGGCAGGCAGGCGAGTGGTAACTTGAGAGGTGCCCGAAGCTAAGCTGGAGGAGGATGGTGCGTCAATGTTCCGAGCGGAAGCTGTAGAAGATTGGGTGTCCTGTGTTAGACAGTCAACTATGTCCTCATAAGTTTTTGAGTTCTGGGTAACTGGTCTCTGAACACTGGGCATTATTGTAGGGCCAAAGAGAATCACAGCACCACGACCACGACGGCTCCTGCGGATTGGCCTGCCTCTGCCTGTCATTTTTTTGCGATTAGTGGTACTATGTGTGCAAGCTACTGTGACAACAGATATGAGTGGCACTGTGCACTTGCAGAAGTTGGCAGAGTAGACTCTGTAGGCCTGACACACACGCTTGCAGACAAGTAACTGCTATTCAATGTATTACAGCCAAAATTGTATTCTTTGTTTAAATGTGGACTACTGACTGTAACACCAGATATGAGTGGTGGCACTGACTGGGCAAGTGGGCACAGTATATGCTGTGAGCCTAAGACACATACGCTGGCAGGCAGGCAAATAAAATTAGAAAAAAGTGTTGCTTTTTTTAAAATGTAGATTGCAGCAGAGATCAAAAGAGTCCTTCAGGACTGTATTGGACTCTGTGTACAGTAGCCTAGCTATGGTTTTCTCTATTGAATTAGTATCACCTACACTCAGTCTCCTCTCAGTAAGACTGCAAGTTAGTTATGATTCCAAAATGGCTGCTGTCCATGAGGTTGAAGGGTCTGGAAGGCAGGGTATGATGCTGATTGGCTGGAATGTGTCTGCTGACTGTGAGGTCCACGGTCAAAGTTTGTTTAATGATAAGTATAGGGGGCGGATCGAACATTGCATATGTTCGCAGTTCGCCGCGAACGCGAACATGCTATGTTCGCCGGGAACAGTCCGCCGGCGAACTATTCGCGATATCTCTACACACAGATATAACTTACACAGGCAAAGCCACACCCACTCTCACCTGGACCCTGATTACTGCAACAGGACAGAAAATACTGCACTGATTTACAGAACGGATTCAAAAGCCTATAAAAAATTGGCAGAAGTAGAAAAGGAACAACAAATTCATGCAGAAATACATCAATTGCCAATCCAAAAAGTCTTTCAAAATGACAAAGGAGAACCACCATTTCAGAGATATATTAGAATATATCCCAGAAATGATGAGCAACCTTTCATTAATATAAAGTATCTTAAGTACAAATTTGGATCCAAGGACATATCCCATATTTTTTCCACATGGGGAAGCAGGTTGGCAACCCAAATTAACACTTGACAGTTACACAAATTCAAAAGTACGTGTCAGAAATAATATTTCCATGCTTGAATTTAAAGTTGCTCAAACTGCCATTCGAGATGGATTCAATTCCATTTTATGTGGAGGAAAACTGACACAACAATGGATCATTGATTCATATTTGCAAGTTGAGGCAAATAATTTAAACTTCATAAAATATCAACAAGATAAACTACGTGTAGAACAGTATTGTGGATTGATGGATTATGTTGCTGAGGTTGCTACAACCAGAGAGCCGCCAGCTGGCAAAGCCATCATTTTACCATCTTCTTTCCAAGGATCTCCTCGCAATATGCAAGAAAGATTCAATGATGCCATGGCTATTGTAACTAAATTTGGAAAACCAGATTTATTTATTACATTTACATGTAATCCACAATGGCCGGAGATTACAGACAATCTGCTAATTGGACAAACTGCTTCCAATAGACCAGATTTAGTGGCAAGAGTCACAAATTAATACGTGACATAGCCATAACTGAGTTATTTGGCAATATATATGTTTATACCATCGAATTTCAAAAACCACATGCACATATTCTTATAATCCTTCAAGAGAAAGATAAATTGGATACTGGTGACAAAGTGGATTCAGTAATTATTGCTGAACTACCAGATCCAGAAATACATGGTAGACTATATGAGATTGTAACTCATCGTATGATTTATGGACCGTGTGGAGATATTAATCCACAGTCACTATGTATGGAAAATAAGAAATGTACTAAAGAATTTCCAAAAGATTATAGAGACAAAACGTATGCTAATTGTGATGGCTATCCATTATATAGAAGAAGAGAAGGCTAAAATGCCATTATTCGTGGAAAAAAAGGTAGATAATAGATATGTGGTACCATACAATCCACATTTACTCATGAAGTATAATGCACACATTAATGTGGAACCTTGCACTTCTGTAAAATCCATTAAGTATGTCTACAAATATATTTACAAAGGCTATGATGCAGCTACTGTAGTGGTCAAAAGTGCTGAAAATCCCGAACAAAATGAGTTAGTACATGATGAACGTGCATCTCATGTAGATGCTCACTATGTTAGTGCGCCAGAAGCAATGTAGCCTCTTCTCAAATTTGAAATGCATGATCGCTCACATGCAGTATATTGATTAGCTGTACATTTGCCACAAAGACATTTAGAGTATTTCCATGTTGGAAATGAAACAAATGCTTTGGTACAAAGTGAGCATCAGCAAACTCCACTAACTGCGTGGTTTCAATTAAATTGTACTGACTTGGAGGCAAGGGAATTGTTATATATTGACATTCCATACCATTATGTTTTCGTTAATGGATTATGGCGAAAACAAAAAAGTCATGAAAATAAAATAATCCCAAGAACTTACACTGTCAGTCCAAGAGACCTTGAACGTTTCTGCTTACGATTACTACTTCAAAATGTTCCTGGTGCACAAAGTTTTGAACAGTTAAGAATGGTTAATGACGTAGTTTATGAATGAGATAATTTAGCTGTGCGACACAGAAACGTCCTAGCTGATGATACAGAATGGCAAAGATGTCTAGAAGAAGCAGCACTATGTCAAATGCCATGGCAGATGAGGGAACAATTTGCATTCATTTGTATCTTCTCAAATGCTCCAAATGCATTAGCTTTGTGGGACAAATTTAACACAAATATGTCTAAAGACTTTTTGCAACGATACAATGAGCCTATTGCACAATTAAAAGCATTAATTTAAATTCAAGAGGTCTTTTTAACTCATGGATTAAGTTGTGCAAGTTTTAATATGCCAGATCCAGGTCTCATAGACGACTTTAAAGACTATAACACTCCGCTTCAAAGAGAAAGAACAGAAGAAAAACTTGCAACTTTAAATACATTACAATTGCAAACATTTAATGCAATAAAAAATGCCCTAGATGAAGACATGCTCAAAGAGCATTATTTCTATCTAGGTGAACCTGGCGGATCATGAAATATTTATCTCTATAATTTATTGATGAATTTTGTCGAGCACAAGGTCAAATAGCACTGCCATTTGCAACCACTGGAATTGCCGCACTTTTGTTAGAAGAACTGTGTATAGTGGATTTAAACTGCCAGTGCCCATTCTGGAAACATCAGTGTTGGATATTGGAATGACATCATTGCAAGCAAAAAAAAAAAGTTAATTAATTATAATAGATGAAGCTACAATGATGTCATGCCATGCCCTACAATGTATTGACCTTTTGCTAAGTGAAGTCATGGATAATGATTTGCCATTTGGTGCAAAGGTAATGTTGTTAGGTGGAGATTTTAGACAAACATTACATGTTGTTGTACATGGAAATCGAACCGACATTGTCGAAACATGTATAAAGTCAAGTACACTATGTAAACTATTTACCCATCTACAATTTCAACAAAATATGAGATCAGAAGGAGAAAAGTAGTTCAATGATTGGCTCATTAACATTGGAGAAGGAAAAACAGAGCGAATACAAAATTTACCAGATGATACTGTGCACATCCCAACTCATATGATTTGCAAACAGGATCTCATATCAGCTTTATTCCAAAATACAATAAACAATGAGGACTATGCAGAGCTTGCCAACAAAGTAATACTAACATGCAAAAATAAGGATGCATTACTCCTCAATAATGAAATATTTTTAAAAAATGCACCACAAAAGTGCTGATTCTGTACTTGGTAATGACAAAGAAAGTCAGACAAACTTTTCAACTGAATTCATTAACTCATTAACTCCCTCTGGAATGCCACCACATATTTTGCAGCTAAAGAAAGGTGCAATTGTCATGTTACTGCAAAATATGAACCCAAAACAAGGCCTATCTAATGGGACCAGAGTAATTGTTCTAGAATTAAAGGACCATTTCATACCAATTCTAACTGGTACCCATAAAGGAGAGAGAGTTTTCATACCAAGAATAGATTTGGCACCAACTGAAAGTAGCTTCCCTTTTGTACTTCAAAGGAGACAATTTCCCATCATCATGGCATTTGCCATGACCATTAATAAATCACAAGGACAAACTTTCAAATCTGTGCATATCTTTTTAGAAGAACCAGTATTTGCACATGGCCAGCTGTATGTTGCATTCTCAAGATGCAAGAATCCAGAGGCTATTAAAGTTTACATTGAAAACAACCAAAGTCAAGGTGATTGATTAGATGATGGCCGCATTTTTACAAAAAACATTGTCTACTATGAGGTACTATAACTTTAATTCAACAAAAGATAACACCACAAGACATGGCACAGAACAAAAAAAAATACTTTCACCTCATCAACAATTTCACAAGAAAAAATAAATAAAAATACAGCACTGTTTTTTGATTTTGAGGATGAACTTTTATGTCACTCGGGCTCTTTTTAGAGGACCACTATTTCAATAAGAAACTGGCAAAAAACATAGAGAACAGTGGTTTTACTTCCAGGAAAAAATTAGATATCTCTGGGATGCTTTTACGAGGACCACTATTTCACATAGCAAACTCTATGTGCCATTTCCAAAAAATACTTTCATCTCAAGAACACATTTACAGTAATAAAAAAAATAAAAAAATATAGAGAACAGTGGTTTGTTTTTGGTCTTTTTAGAGGACCACTATTTCCATAAGAAACTCTATAAAATGGCAAAAACCATAGAGAACAGTGGTTACTCCCCGCAGACGAACTTTGATGTCTGGCGTTCTCTTTTTAGAGGACCATTATTTTACATAGCAAACTCTATGGGACATTTTCACAAATTACAACAATAACAACAAAATGTCAACCATCAAACATCAACAACAACAAAATAAGATATTCTAATTTTATGGAAGTAGCCTTTTAGCATGATTAGCCCCACAAAACACTTTGCTTGCATTTTATAACAATTACAGTTTAAGTGTTACTTCATTAAGTTACTGTTTCTAATATTACTATTTTAGGAAAAAAGTGTGCAAAGTTGTTTCATTGCATATATTTCAAAGTTCATGTTAAGAGGAGGAGGAGCTTTTGTTGTACAATTTAAATGTATAATTCAATGGAGAATATTAATCCAGGGAGTAATCCGATCGCCAGTTAATGGGGTCAGGAAGGAATTAATTTTCCCCCCCTTTGATACAATTGGCTAAGTTTCAATGGGGGTCTTTACTGTTTGCCTTCCTCTGGATTCAATACATATTTTGTTTACCAGCTGTTAATCTACAAGTTGCATGTTACAAAACATGTTTACAATACTCGTTAATACAATGTTGACCTGTTCTTACATTAAAATGTTCTACTCTTAAAAAAAGATGATTTACCAGTTGGTCACCTACAAGTTGCATGTTAAAAAAATGAACATGTTTCATATAATAATTGTACTTCTTTATAGATAAGAAAAAGGTTACAAATGTCAACTACCCATATTATGTGCAAAACAGAATTTAAATCATACACATTTAATTGCAGTCATTTTTCGACGGGCAAGTCGCTAGTATATACTAGCGACTTGCCCATCAAAAAATTACTGCACTAGAATTGTAAGGCAGGGAATGCTGCTTAGTACACAAAGTAAGTCTTTTGGTTGTGTGAGTACCTTCGGCGCTCATTGCAAGCCTCCCGCAGACGCCTTTGGCGCTCATTGCGAGGCTCTTGGTTTGTAAATGTTTGGTCCTGAAAGCTCCTTTGGCGCTCATTGCAAGGTTTACGCTGATGGCCTTTTGGGGCGCATTGCGAGCCTCTCCCCTGGTGTAGTTGTGCTCCTCTAAACACCGTTGGCGCTCGTTGTGAGGCATGGGCTGAGCACCTTTAGCGTTTATGTTGATTCTGTTTATTTAGTTTTTTTTTTGTGTCTATGTATTTTGTAATATTAATTAATTATTAAAATTATAAATTAATATACTTTACCTATTTGTAATTAATATATGCAGGAAGCAATATGCTGAAGAGCTAACTATCTGTTTTGATGTTCCTGCAGCATACAATGTAGATTTGCACTGTTGGTGAGCTGAGGTGTAAGTGTCAGCAATGTGTAGTTTAAATAGGCTGCGTGCTCAAGGGGAAACCGTTTGTTGAGCTGTGTAGTTCCGCATTTTGTAATGGTAATGTTATTAGTTTGCAGTTAGTGTTAGTGTAAAATGGCTGCGATTGTGTGTGTGTTACGCAGGTGTACATAGGTTTACAACCCATCTAAGCTTTTGATCTTTCACGTCCGCTAAAATCGCAAATCGCTATTCAATTGATACAATTCTGCAAGCTGGCCAATGTTTTCCCCGTAAATGGCAAATGTAGAAGAAAATCCTACAGGTACCAGATGGGACCCGCAAAGGGTTAAAGACATGTCCATAGCACTGTAAATGCAAATAAAAAATAAATACTGCATTGTAAATGAGGGGGAAAGCGATGAAAGACATTAATTGCACAACAGCCTCAAGCTCACAAATCGGCAATAAATAATCATTTATTTTGATGTTTAATTTTGGGGTTATTATGAACAATAGACTGTTTGGGGTTAATCAATTATTATATGTGTGTTTAGAAGGTGATAACGACTTGCTTAACAATTATATATCATGATTGTAATGCATACATGGAGTATAAGTACATATAGTACTGTCAATCATTAACATTAAAATAATGTATCTGTGTTAGAAGTAGTATAGTAGGCTATGTTTGGTAATATAAAGTTAATGTAGTCATATCTGGGATATACACAGGGTTAAAGATTCTAAAGAATTTATATGGCTTTAAGAGGCAGCCACGCATGAATCCTCTGGCTTTAGTCATGAAGGGGAAAGATAGTTTTATGGCACTGTAAGAGGAGAGCAAAAACATAGGCCTGAATTATTAGTGACCTAAACAGATAACCCTGGATAGAAAATGTGTAATGACAACAAGAAAGCCAAACCCCTCTATACATCTGGAAACCATGTGGGTGGGGGGATAGCACAATATTTGCCCAGGAGGAAAGGGCTAGAACTGGGGAGAAGTAATTGGTGTTTTGTGTCATCTGAAAATGTGTTTTGAAAAATAAAGAAATCCCAATCTAATTTTGGACACTAAGCGATGGTGATCTGAGTCTGCTGTGTGAAACATTCTAAAACCAAAGGAATTTCTGCCTGTGTCTTCTTCTGGGGTGAGTTATTAACTTATGCTGTCCTGAGTTCTCCTAAGCAGGTGGTCTGACGGGTTAAGAGATTTCAACAAAAATTTGCGACCCACAGAGAGAGAGAATTGGGGTAAGCGTAGTCCCCAAATTAGGCGGGCGTAACAGGGGTTATATCGATCTCGAGAATCAATGAGTTTATACATATCAGGCCACCCATATGAACTAGAATAGTATTGGTATTCTCTTTTATTATTTAATGTTGGTTTGCGAGTCTGATCACATATTGGACAACTAAACACGAATTGATGTAACCTCCACCTTATACTGCCGTAATGATGACTGTCTTATTTTCTATTGGTCGTTTCTAAATGGGTAGTTATGGCATGTATACCGTGAGTTGCAGCCTTGCAGTTGAATGAGGCCCCAAGTTCGGCAGAGTATGGGCTCCATATAATTTGAGACTCGCAACTCGATCACAGACAGCCCAATGTCTGCAAGTGAGTTGCAGGCTCCCGTCTCCTTTCTGTTTGCAAGGCTATGCAATTGCTCAAGGCCGCAAGTTGCAGGCCCGAAGTCAAAACCGTAAACAATGCACTGGTTCGGAGCAGTTCAGGACGGGCACATGATCACTTAAGCAAGCCCATAACCTCCCATTTCAAATCAGCCAATAGGAAATGAGACTGTCATTATTACGGTAGTAAAACATGGAGGTTACTTGTCATTCAATTAGGTTTGGGGGGGCGATATGCTATCAGACTCGCAAACTTTCAAAAAAAAGAATTATGAAAATGAATGCCAATACTGTTCTAGTCCATATGGGTGGCCAGATATGTATTAACTCATTGATATCCGAGATCAATTTAACCCCGAAATTAAACATACAAAATAAATATAATTTCTTGCTGATTTGCAGGATTGAGACTGTTGTGCAATTAATTCTAATGTCTATCATCGCTTTCCTGGTTGTTTACAGTGCAAGATTAATTTTTGATATTTGCATTTACAGTGCTATGAATAGGTGTTTAACCCCTTTGCGGGTCCTCACTAGCACTCATAGATTTTCTCCTTTATTTGCCATTTACAGGTGTGAATACATTTGCGAGCTTGGGGAAATTGTAAATTTTAGCCTTGCGAAAGTCACAGATCAAAGTCTTCTGGAGGCTGTATGTTACGAGTTTAACCACCGCTATTTTTTCAAGCTCGTAACTCGGGAGCCATTCCGAGGCTGCAAAAAGACGCCAATTGAATTGCAAAATAGCTTGCAACTTCACTTACTGGCTACCGTAGCTCAAAATAGCTCAATTGAATGGGGTTCTATATGTCTGCATGAGTTGCAGAGGTCAGAGAGCAGATATGAGCCATAACTAATCAAGCTCATAATGATCATATGTATCAAATGATAATTCCACACAAAGGCAAATAATTAAAGCAACCACATTTTGAACATCATGATGTCAGATATATGGGAACACACAGCAATCAAATGATCATACAATGTTATTAAATCCTATACTGTTGTCTCATTTCAGCACCCAGGAGGTAACCAGATTATACCCTGCACATGAGGATCCGTGTCAAGAGGAGGAGAAGACATACAAATATATGAAAATCAATGAAAAAGCAACTCGTAATATTACAAGTATGGATTGTTCTAGAGCCTTTTAAGTAGCTCACTCACAGACATAAAAAAGAGTGAATTGAATAGATAAGTAACATTTTAAGCAATTACTAGTGGTGTAACTTAACCATTAAGTAATTAAATCGGATCCATAGATACAACTGAGATATATTTGGAAAGCTCCATTTCAAGTTGTAGTTTTAGATACTTCATATTTGGAAATATTTTAGCACTTTTTGGTGCACATATTAAAGTAAGAAATTCAAAACAAATGACACTAGACCCTATTTTTAGAGTGCCACCATATGCTAGTTAATGGCAGCATGCTAAATTGTTTTATAATGGGTGAAATCTACCATTGTGCAATTATTCCATTCATGAAATGTGGTCCCCTTTACTAAACTAATCATGTACTAATCATTCACTAATCATCAACGTCTAGAATCATGGGCATACTTAGGTTTCTCATAGGCCATTCAGAGTTGTGTGCCCCTCAAAACCCACTTTAAATCATATGTTTATTTGTGTTTACATATATATATATATATATATATATATATATATATATATATATATATACGGTGCATATATATATATATATATATATATATATAATGTATAAGGTATATATATATATATATATATATATATATATATATATATATATATTGTATGTCAGAAAGTGTCAGATGCATATAGACATTTATGTGTATATAAAAACATATTTCAAAGTTCTGCACTGCATCTACGGGCTACTGCTCCTGAAAATGTGCTGCCCTAGGCCATCCCTGTCTATAATCTCAGAAGGCAGAAATGACATCTCTATTTTGAGACTTTGTATCAAATTTAAGTGAAACAGAACTTTATTCCATAAAAACGATTTAGATATTTTGCAAGACATGGCTTTAGTATATGAATAAATAGTGTTCCTGCTGTGAACCCAGAGAAAAAGATAACACTAGCTTTATCAGAGAAAAATATGCAGTTGATGGCCAGTTATTCTTAACACATCAGAAAGGCTTTGATATAATAAAACTCAAGACTTATTCTCCATATGGAAATATTATTATTTTTAGCTTGAGGAGTCTTTTTTTGCTCTTGTTTGTTGCTTTGTTTAATTTATAATATTTATAACTTCTATGTGTTCCAGGCACACAATACAAGTCGAAAAAGTAATTAATGAATTGCTCACCGCCAATCCAAAGGATCACTTCCCTATTCTAATTCTCCTCGATCGCTCTGCTGCCTTTGACACAGTTGACCACCTTCTTGTAATCCAAATTCTCAATTTTCTTGGCATCCGTGACACTGCTCTCTCATAGTTCACATCCTACAAGATCGAACATTTAGTGTCTCTTTCTCTGGTTCCGCTCCTTTGCCTCACCCTCTCTCTATTGGCATACCGCAAGATTCAGTCTTAAGCTCCCTCCTTTTCTCCATATATACATCCTCCCTTAATACCCTAATAAAATATTTTGGATATCAGTATCATTTCTATACAACCAATATTCAAATCTACCTCTCAGCACCTGATCTATCCCTTTCTCTTCTAGCATAAGTTTCCACCTATCTCTCAAGCATATCCTCCTGGATGTCCGCCCATGAGCTCAAACTGAACATGTCAAAGACTGAGAACTTAATCTTCCCACTCTCTACTACAGCTCACACTCTTCAAATATCTCTCACTGTTGACAATACCATCATCACTCCTACCTCCCTCTCTTTCATTCCTCATATACGATCACTAACAAAATCTTGTCTTTTTCAATAAACAAATCACCAAAATACGTCACTATCTTACACATGCATACTCTCATCTTATCTCGAGTACTGCAACTCGCTACTTGCTGGCCTCCTCAACACCCATCTGTCCCCACTCCAATACTCAGCTAAACTCATCAACCCAGTGGAGGAGCTAGGGAATGGAGGCCCCGGGGCCAAGAAAATGTTGGGCCCCCATGTGAGGTTTTAAATATATATTTTTTGGTGTTAGCCTCCGGGCCTTTATATATATATATATATATATATATATATATATATATATATATATATATATATATATATATATACATATACACACACACAAATAAACTATTTATTTTCGAAAAGTATTTATCTATATATAAATGTGTGTGTTTATATATATATATATATATATATATATATATATATATATATATATATATATATATACAGTAAATAAATAGAACATCTGTGTTCACATATGAATGTCTAAAACAAGTTAAAAAACCTGCTTCCAGCTCTGAATTCCAAGAAAATGAGTTATTACTGCTAAGCTAAGCTAAGCTGGAACATGCAAATGTGCCCACAAATGCCTCGCTCTTCAATCCATAGCCATTATCAAACATGGCTTCCTTTAAGCTTATGCATGCTGTATTACACATATTTAATGCAAAGCCAAGGTTGGATTAAACACAGGCTGAGTATCCTATCCATGTACAGCTGTTTCAAGCTTACTAGCTATCATCAGCATGGAGCGGGATCTCAGCCTGTATTATACATAAATATACAAATCATATATTTGTTTATACACACTCACATACTTTTACATACAGTGTATATATATATATATACACATATTTTTACATACATGCATATAAATATACACACACATATATTATATAAATATACACACATATATTTTTACATACATATATATAAATATGTACTGTGTGTACATAGATCACAGTGCTGTGATGAGGCTCCTGCTCCTGTCAGCTCCGGCTGGAATGCCCTCTTCCAATCTGATCGGGGGGGGGGGGGGGGGGGGGGGCCCCTGCCGGCCTGCACTGCTCCACTTGGTATTCTTTGTGACCCCAACTGGCTCCCATCCTTTCCTCAAAGCGGGCCTGGGAGGGTATGAGATGTGTGGAGGTTGGGCCCTACAGAATTAGGTAGTTCTGCCAGTACATCTTCCATATTCAGCGCTCAGAGTCTGCAGCACATCTCTGTCAATCACCTCACTGGCTTCCGTAGCGTCCAGAATAAAATTTAAAATCATTACCCTAACTTACAACAACAGTGTTGTGCACACCCTTCTATTTCTGCACTTGTCTCAAAATACTCCACCATCTGCCCTCTTCGTTCTGCTAATGACTTTCTTCTTTCCTACTCTCTTATCACCGCCTCTCACTCCAGCCGTGAGGACTTTTCTCTTGTTGCCCCTATTCTTTGGAACTCCTTGCCACGCTCCACTAGACAATCTTCCTGCTGTAAAACCATCAGACTATAATGCACAATGCATCTATCACCCTCCTGTACCATACCCAAACCCTTTAGATTGTAAAGTTGGGGGGTTTCAGTCTTGCAAGATATCCTTTTCACTGTTACATGAGGCTCATCAGTGTGAGGTTTGTTCTGACAATTCTGAAATGAGGCTGTAGCGTACTATAACCAGACACTAAGGCCTCAATTACATTTCCCCTTAAAAATGCTCACTCTTTTTGAATTGCAAGCCTTTTAACCTGCAAGTTTGACAAGCTTTTACATGCCGTCTGTGGGTATTTTTAACCTTCACACTGAGTGAGGAACCCTCACTAAAGGTTTTTGTAGTTGCGCTTGCAACCAGCCTAAACAAAAGTAGTCTACCATAACAACACAATTCCATAACCCAGCCCTGTATGTAAAACAGGGAAGGAGTTAATCCCAAATAAAAAGTATGCAGTGTTTGAGGACATCCCTCATTAAGCGGGGGACTATCAGATCCCAATGCCCCTGTTGTTTTTGTGTTGCTGGCCCTAACCCATATTACCCCTTGTCACTAACCACCATGTTTCAGCCAGGGCTGTATGAAGTGCTTTCTTTGCACTGGGCCTCTGGGCTGAGGGATTCACTGTAATGGTGGTACCCTGTTTAGCTCTGGGCGTTTTCACTGTACTATACTATAGATGGCTATTTTACTGTATTGTCATACTGGGTGCAATGTATTTGTAACAGCTTGCTGTGGTGATTGTATTCATGTTGAACATGACTGATGTTTTCTATGTATTGTTTTGTAAGTGGTTTAAGCTATATTGTGAGACGTGGTCTATGGAGGTGTGATCAAATGATTGTTTGCAAAGTCATGACTAAGAGGTCCTTTGCGGAGCTGATACAATGCCTCAATTGTCACAATGCCTTCTGATCTGATCTTAAGTATGTTACCAAGTGGTACTGTTTAATTAATGTTTACTATAGTATTTAGTATTTTTACTATAAGTATGCTGTATCCTTTTCACTGAAGAGATTGTCTTAAAACCTGTTTGATCTTCAGAAATGCTACTATAATGTTATTGTCTGCTCAAGCTGGTGAGGTATAGAAAGTAGCCATGGGCAACAAACAGAGAATTAACCCTAAAAGCCCATGTGAGCTAGGGCGGGCAATCAACACCACTTGCTATCAAACCCCCTATGGTCCTTAACACTTAACTTCCTCATGGTCCCCCATAGTCCCTAGCAGTACCCATAATACTAATCTAAAATTACACTGCTAATCTAAAATTACAGTAAAAACACTAGAGAAAAAACATTGAAAGAATATTTACAATTAAAATAAAAATAAATACTTATAAAAATAAAAAAATTATGAAAACCTTAAAAAATAAGAAATAAAAAAAGCTCTAAACCTGGAATGCACTTAGGCAGTGACGGTAAGTGCTAATGTTTGTGCCCTGCACAATACATTTCAAATCAGCTGGCATCTTACACTAATAGTGACCTACAAAATATTGTTCTTCCAACAGGAGCTATACATTTGAAAAAAGAAAAAACTGCAGCTTCAACAAAGCCCATTTATTTCTTAAATTGGCTTTATAAGGTGGTTCATTGGTTATCACATTAAAGCATCACTAATGACAGCAGGGAATACTTGAAGGAGGTAGGACTGTTTATTTCAATACTAACGACTTGCCGGTCAAGAATGACGGGGCAATAAAATTTGAAGCCATGGGAATGCTGTTTGAGACATAATTGACACGGTTTTGTACTCTGAGGACCTTCGGCGCTTATTGCAAGACCTTTTGGTCTTGTGAGAGAGATATATATTTCTATGTATATGTAGTTAAGTAATAATTAATGATTTATTTAATAAATTAATATAGTTTATTTATTTATAATTGATATTTTGTGTCTGCATAGAATATACATTTTAAGTGTTAGTGCCCTGCTTATAAAGTGTAATGAATGTTTGAAGTGTGCATTATAAATAGGCTGCGTGCGCGAGGTAAAGCCGTTGGTTTATTGTGTAAAGCGGCATTGTATAGTTGTAATGTTATTAATGTGGTACGCGTCTCCTGAGCATTTTCCGGCTTTTGTAATAGTTTATCTTGTAGGTCGTAGTGTGAAGTGTAAAGTGGTACAAGTGTAAAGTGTTTTGCGCGGCCCGGGGTCATGTAGCCTTGTTTTCATTTTTTTCGACGCCCATTTTTTTCCGAGTGGCGAAAATCATCTAAATCGAGTTAAATTTGCGTTCCACCTCACTCACAGAAGTCCTGACTGTTGCCCCCTCCTGTCTGTGATGTTTTTGTAATTTTTTTTGGTGTATTTACTGTGTTTTTCAGGTTTTTTGTTCGGCCGCTAATCTCGTAAATTTCTGCGTCTTGCATCTTTTTTTTTTCTAAGTCGCGCGTCTCGTATTTTAACGGCTTGCCTCGCTTCGCGAAGCTCGCATGGGCTAAGTGCTACGTTTTAACAGCTCGCCTCGCTTTGCATGCACCTCGCTTTGTACGCACCTCGCAAAGCATGACAACTATTATATGTGATAAAAAGTCATGATTAAACTGGGACCTACCATTTAAGCCAATGGACTGCTAAAACCTTTATTTATTACTAACATTTACATATAAGGGTATGTCTTTTTGCTTTATGAGTGAAGGTGTTAGCATATCTGAGTACTGTGTAGTACCCACAATGGTAATTGATGTGTAACCATACTTGCAGCAAGTTCTGAGTATTTTTAGTGGGTGTTCTGATATGGGGGTATACAGTGCTTTTTATACATACATTTTTCTGTAATATGCAGATTCATACATGTGATAAAGAATTGGAGACCATTTTTTTTTTATAATAAAGATTTATATGTATTTTTTTAGGAATTATGGTTTTAAAGTGCATGCTTGCTTTCTTTGGTACACACAATCTCTCTGTGTTTGTGAGGAAATAATATATCAATAGTTAACTTATATATTACTCTCCATGGATCCGGCATCGTCAATTGATGCCCTAGATTGTCACTGCAACCCTGGTGTGCAGGCACATCCATCCAAGGAAGTTTTGATTGAAGCCCTTGAGTCCTCATTTCCTGCCCATTGAAGAGGCCTGTTCTTGCTTGATTTAAGATCATCAATCCTCTCTTTGTACCCTTGGAAAATCCTCACCCACCCAAAAAAAGTGTGGCACTCTAAAAAAATATATAATCTATGGTAAACATGGGGCACTCTTGGGAAGTCCCCATGTATAGGAGATAGCTATGGGGTGGGAGGCAGGGGTTGATGGCCCACTCTAGTGCACATAGTCTAGGATGTGCCAATTAGGGAACATTTTAAATTAGGCCCCTGTACCCCAAAACACAAATGGGAGAGGGAGAAGGGATTGTGATGGTTAGTGAGGGGGTTCCAGGGGGACTCACAAATAGGTATAGGTGGAGAAGATCTTAAGCCACCCCACATACATTTTATTGACCCTTTCATTTTTGGTATAAAGAAACTAAGTACTGGTAAGGGCCTTCGAACAGCATTAACACTAAGATGACGTTTTACATAGGTTAGATTTATGTGTGTGATATGATAGCTGAGTAGTGTTTAGCAAGTGAACTGCACTTGTTTTTTTGTTGTTGTTTTCTTCTATGGTAGCCATGGAATAGCAATTTGTAAAATACACTTAGGTTACATTTTAAGCTGTATCGAAAATGGGTAATCTATTACCACACAAAAAAACACAAATATTGAGAAGTAAATATATTGCAACAGATGTGAAAATACTAATACTGCACTCAGGGTGAATACATAAAGTGTTACTGGTACTAAAAGCAAATAACAGCGGAAATATAGCCTTTGTTAATTGTGTTGGCACAAATAGTGTTGTCTCTTCTAAAAAATAAAAATAATGTATACATTTTTTCAAGATGTGTGTCAAGATCCCCCTGACCACCCTTTGAGCTCAGTAATTTTATAGTATGTTTATAGTTATGTAAAATGTTATGCTATTTTGATTACCCAATGTATTTTAATTAATGTTAGTTATGTTGCATGTTTGGTTCATGAACAGTTAGAATGTTGTGATTAGAGATGTCACTAACAGTTCGCCCGCGGACTATTCGCAGCGATTTTGGCATGTTCGCATCGGACGGCGACCACATGCGCTTTTGGGTTTGCCTCCTATTCTTTATCATTGAGGAAACTTTGACCCTGCACCTCACAGTCAGCAGACACAGTCCAGCCAATCAGCAGCATACACTCCGTTCCAGGGCCTTCCATCTGAAGGACAGCATACATTTTAGAATCATTCTGAAGCTGCATTCGTTGTTAGAGGACAGATAGTGTAGCTGCTGGAGATTTAATAGGGAAATAGATAGCCAGGCTGTGTATTTAACTTCCACTACAATTAATCTAATTTCAGTTGCCTGCCTGTGTCAGGCTCACAGCTTATATTGTGCTCAGTGAAATAAAACAACACTTTTTTGACTGTAATAGATTGAATAGCAATTGCCTGCCTACAGGCTTGTGTGTGAAGCCTATTGCATCTACTCTGCCAACTTTTGCCAGGGCACAGTGACACTCATATCTGGTGGCACCTTAGATTGCAAGCGCAGTGCCCCAAATTTGAAGTAGGAGGTCCAACCAAGCATCTTTTTCCATCTCCCGGTTCCAAAATTCAATGCCATATACACGTCCCCTAATAGTGGACGTAACAGGGATTAAACCGATAGGAAAAGTACTACTTAACAGTACACACCTTATAATAACGCAGACAGAGGCAACGCAGAGAGAGGAGTCTGAAGAAGAGGAGTCAGAGGAGGAAGGTGTCTTTGAGGAGGTGGAACACCAAACACAGCAGGCGTCCCAGGGGGCTTGTTGTCACCTTTCGGGGACCCTTGGTGGCTGGGTGGAGGAAGAGACCTTCAATGACATCAGTGAGGACAAGGAACAGGACATGGCTAGCTTGATATCCAACCTTGTGCAAATGGGGAGTTTGCGGTTGTGCAAAGGGACTCTTTGCGGTTGTTTGCAGTGCATTAAACGGGGAGATTGGTCTGTTACTGTGAAGCGGGTGTAACCCTTACACTACCTGATCGATACAACATCATACCTGATGTTTTAAAGCATGTTATTCCAAACAATTTAGGAATGTTAGGTGATTTATGCCCTTTATGGCTTAAAACCAGACTCTGCATCAACTATGTAATTTTCTGTGGGAGTTTTGCCATGGATCCCCCTCCGGCATGCCCCAGTCCAGGTGTTAGTCCCCTTGAAACAACTTTCCCATCACTATTGTGGCCAGAAAGAGTCCCTGTGGGTTTTGAAATTCGCCTGCCCATTGAAGTCTATGGCGGGTCGCCGGGATCGCCCGTTCGCGAACATTTGATTGAAGTTCGCGTCCGATGTTCGCGAACCGAAAATTATATGTTCGCGACATCACTAGTTGTGATGTCAGTCAGTAACTGCCAGATTGATTCAGTTATGTATTCTGTCAGTTGGTGTCCTGCTGCGTGGTAGAGTCTGCTCTGAATGAGACATGTGTATGCTCCTAAAGAAAAGGGAGGTAACATATCTTGCACACATATGAAATATGTGTATGCTCCTAAAGAAAAGTATTTCTAGTAGAATATTTATATTTACAGTATATATATATATATATATATACTGTGCCTTGCAAAAGTATTTACCCCCCCCCCCCCCCCCTTGGCATTTTTCATGTTTTGTTGCCTCACAACCTGGAATTAACATGGATTTTTTGAGGATTTGCATAATTTCATTTATAGAACATGCCCACGACTTTTTTGTGTGAAGCAAGCAACAAATAGGACAAAATAACCAAAAATGTCAATGTGCATAACTATTCACCTCCCTAAAGTCAATACTTTGTAGAGCCACCTTTTGCTGCAATCACGGCTACAAGTTGCTTTGGATAAGCCTCTATCAGCTTGCCACATCTTACCACTGGGATTTTTGCCCATTCCTCCTTGCAAAATTGCTTTAGCTCCTTCAGGTTGGATGGTTTGTGCTTGTGAACAGCAATCTTTAAGTCTGACCACAGATTTTCTATTGGATTGAAGTCTGAGCTTTGACTAGGCCATTCCAACACATTTACATGTTTCCCCTTAAACCACTCAAGTGTTGCTTTAGCAGTGTGTTTGGGGTCATTGTCCTGCTGGAAGGTGAACCTCCGTTCTAGCCTCAAATCACGCACAGAGTGGTACAGGTTTTGCTCAAGAATATCCCTGTATTTAGCACCATCCAACTTTCCCTCAACTCTGACCAGTTTCCCAGTCCCGGCTGCTGAAAAACATGGTGTTTTTTGGGTGATGTGATATGTTAGGTTTGCGCCAGACATAGCGTTTTCTTTGATGGCCGAAAAGTTACATTTTAGTCTCATCAGACCAGAGCACCTTCCTTCATACATTTTGGGAGTCTCCCACATGCCTTTTCACAAACTCAAAATGTGCCATTTTGTTTTTTGCTGAAAGTAAAGGCTTTCTTTTGGCCACTCTGCCATAATGCCCAACTCTATGGAGCGTACGGCTTATTGTCGTCCTATGTACAGATACTCCAGTCTCTGCTGTGGAACTCTGCAGCTCCTCCACGGTTATCTTAGATCTCTGTGCTGCCTCTCTGATTAATGCCCTCCTTGCCCGGTACTTGAGTTTTGGCGCCGCCGTCTCTTGGCAGGTTTGCTGTTGTGCCATGTTCTTTCCATTTGGTTATGATAGAATTGATGGTGCTCCTGGGGATTATCAAAGATTTGGATATTTTTTCATAACCTAACCCTGACTTGTACTTCTCAACAACATTGTCCCTTACTTGTTTGGAGAGTTCCTTGGTCTTCATGGCAGTGTTTGGTTAGTGGTGCCTCTTGCTTAGGTGTTGCAGCCTCTGGGGCCTTTCAAAAAAGGTGTGTATATGTAATGACAGAACATGTGACACTTATATTGCACACAGGTGGACATCAGTTCACTAATTATGTGACTTTTGAAGGTAGTTGGTTGCACCAAAGCTTTTTATGGGCTTCATAACAAAGGGGTGAATACATCCGCACATGCCAATTTTCTGTTTTCTATTTCTGAAAAATAGTTGAACTTAAGGCTGTAAAGTAACAAAATAGGTAAAAAGTCAAGGGGGGTGAATACTTTTGCAAGGCACTCTCTCTCTCTCTCTCTATATATATATATATATAGTATATATATATATATATATATATATATATATATATATATTAAGAACCTTAAAGAAGATAAGAGCTATCACTGTCTGACTGGATTGGATGTTATGATGGCCTTGCATATGAAACATGGTTAATGACTGTGAGCGCGATTCAATTAAGCTATCGCAAGTTACTGTAGCCCATAAGTGAGGCGGCAAGTTAATTTGCTATTCAATTGTGTCTTTTTGCAGGCTCCAAACTGGTTACGGGTTACGACCTTGTAAAAATTGGGATGTTTAAATCCGGAATTTACAGCCTCCCGAAGCCTTTGATCTTTTATTTCCGTAAGAGTTACGATGGCTAAAATCGCAAATCGCTATTCAATTGCTCTAATTCCCCAAGGTCACACTTGTAAATGGCAAATGAAGAAGAAAATCCTATGAGTGCTAGAGAGGACTCACAAGGGGGTTAAACACCTGTTTGTAGCACTGTAAATGTAAATACAACTTCAATACTGCAATGTAAATAACGGGAAAGCAATGAAAGACATTAGAATTAATTGCACAACAGTCTCAAGCTCGCAAATCGTCAGTAAATTAAATTTATTTTTATGTTTAATTTTGGGGCTAAATCGATCTTGGGTATCAATGAGTTAATACATATCAGGCCACCCATATGAACTAGAACAGTATTGGCATTCATTTTCATAATTCTTTATTTTGCGGATTTGCAAGTCTGACCGCATATCGACCCCCAAACCTAATTGATTGACATGTAACCTCCATGTTTTACTGCTGTAATAATGAGAGTCTCATTTTCTATTGGGTGATTCGAAATGGGAGGTTGCGATCTTGCTTAATTGATCATGTTCCCACCCTGACCTGCTCTGAACCAGTGCATGGTTTATGGGGCCAGTAACTTGTGGACTTGATCAATAGAATAGCTACACCCATTGAACCTGTTATGAAGTTTCCACAGCAATAAAAGCAGTTCCTGATTTTTTTTATAATACTGAGCCTGCGTTCATATTACTAAATACTGCATCTGAGTAAGGGAATTTTAGAGACATCAGCTGTCTTGGTGAAGAGATCAAAAGTAACTGGGAGGTCTGCTGGGTAGGTTTGCCACAACAGCCTTCTCAAGCCTGACTGAAGAAAGCAGATCTTCACAATGTGGTTTGCAGGAACATTACTGTGGGCAGAAGGTGTAGTCTTGATTACTGCTTTTATTGTTAAGTTCAACATATAACTAAAGATACCAATAATTCCAATGTTCTTCCATGTACACTTTCCATCCAAGCAGCTGTAGAAGGAGACAGTACTCCAGTTTAGCAGTTTATTACCTGCTTTAAAATGTTGTTTTGATTTTGTGAAGGTGAGGTTTGAAGAAGGATAGGCATACTTACAGCCCTATTAAATACCCTTAACATTTAAAACCGTAGCCCGCAGAACGGCTATTAATTTGCCCCTGTAAAGCAACCTGCTAATGATCTGCGAGTTACCTATATATCTGATTGAATGCCCATATACTCCTCTAACCACCCCTCCACTTTGTCCACCAAATGTGTCTCTCTTCACCTGTCATCACCTCCTCATACTCTTGTCTTCCATGACTATTCTCTTACTGCCCCAACCCTGTGGAATTATTTTCCTTGTTCTGTCAGACTCTCACATTCTCTTCACAGACTCAATCATTCTCTACAAGAAAACTAGTACACTTGTGTGTATACTTGCATGCCTAAAAAAATCATTTTTTTAGGTATGCAAATATGCACATATATGTACTATTTTTCTTGCTGTACTCTGTATGGTGAGGGGTTTATTTCAAATAGCTATCCTGCATTTGCAATCCCCATCCCTTTGTCTCAACTACCATTATTGCATTGATTGTAAGCAGGGCCTACTACACCCACTGTAACGTTTTCATACAAAAAACAAGTAAATTCAAAAAAAAATAATATATATATATACAGCACTGGGCCCCCTCCCAGAGGAGGGCTTAGGTGCACTGCACCACCTGCACCACTGGTAGCTGCATACTCTGAATTCCATTATGCCATTTCCTCATTTATAAAAAATCCATAGTTAACATAAATCTTGATATTATATTAATCGTCTTAATTACATCAATTGATACTTATCTTGCTAAACTTCTTCAAGCCTCTATAGAAGCTTAGGTGAAACGTGCATCGGGTAGTGCAGGCAATTTAGATACAGTCTGTCCTCATATTGTGTAGCTCTAGGTTGATATGGATATTGGAATGGGCAATACATAAACTATGGACACTATATGAGACCAACAACCCCTATTAAATTTGAAGCCCATATTGGCATCGGCACACGCGCAAAGGCGTCGGGCTTGAAATTTGGCTGTGTTACAGAGCTATTAAATTGAACCATGCCGCGAGTTACGGGTCTTAGACACAAACCTGTAAACCATTCTTGCTCAAGTTTGATGTGCGGGTGTGAACAGGATCAATTAATCAAACCCATAATTACGAGTTTAGAGAAAGCCAATGGCAAATTATGTCACTGAAAAATGGAGGTTAGATTTCAAAGCCTTACGAGTTTCGATCGGACCCACATTCCAGAAATAATGCAATATTAATAAATCAGTAAATATGATATTCTAGTCCATGCGAGTTCCATTATATGTATTAACACATTGTTTGCTCGTATCGATATAGCAATGAATTTAACAGAAATAAAAGTATTTTATATTGCAGATTTGTGAGCTTGAAAATGTTGTGCTATTAATTTTAATACCTAACATCACTTTCCCTTTCATTGAAAATACAGTAGTGTGTGTATATTTGCATTTATAGTACTACGGATAGGACTTTAACCCCCTTGTGGGTTTCGTACAAATGTAATAGCGATTTTCGAACGTAACAGTTACGGGCTTGACAGATCAAAGGATTTGCAGCCACAGAGTTCAAATTTCGATGTCCCATAGGGTTTTTCCACCTGTAAACCGCAGATTGTTAGCGGGTTGCTTTAGGGGGCCAATTTAATAGCTGTAAGTCTTACATTACGGGCTACGGTTTTATACGTTGAGGGAATTTAATCAGGCTGCAGGTTTCCCTGAGTGACTATATTTTCCTCAGGGCACTAACATTTGGGTGACAGACAGTCGTTCACCTGGGACTGTTGTGCCTCATTCCAATTCTTAAAGGGATATGTATCAGATGCATTCATAATCCAGGAAACTTGAAGGAGAATTAATACTATATAAAAAAAAATGTTTGCATGAAAAAATACCAGACACTTACCGTGAAGTTAGCAAAATCTATTGTAGTTTCTGACAGTTTAAAATTAAGGTGAATACCCCCCCCCCCCCCATAATTTGTTTTGGACAATGTGGTTGGATGAAAGATTTGAGACATAGCATTATGTTAGTTGCTATGGCAACACCACACAGCATATACAGAAAGCAGGGATGAGCCATATCCCAGCAGTGACTGGGAGGCTAACAACACTGCTCTACTATTGGCTGAGTAAGTAAGAGCAGGTAAATAGTGGGTTAATATTGCTCCCCGGATGCTGTATGCTGATTGGGTGGGGATCAGGAAGTTATGTAGACACCTCCTGGGTGTGTCAACACAATCATTTGAGGGATTTTTAGATATTAATAAAAATAAAATGTTTTATGAGATGTGCTGTATACATATTGGCTGTTTTTTGCTTATAGAGTGCAGAAATGTATTAATCCAGCAAATTTATAACTTATACACAAATTCTTAATTCATATACATATATTTAATCTTTCAGGTTTTGTAACAGAGCTGAGACACGCAGTCCAAAATCTCCGCTGGTATACGATAAAATACCCAAGAGGCACTACAGTTTCACCATTCCCGACCTCCCATATTGGACGACACACAATTTGGGAGTCAAATGAATACTGACTTTATTTTGTTATTGCAGAAATATTTATACATCTCTTTGGCCACAGGTAATACCCATGCCCATATTTGGCCACACACAATACACATAAAGAGAACAATAGGGGGGTCACACCTCCCTGGCAACTTTGATACAATCAGACATTGATTCAATTACACTTCTTTGTTCTTATCTGAGAATGAAAACACTGTATACAATAGACTTCCTTTATCTTATGCAGAGTCGCTGTAACAAGATTATCTCCCATGCCAAGTAGCTGTAAATGTCTGGGACAATATTCTGCAGAGCATCAACCAACATACATATAGTAGGATCATATTTGAACCATAATAATCATAAAACAGGGTAAAACAGTGATGGGTTCCGCTACAGGTTTATTTTACAATTAATAATGGTTTATAAGGTTTCTTAACAGCTGGATTTTTTCCCCTTTGTTTTGGTGATAGGAAAGGTATATCAATGTTGCCTTCCCTATTATCATAATTAAGGAGGAGTGCTAGTTAAAGAATTGTCTGTCTCCTCTTTCTCTTTTTTGAATAATTTAATTTGCAAATCTTAGCACTATCTTCTATACATCTTTTTTTACAGTATGTAACTTTTGTCATGTTTGTCTTATGTATTCACTATACCCCCTGTACTTAGAGCTACGAAATATGATGGCACTTTTATAAATAAAGGATAATAATAAATAAGACGTAGGTACATTTAGGTAAATATGCAGGAACACTCATGCACCAATGCAGATACTTATATATAAAAAGATACAACAAAATAAATGAACTTTTGGGGCTTAACACCTCATTAGAATGGTCACCAAAACAAAAAATATATTTAATAGTAAATAAAGAACATAATCATAATGGGAAGTCCTTAACTGGACTATAAAAATAGAACCATAGTGCACTATATTCCCACAATGGGAATATATTTGTCATAGAAATCATAGGACTAGGTGCAGAATGTCCACAGATAAAAACTAAATAAGCAAAAAATAAATCCACTATATTTACAAATATAATAGAATAGGCAGCTGGTGGGGCCTCTTATAACAGGGTAAGCTTAAGCTGCCAGACATATATTAGCCAAATGGCTTAAATACAGAATCATTGAGCAGGGCAAATATTCCTACTCAATACATGAGTACAAGCAGCACACAAACTCAAAGCAGCCATCCTCCTCCTGGTCCAGCATCATCAGCCACATCAACCACTGCTGTTCTCCTTGCTCCCTCTCAACCATCCGCCACTCCGTCTCTCGCCTTGAGCAGTTCCTGCTCATCTGCCCATAGTCAGGTGCCTGTAAAGGACATGTTTGAGCGTAAGAAGCTAATGTCACAAAATGCCCCAAATTTGAAGTGATACGACCAACCAAGCATCTTTTTCCATCTCCCGGTCCCAAAAATCCAGGCCTTATACACATGCCCTGATAGGTGACGTAACAAGTATTAAACTGATAAGAGTAGTACTTACAAACACGCCACTCCTATCTGGTGGCACCTTTGATTGTACGTGCCGTGCCCCAAATTTGAAGTGATACGACCAACCAAGTATCTTTTTCCATCTCCCGTTTCCAAAAATCCAGGCCTTATACACGCCCACTGATAGGTGCTGTAACAGGTATTAAACTGATAAGAGTAGTACTACTTAACACACCTTATAATAATGCAGAGAGAGGCAATGCAGTGAGAGGAGTCTGAAGAAGAGGAGTCAGAGGAGGAAGGTGGCTTTGAGGAGGTGGAAGACCAAATACAGCAGGCGTCCCAGGGGGCTTGATTGTCACCTTTCGGGGACCCTTGGTGGCTGGGTGGAGGAAGAGACCTTCAATGACATCAGTGAGGACAAGGAACGGGACATGGCTAGCTTGGTATCCAACCTTGTGCAAATGGACTGTTTGCGGTTGTTTGCCGTGCGTTAAACGGGGAGTTTGGTCTGTCACTGTGAAGCGGGCCTAACCCTTACACTACCTGATCGATACAACATCATACCTGATATCTTAAAGCACGTTATTCCAAACAATTTAGGAATGTTAGGTAATTTATGCCCTTTATGGTTTAAAACCAGACTCTGCATCAACTATGTACAGTATTTTTCGCCGTATAAGACGCACTTTTTCTTCCCCAAAACTGGGGGGGGGGGGAAAGTTGGTGCATCTTATATGGCGAATATACCTTTTAAAACTGCCTCTCTGTCCTCTTGATCTCTTCCCACTCCTGATTGGCGCTTCCTACAGCACCAGCAGCATGCATCGCGTCGGCCGGTGCATCCTAGTGATGTCACACACGCGACGCAAGGGAAGGCTGCAGGAGGAGTGCTGGTAGGAAGCGCTGGGGTGAGATCAAGATGGGCTGAGATGAGAAGAAAGGTGAGGATCAGGAGGGTCAAGAGCTCCTGGAGGCTCCCAAATGCTGCAAAATGTGTATGTATGTATGTATGTATGTATGTATATGTATATGTATGTGTGTATGTATGTGTATGTATGTGTGTATGAATATGTGTGTATGTATGTATGTATGTATATATGTATATATATATATATATATATATATATATATATATTTGTGTGTAATGTAGGTGTGTATCTGTGTGTGAAGTGTATTTGTGTTTGATTCAGAATTTTTTTTTTCATGTTTTCCTCCTCTAAAAACTAGGTGCGTCTTATCTGCAGGTGCGTCTTATAGGGCGAAAAATACGGTAATTTTCCGTGGGAGTTTTGCCATGGATCCCCCTCAGGCATGCCACAGTCCAGGTGTTAGTCCCGTTGAAACAACTTTCCCATCACTATTGTGGCCAGAAAGAGTCCCTGTGGGTTTTGAAATTTGCCTGCCCATTGAAGTCTATGGCGGTTCGCTGGGTTCGCCGGTTCGCGAACATTTGCGGCGGTTCGCGTTCGCGGTTCGCGAACCGATAATTTTATGTTCGCGACATCACTAAATGTCAGATCAGATGCAGACCTTGGTTATTATTTTTCATTAAGTCTACGTTTCTATATAAAGATTCAGACACATAAACATGTATAGGATCACAAATACAGATTCTTGAACGCCTTACTTAAGTATTCTTTGATGAACATCCTCTTTGGACTCAAGTTTTTAAACAGGGTTGTGCCAACATACCTCACAATTTATCTCTTGAAAAATAAACTACCGTACTATTGAGGTAATTTATTGAATAATTTCACCTAACTTCGAAAGGACCAAAGCTTTATTAATTTAATAAATTCAGTTTTCATTTCAAAAAGTTTATGTGCTTTCATGAGATTAAACAATAAGGCCTCAATTCAATTGTGTAGCTATTGTAGTTTACAGGAGCCAGTAATGTAGCCGGTAAACTAATTTGCTATTCAATTAGCGTCAACGGGTTCGAAGCTGAAAATCCCTGCGGTTGTTACAACCGTAACTTACACCCCATCTAGGCCTTTGATCTTTCAAGCCCACAAATGTTACAATAGCTGAAATCGCAAATCGCTATTCAATTGCTGCAATTACCCAAGACCGCAATTGTTTTCAAACCCGCAAACGGCAAATGTCGGCTAAAATATTACAGGTTCTAAATGGGACCCCCAAAGGTTTTAGAGACTAGCTTGTAACACCGCAAAAGACATTAAAAACACACCAATGGACTTTAGAAAATGGGAAAAGCAATGGGAGCCATTAGAATTCATTGCACAACAATTCCCAATTAACAAATAGCCCTTAAAACATTTTTTTTTCATATGTTGGAATGGCTATGCATATGCAAATATGAAAAGTTATGCTGCAAGATGCTGAAAGCAATTAAAGAGACACTACCTGATTAAATTGCACCACAAAAACATGAAACTGCCTGCCATATTATCCCTTTTTCACTCACAGAGCCTCTGATGAAGACCCTAAAAATACAAAGATCATCTTATATAAATCTCACTCATCAGATATACATTGGGGAAACAAAAAGTGGCTAAATTACACCGGCACATGACATATATCAAGTGCCAGGGGAACATTTTATTTTTTGTTGTTCAGTCCTTCAGCCGTGCCCAACTCTCTGTGACCCTATGGACTGCAGCACACTGTCTGTGCTTATCCACATTGCAAAGATACTGGAGTGGGTTGCCAGTTCCTTCTCCAGTGGACTGTGATTTGTCTGACCTCTCTGCTATGACCTGCCCACCTAGAGTGGCCCTACATGGTATAGCTCACAGCTTCATTGAAGTACACAAGCCCCTTCACCACCACAAGGTAGCGATCCAGAAGGGGACCAGGGGAACATACACCACACTAATCTACTCTAACCCATCAGGAAGGGCCACAAACACTCATGAAGGCTGTGCAGAGTCATGTGGAGCAACAGCCAACTCACCTCCATCAGGGGTAATCTCCTCTATGCCCATTATCATTTGGTGAAATCCCACTAAATGTTTTGCTATCAATCAATTCACATTATCAACTGTCATATTGTTATCAGGCCTTCAGGGGAATGTTGATATTCCACAGTATCACAAATTGGACTTTGCATGCGTATTAACCCTTTATTATATATATATATATATATATATATATATATATATATATATATTGAAAACTCACTTACACCGTGATAATGGTATAACAAAGCTTTATTTCATACACAGAGCACAATCAGAAATGTACAAGACTGTGCATTAATATCATGGGTATGGTGTGGGAGGATCCCGGAAGGGCAAGAGGCTTTTTTGCGATAAAGGGGATACCTAAAGGGGGTAATGTCATAATCTAGAATAATCATGATGTATATCACCTACCAGGGTCACATGTGGTCACTACATCACTGCAACAGGAATCTGATAAATAAAAGCTTCATCAGAAATCACTCCATTTATCGAAGTAACCAGTAATGCGCATAGCACTTACTTTTGGTTAGCATCTGCTCAATAAAACAGATGCATAAACATCTGGGCTATCTCATCCAAACCAGTTTCACACATAAAGTGTGTTCCTATAACAAAAACCTGAAAAAAAGTGTTTAAAACAAAAATGTGAAGGAAGATAAAAAAAATTAAACACAAAAAACATGCATGTACAGTACAGTGCTAATTACTGTAACTGTAACAATATACCAACTCACCTGATTTCCATCTGCAAGCATTACTAACCATTAGCTAGTTCTCAGGATATCTGACTGGCAATGACCATTAATAATGATAATCTCACAGTAAATGCTTAGCTGTGACAAGCATCAGTGGTTCAGGTGTACCATCACCTTCTCAATATGATATTGTTACTCAACATTGATATCACATCCATCAGCTATACAGGTGTTAGTACATGTTAAAGGATACTCATGCAATATATATCAGAAATAGGGGTGAATACCTATTAATACAGAGAGGACACAAAGGTCAGTAGCCAGAATCACTGTTACTTACATCAGACACAAGGATCTGTTCTCATACTGATCTTGAGGACAGGATCACATGCTTCTCTACTGCGTATATTAATGCTGGCTTTCATTAACATGTGACAATTTTTTTACATAGTTACATAGTATTTAAGGTGGAAAAAAGACTTTCAGTCCATCAAGTTCAACCTTTTAAGATCTCCTCTGATCTGCAATATGCGGATTAACTATTTATTCCCTCCTGATCCCAGACACCGGCGACCGGACTTCTCCCTGGATCAATACTGCCTCTAATTATCCATGATAGCCCTGAATTCCCTTTTTAATTAGAAATAAATCCAGTCCCTTTTTAAAGTTATCTATCGAATCCGCTGTCACCACCTCCTCTGGTGAGAATTCCACAGATTAACCACCCTTACTGTGAAGAACCCTTTTCTTTCTTTAAGGTGGAATCTTTTTACTTCTAACCTCAAGGGATGTCCTCTTGTCAGTTGAAAACCTCTTGGCACAAAAAGCTCCCTTGACAAATCTTTATACTGACCCTGGATGTACAGTATTTATATAAGGTAATCATATCTCCTCTTAGATGCCTTTTTTCTAGAGAAAATAAGTTTAATTTGGTTAGTCTTTCTTCATAACTTAGCCCCTCCATTCCCCTTATTAGTTTTGTTGCCCTCCTCTGTACTTTTTCCAGCTCTAAAATGTCCTTTTTATGAAGTGGTGCCCAAAATGGTACTCCATATTCCAAATGAGGGCGTAATAGAGATTTGTATAGTGGCAAAATTATATTTGCTTCCCTGGCTTCTATACCCTTCTTAATACATGCTAATATTTTATTTGCCTTTGCAGCTGCTGCTTGGCTTTGAGCACTGTTACCTAGGTGGTTGTCCACAAGCACTCCCAAATCCCTTTCAATATCCGATACACCTAGATTTGATCCATTAAGATTATAAATTGCATGGCTATTTTTCCTTCCCAGATGCATAACTTTACATTTATTCGTATTAAATCTCATCTGCCATTTATATGCCCATTCCTCAATTTTATGTAAATCCCTTTAGAGTGAAAGCACATCACTATCTGATTTAATTACCTTGAACAACTTCATGTCATCAGCGAAAATGGAGACACCACACTCCAATCCTACCTCTAAGTCATTAATAATTATGTTAAAAAGGAGAGGACCTAATACTGAACCCTGAGGAACCCCACTTACCACATTAGTCCAATCGGAGTATGTTCCATTTACAACAACCCTTTGCTTCCTGTCTTTTAGCCAGCTCTCAATCCATGAGCAGATATTTACTGCAACTCCTGTATCTCTTAGTTTGCACAATAGTCTCCCATGTGGCACTGTATCAAAAGCCTTTGCAAAATCCAAAAAGACTACATCCACTGAGTTGCCTTGATCCAGGTTCCAGGTTTTTCACCAGTGGATGCACCATACAATCCCTTAGAATATTAGGATTAATTCACATAATGACACTTACATGTTGATTATGTAAGTCCAAAAAACTGCCACACCTTTATTGAGACTATCAACATACATACAGTTTTCTGGCCACAGGCTGGCCAATCACAACAACCCCCACTCCTTAGGTACACAGAAGAAAGACTAATTAGCAATAGCCTGCCCCTGATTCATTGGGAGCCCCTGTACATCTAGTGATGTCAGATCTTCAATTACCCCTGTAGTGCAGTAAGCTAATTTAAGAGCAAGTTAGTTTATTTTAAGTTGTTGACGTTCCAGAACAATACTAGAGTCCCTCTATCTTATTTGCTTACATGACCTGCTTATCTTGTTAGGGTCCGGCCCCTTTCATCTGATCTTCTAGGGAAATATTCATGTGTTTGCAACTTCTTTCTGTGCTGAGAGACTCCATATGTCCATTATTTCCCACTCTGCATCAGGGCCCCAATCCCCAATGGGCAGCCGATGTCTCCTTTGTGGGGGTGGTGGGTGGGGCAGGGTGAGGCATCTCCCCAGGAGGTAGCGAAAAAAGCAGTGGCGGTGGGGGAAGGAAAGGAGCGGCCGAGCTGCTGGTGTGCGGGGGATGTCTCTGGGTTGGAGGAGGCGGGGCTGGGGACCAGACCGCGCCACATGTCGTCTGCGGTGACTTGCTGGATTGCTCTCTGGTCTGCCCCCATCCTGAGCAGCATAGCAAGGTAAGACTCTGTCATCAAATTGTGCCTCCTCTCCTCCCTATTGTGCCTGGCAAGGCTGCGCATGACCTCTGCGTGATTGGCGTAGATGCTGGCCTGGATCCCCTGCAGACACTCCAGTTGCTGATGCATGATGGCCAGCATCTTCGCCTGAGCAGCCTGACTTGGTGGTGGTGGGGATGAAGGTCCGTGGGTGGGGGGAGGGGGTGCATTGCTGGGGGAGGTGGTGGAGGTAGTGGTGGTCCAGTGGGGAGGGGCTGTGGCCCAGCTGGAGCCTCGCTCTGTGATGGTGTGCCTGGTGGTGGTGGCCAGCACTGCAGGGGGGAGGTGTAGGTGGGGGCAAGCCCCACTTATCCCTCAGTCTCTGGAGGAGGTGGACAGTGGGGTTGAATGCCACAGGTGCGACCGATGGTCCTGCTGGTGACCCCATTTCACCTTCGGCGCTCATTGCAAGCCTCTCCTGTCGTGTACTTTTGGTCCTCTGAGAGAGATATATATTTCTATGTACATGTAGTTAAGTAATAATGAATGATTTCTTAAATCAATTAATATACTTTAATTATTTATAGTTGATATATGCAGCGAGCAATAGGCTGAAGAGCTAACAATCTGTTTGTATTTTTCATCTGCACAGAATATACATTTTGAGTGTTGGTGCCCTGCTTATAAAGTGTAATGAATGTTTGAAGTGTGCATTCTAAAAAGGCTGCGTGCGCGAGGTAAAGCCATTGGTTTATTGTGTAAAGCGGCATTGTATAGTCGTAATGTTATTAATGTGGTACGCATCTCGTGAGCATTTTCCGGCTTTTGGAACAGTGTATTTTGTAGGTCGTAGTGTGATGTGTAAAGTGCTACGGGTTTAGTAGTGTTTTGCGCGGTCCGGTGTAGTGTAGCCTCGTTTTCATTTTTTTCGGCTGACATTTTTTTCCAACCTTAGGCGATTTTCGAGTGCTGAAAATTATCTAAATCGAGTTAAATTTGTGTTCCGCCTCACTCACAGATGTCCTGGCTGTTGCCTCTTGCTGTCTGTGTTGTTTTTGTAATTTTTTGGGGTGTATTTAGTGTGTTTTTCAGTTTTTTTGGTTTTCGTCGTTCGGCCGCTAATCTCGGTGTCTCGTATTTTAACGTCTTGTCTCGCTTCGCAAGACTTGCAGCGATGAGCGCCTTTGGTGCTCATCGGCTAAGTGCTACGGTTTAACGGTTTGCCTCGCTCATCGCCTAACTCGTACGCACCTCGCAAAGCGTGACAACGTCTCGCAGTTTGACAACGACGTCTCGCAGTTTGACAACTTTTTGATGCTTCCCATGTACTGCACGGAACTGAAGCTGAGATGAATGAGCTAACAATACTAACATCAGTTAGATGTTGCTGCATTAAATAAATTGTCAGTTAGAACATTCTGCATCACTTAAGGTAGAGCAAAACAAGTCAGCAAGAAACACATTCAGATAGACTAATATGACTTACTCAATTGCCTGTAAATGCTTGTGTTGTCACTAACATTAAAAGAGATTAATGTAATTTGAATAGTAAAACAGTAACACCTACATGTAGAGTATGTGCCACGACAGCTGTAAGTTACAAAAACAAATACCAAGAATTTTCAATGTTCATACAGTGTGCTTTGTTTGAAACAAGGCCCATAAAGTAAAACTGGATTTTCATACATATCTCCAAGCTGATTTGTTTGAATCCCCAGTTCTAATGACAATATATGTCACAATTATCCATTGGATCAATATCCTACCTATTCTAGTTAACCAACAAATCTTTGTATGTCCTTTTTATTCAAACATATATCCAACCCCTTTTAAAGTTTTTCATTAAATATGTTGCCAGGGACTACCCTTCTGTGAATAACCCTTTTCTTTCTTCAAGAAGAAATCATTTTTCTTCTAACCTCAAGGGGTGAACTCTTGACAACTGCAAACTTCTCGGCAAGAAAAGTCCTGACCCAGAATGTAGTAAAATAAGGTAATAATATCACCTTGTAGGTGCTTTGTTTCTAGAGGAAATAGGTCTAATTGGTTTACCTTAAAGGCATATTTAAGTTTTATGGATTATGAATAGCGGAGAATCGGTAGTGTATGAAAACATTTTGTTTGCATGAAAAATCCCAAAATAACCATTAGTAAACTTACCCTGAAGTTAGCAAAATTTGTTATGTTTTCTGGCAGTTGATTTTGAGAGTGAATGCTCCCTGAAAATCCAAGCTAAATTTGCATAAAATTCACATTTAGCTATAGCCAATCAGAGGCAGATACAACATTGTAACAGTCTGCATCTCAGTGGCTTCTGACATGCTCAGTAGAACAACTTAGGTCGGAAGTGCAGACCTCTGACATCACTTCCTTTGCTTCATCTTCCTGCTGATTCAGAGAAAGTCACTGCAGCACTACACAGCCATTAAGTGGGTAACAAACAGGTTAAAGTTTGGATTTTAATGCTGTATTTCTATAGGCTGGGATGCATTGCAAATGTAGACAGCTCTGGGAGTGTGGAAACCCAGATATCTGTTTGATGGAAAAAAAAGAAAAGAAGAAACATTAAAAATCATTGAAATATACTGTATACCTTTAATATCTCAATTGTCCTTACTATTTCTGTTGCCATTCTCTGAACTTTTTTAGCTCTACAATGTCCTTGTATATATACAGTAAATATATTTCTATTAATTCTATGGAATTCTGTAGGAATTGATAACTGTATCATGTTATATTTATAGCATTTTTTTTAGTGCACAATAAAACCTTTACATAGTTTACTCATATCATAATGCTATAAATATAAATATCAGAATTAATCTGAGAAGAAATAAAAACATTTAACATGCAAATTCACAGTAGATGATTTTTTTTTAGAAATCCTTTTCTGGACTTGTTATAGACGTCATTAGTTTCTTGTTCTATTTTAAAAATCCACTTGAAAATGATTGCTGTTTAAGATGAGACACAGAGCTTAGAAGTCATCAGAATACATCGCCAGCTACAGAAATTAGTTTTATTGATCAGAGGATCACAAGGAATAATCAAAGTCTACACATCATGTGGGTTTATTTTTTTGTATAGAGGTTAAGAACCTAAATATCTGAAGAACAGATACATTTAGCAATAGATTTACATTATGACTCATGCCAAAGGTTGGCTCTTTTGGTTATTGTTTCAGCAACAATTAAATGAAAAGGTTACCTCTTTCTTAGCAAAATTGGACTGCAACTCCCTCTGCTTATATTTAGTTTATTTTTTTTTGTGTCATGTTGAAGCATGGCTGAAATAAGGACCATTTTGATTTTATGATGTACCAGAAACATTTGCAAACCCCTTCTGACTTCCCTCCTCAAGTTCTTCCACAGCAACATAAATGTCTGTTTCAAACTAACTTCTTAGAAGTTCCTTAGGTTTCTATAGGGTATTTTGTAACTTTGTTCAGTTTGTGCAATGCAGATGTCCATTGGTGTGGCAGCTAGGTCACTCAGCACATATGGGCTGTGGGACTTGAGTTATCGCAGCCATATTTATTCTCATTAAATTGAGTTGTCTTATTGACAATGGTGATCTTTAGAATTGGATGAACTGCATGTACTGTTTATATTGGCTTCTTTCTACTATCTTCCTCTACCATTCCTGTTCCTTTCCTTTCCTCTCTTTGAATTATTTATTTGCTATATGATTATCTTGAGAGGTGTGGTGGTATTGCTAGCCTGACAAACTAAAGCAATTGTGTTTTTTCTGTTTTACTGCTGACTTATCTCTATATACTAAGGCCCTCATTCAATTGCGATTTGGCCAATTGAATAGGCCTCTAAATAAGCACATAACATATATTTTTTAAAGAAGTAAGCATCTATCCAAAAGCAAGGTTTTCACGAACTAAAAACTTATTTTAAAAAAATATGTTATGTGCTTATTTAGGCCCCTATTCAATTGGCCAAATCGCAATTGAATGAGGGCCTAAGTAAGTACTCAATTATCAAAGGGCCACTGTAGTCCAAAACTTTCCGTTATGCATTTAAAAGATAACTTTTTATACATTTAAAAAAAAAATTCCTATGGAAAATAAGTTATATTAATTGAAGAAAATAAACAGCAAAACAATAAACAGGTAGATAAAAAAAAATCTGGTTTATCCAGCTTTACCTTACCAGTAAAGTATCTCATGGAGAACCTGTTAATTGTTTTTCTTATTGGATTTACACTAAACAAAAGTGAGGTAAACAGATGTTTGCAACACAGCAAACATGTGGAAAAAAAGTCCTTTGTCCAATGAAAATAAAAGTTTACACCATGTGCCTTATTAAATTGTCATCACAAAATTGAGCCGCAATTCCACCTGCGTTCGGCGGAGACAATAGAATAAAAGATAGCCGTAATGGCATCACAAAGACAAAGGAGGTCGGATGTCAATCAATCGTTTGATTGACATCTAAATTGCAAACGGCCTGAATTTCAACTAAAATGTGCTTTAATAAAATGAAGTCCGTAACACTTTCAGTCTGCAAGGGACCCGAGACTGTGGTGGAAGTTAATTTTCCAGTGTGACAACGACCCTAAACACACTTGAATGTCTTAAGATGGCCTAGTCAAAATGCAGACTCAGGCCCCTATTTAATTGCAAGCCCGTAATTTACATTAAACAGGCCGTATGTCTGCAGGCTTAAAATCTGCTACAATTACAGAGCGATTCAATTAAACAAGCCCGCAACATACGGGCCGAAAGATAAAACAGTAAACCATGCAATTATAAGTAACATTTCAGAGCATGATCATGATCAATTAAGCAAGCCGTAACTACCAATTTAGAAATGGCTAATAGAAAATGAGACCGTCATCTTTACGTCAGTAAAGCATGGAGGTTGCACGTCAATGAATTAGCGCTTATGCAATCAGACTCCAATATGCAATCAGACTCCAATTCGGCAATTGTAGCAATTGAATATCGATTTGTGATTTTAGCAATTGTAACTTTTTATGGGCTTGAAAGCTCAAAGGCTCAGATGGGTTGTAACTTACGATTTGTACAACCGCAGTGATTTTCAGCCTGTAACCCGTAGATTGTTTGCGGCTCGCTAAAAGACGGCAATTGAATAGCAAATTGTGGCCTACATTATGGGCTCCAGTAACTTTACAATTGCTCAATTGAATAGGGGCCTCCATTTGAATCTGTGGCAAATCTTGAAAATTGATGTCCAGCAACGGTCCCTAATCAGCCTTACAGAAATTGAGCAATTTCTGTCAAGAAGAATGGGCAAACATTTCAGAACCCATATATGCAGAAGACAGTACAAAAAAGCCTGTCTCATACAGGGACACTTTATGAAAACTCCTGCTGTTTGTAAAGCGTACATGATGGTGCTTCCAGGATCACAGTGACTGGAAAAGTAATTTTAATGAGAAAAGATGCAACTTCAGGTGCATAAGCGAATGCACTGCTCTATTCAATGTCTTCTCCTTCGGGCCAGTCCTTTAGACTGTAGGACAATATACAGAAGGGGCAGTAGGTAGTGATATTTTAGGGTGCTACGAATCTCTGAGCCAACAACTGAGAAATCAATGAGTAGTAAGTAAGTAGTAAATAAGTATACTATAGCAAGTGACTGCCCAGCAAGGGATCCCTGTCAACAGAGCAGCCCTAGGCAGATACCTTGTTTGCCTTTTGAGAAATCTAGTGCCTGATTACAGCCAAAGGTAGTTTTTCCACGTTTTGTCTCAGGGGTTTGAATACTTATGCGATCAGCAAATGTCGAGTTTTGTTTAATTACATTTTGTGTCTAAGTAAAAATGTTTTGCACCTGCAATGTATTAAGTATGTTGTGTAAATCAAATGGTCAAAATACCATTAAATACTTTTTTAATTCCGGGTTGTAACACTGCAAAATGTGGAATTCTCTAAGGGAGCACATACTTATGAATATGTAAACTGTGACTAATTCATTTAATATATCTTGATCGTGAATATTGACAGGCTAGCTCCAAAGATATAATTTTAAAATAGTAAGAAGAATCTCAAGGATAGAAGTATGTGGTGCATAAATTATGAAAAAGACACACTTTCTCTCTGTTCATTTTAGTGTATCTGACCAAAATCAAATATTATATGATGCCAACAAGATAGAGGGGCAAATCATTGTCCAGAAAACTGTCCTACCTTGAATAGTTTTTGAGCAAAAAAACATCAGCAAGTGCTGAAATCTAGCCAGGAGACTAATTCCCTAGGCCCTCATTCAATTGCAATTTGGTCAATTGAATAGGGCTCTAAAAAAGCACATAACATATTTTTTTAAAGAAGTTTTTAGTTCGTAAACATCTATCCAAAAGCAAGGTTTTTACTAACTAAAAACTTTTTTTAAATAAATATGCTATGTGCTTATTTAGAGCCCTATTCAATCGGCAAAATCACAATTGAATGAGGCCCCTAGTGTGTAACGTCACTAAGAAGATGCAACGCACACGAGTGTCTGGCCTGAACCTGCATTTCCGCCTCACAGCTTCCCCTCTGTGGATTGTCCCATTCATATTGACTAGGCATGTAGGAGTTGTCCTGATTGGTTGATGCTTGGTTGGCGTGGACCAATCAGAAAGCCGCTGCATAGAAAGGCACCTGATTGGTCCAGAGCATTCCAGGTGGGGGCATGTGGATCAAGCCTTCCTCACCACAACAGGAGGACCATGTCGGACGAAGCCCTGGACCTGGAGCAACCTACTGATCTGTGTACAGAGCCTTTTAAATTAATCTATTAAAATACTATAATTAGGCATAATCTTTGCCCTGCCTTGGGACTATCTATCAGCCAAGAGGCACCCTATGGTCTGTAGAGTGCAGGCTGCTTTGCTTATATCATATGCCATTAATGCTTATATGCCTAGAATGTGTCCCAAATGTAATTTATTTATGACTGCCCTGTGAAATATTGTTCTTTGTACATGCAACTGTTACTATATTATGTAGTTACACCCTATTGGGTTATATTACTATTGTGTATTTCTTCACAGGAAGAAGCTTAAATGCTTAAACTCTCTGAGTTGTGTCTTTTGATTGGCCAATGACGCTAGGCATTCAGCCAGTCAGAGCAAGGCCATTTTTCAATAGGACTGTCTTTTTTGATGTTGCGCACTACCCTTTGATTGGCTGTCTCAGTTGCCCCCTACCTTCTGTTTGGCTGTCCAGGGACCAATCAGAAATCCTCCTACGTAGGCTCTATTTCTATTGGTTGTTCCCCATGGAGGCTCAGAATTTGAAGTTGTGCAATCCCTGGTTTAGTTAATGATTGACTGTACTATTGTTTTCATCCCTGCCCAATAATGTGACACTCTTTCAGGGAACATATTAAAGATGTCATAACTTTTATTTAGAGGTTATAACCTGTTATTTTTAACCCTTGATCCCTGCTCTTCTTCTATGATGATCATGCTATAATCGGTGACCACCAAGAAGGCCATTCACTCCATGGTCCATTGGAGGATTCCTGTAGCCAAGGCAGGAGGATTCTGGAGCTAAGGATGCAATGCTCTTGTTTCAGACCATATCTCTAGGAAATGATTCCTACTGGACAAAGTCTTTAACTCATTGACGTAAACATATATGGCAGGAGTAGTGTTAGGGTCTGTATGTATATTTTTTGTAAAAGGGGGAGAAAAGTCACAAACTACCTTGTGTCAGCAAGAATCGTGTGGGAAGTGTCCTATTTAAACTTGGCCTCTCATCTGGGAGATTCATTGTACTAGTGGTGCTGTGTTTATCTTGGGGTGATTTCACTGTTTTACTGTACTGTAGTACTGGGTGCATTGTATTGATGAGCTTGCTATAGAGGTTATATTCATGTTAAACATGCCTGTTATTTGTGTGTATTGTTTTATAAGTAGTTTTGTGCTAATTTAAGCTATTCTATGTGACGTGGTCTATAGATGTATAGTGAAGTTAGTGTTTTCAAACACAGATCTAAGAGATCCTTCCTGGAGCTAACACAAAGACTCAACAACTTTCTTAGCAATGGAATAGTTTATTATTGAAGGCCTCCTGTGGAGAGATGCAGTTACATATCTTTAACAATTCTGAGTACTTAGATTTACTTCTTAATCATGTTACCAAGTAATATTGTTTAATAACACCACTATTTAATTACTTTTTGTTAATGTGTTTAGTTACCATTGTACTTTCATATAAATATGCTATACCCTATTCAATAAAGGAATCTTCTGGTTAAGACATAGGTGGTAGAACTATGTTCTTTTCATGGATGCTGGTATTTCTGTGCTCCAGCTTGTGAGGTGTAGTAAAAAACCCTATGCGTGGACAGAGAGTTAGGCTTGTGTTAAGACAACGTGCAATGCAATATATCAAGGGCGGCACTGTATCCATATACCTTTTTAAATAAAGAATGAATAAAGCTACATATTTTACGGACCTTGGATATTCCATGTTCCTGACCAGTGGGACTGTCCTAATTGTTGCTGATACACTAAGTATAAGGAAGTCATAGACCAGGGGAATGTGAAAAGTATGCACTAATATGTATAGATTATATGGTAAGATTGTTTTTCATTGTTGCATCAGAAAGAGAGTATTTGATAATGGGCCACAGTGTTTTATTATTTCCATTACAGATCTCAGGGATTATTCAGAATTTGAACTGCTCCAAGGGGCAGTTCAATCCACAGACTAAAGTATGCTTTTTTTATTCCTGTCAGTTTCAATGAAGTTTAAATAAGTTTTACTTTTTCATAAAAAAAACAACTTTTGTTGTCTTCTATGTTTTCATCAAGATAAAAAAAATGAGAAACCACAAGTTAACAATTCCTTTATACAAATCTGCTTTAAAACTATTTAATTTGCCCTTTAAAGGACCACTGTAGTCAATGTATGCCTGAACTTGTTTTGAATATATAAACATGACAAATGCAGAAATGTTTTTCAGATGTAAAAAATAAACACAACTTTTATACAGTGCCTTGCAAAAATATTCACCCCCTTGGCATTTTTCATGTTTTTGTTGCCTCACAAACTGGAATTAACATGGATTGTTTGATATTTAATATTGTATTTTAAATGTATATAGATAATACAATTTAATTATATCTGTATATCAGCTTTTAAGTCTTCTTTCCGATTATTTTGTTAAAAATATGTAGCCCCCCGTTGCCTGGTCTCTCTCTCTCTCCAGTTCTACACTGCCAGATCATATTACTGTGTGAGATGTGTGAGCGTCAGGCTGTAATGACCCAAACTGAGTTAATTTTAATTATTATGTAATTAATGCATCAATTTAGCTGACTGGCAGCTTGCAGCATCAGCCAATCAGTGCTGCAGGCTGTCTGGTTGCTATGTACCTCCCCTCTGACTGAATGCTCCCAAGCCTATAGAGGTTATTGTTATGATATGACATCAGGAAGGCTTTATATAAATTATCTCAAGCACTCCAAGCTATTTTCCTGCTCTTTTTACTGCCTGGATTCTCCCCTGTTGATCTCATCAACCAAGTAAGTTTGCACAGGCATTGATACTGGAGTGAGTTGCCAGTTCCTTCTCCAGTGGAACTGACTCAGATTAGAACTCAGGTCAATAGCTGTGGAAGCACGGAGCACTAACCCACTGCACCACCAGCAACACCCCAATTCTTTTATTTATATATATATGTGTGTGTGTAGGCATTATGTGTCTCTGTACTCTGTATAGTGGGGCTTCTCTTATACACTAAATGGTATTCCTATAGACAGAGGAGGGAGAGGAGGGGGGGACACAGAGGGGGGGGGAGGAGGAGGGGAGGGAGATGGGGGCAAGGAAACACACGGGAGGGATGGTGGAAGAGACACAGAAGGGGGGGAAGAGACACAGAGGAGGGGGAGAGGGGGAACAACTATAGAAGAGAAGGAAGAGGGGGACGGGACACAGAGGAGGGGGAAAGAGACACAGGATGTGGTAAGATATACAGAGAGGAGGAGAGACATAGAGGAGGGGGAGAGGGGGAGGAAAGAGACACAAAGGAGAGTGGAAAGGTGGGGGCACAGAGGAGGGGGAAAGGGGGCAAAGAGAAACGGGAGAGGGGGAGGAAATAGACACAGAGGAGGGGGTAGAGAGACAGAGGAGATGGAGAGGGGCAAAGAGACACAGAGGATGGGTGAGAGGGGGGAAGAGATACAGAGGAGGGGGAAGAGGCACAGAGGGGTGGAAGAGGGGGGATAGATACAGAGGAGGGGAGAGGAGGGAAGAGACACAGAGGAGGGGAGAGACACAGAGGAGGGGGAGAGGGGGCAAAGAGACTCAGAGGAGGGGGGAAGAGACACAGACGAGGGTGGAAGAGTCACACGGAGGAGAGGGATGAGACACAGAGGAGGGGGAAGAGACACAGAGGAGGGGAAGAGACACAGAGGAGGGTGAGAGGGGGGAAGAGATACAGAGGAGGGGTAGAGGGGGGAAGAGACACAGAGGAGGGGTGAGGGGGAAGAGACACAGAGGAGAGGGGGAAGAGACAAAGAGAGGGGGGAGACAGGGCAAAGAAACACAGATGAGGGGGGAAGAGACACAGAGGAGGGGGAGAGGGGGAAAAGACACAGAGGAGGCGAGAGAGTGGGAAGAGACACAGAGGAGGGGGGCAAGGAGACACAGGGGAGGGGGAGTAAGAGACAAAAAGGAGGGAGGAAGAGACACAGAGGAAGGGGGAGAGGCTCGCAATGAGCTCCAAAGGCGCTCATTGCGACGCACGTAATGAGCGCTCATCACAAGGCCAGTAAAATAGAGGGGGGGGGGGGTGGTAGAGGGGGGAGAGGCTCGCAATGGTCCTCCTTGGTGTAATGTAGGTTTTTTATGGTTCGGTTTGGGCCTATATGGTCCCGCCTGGTATTTTAAGGTTTTAAAGGTCCAGTTGGGGCCTATATGGTCTCGCTTGGTGTAATGTGTGTATGTAAGGTCCGGTTGGTGCCTATATGGTCCCGCTTGGTGTAATGTGGGTTTTTAAGGACCCGTTGGGGCCTATATTGTCCTGCTTCGTATTTTAAGGTTTTAAAGGTACAGTTTGGGGCCTATATGGTCCCGCTTAGTGTAATGTGTGTATTTAAGGTCCGGTTGGTGGCTATATGCTCCCGCTTGGTGTAATGTGGGTTTTTAAGGACCTGTTGGGGCCTATATTGTCCTGCTTGGTATTTTAAGGTTTTAAAGGTACGGTTGGGGCCTATATGGTCCCGCTTGTTGTAATGTGAGTTTTTAAGGTCCGGTTTGGGCCTATATTGTCCCGCTTGGTATTTTAAGGTTTTAAAGGTCCGTGTGGGGCCTATTTTACCCCGCTTCATGTAATGTGGGTTTTTAAGGTCCGGTTGGAGCCTATATGGTCTTGCTTGGTGTAATGTGTGTATTTTAGGTCCGGTTGGGGCCTTTATGGTCCCGCTTAGTGTAATATGGGTTTTTAAGGTCCGGTTGGGGCCTATATAGCCCTGCTTGATATTTTAAGGTTTTAAAGGTACGGTTGGGGCTTATACTGACCTGCTTGGTGTAAAGTGAGTTTTTACGGTCCGGTTTGGGCCTATATTGTCCCGCTTGGTATATTAAGGTTTTAAAGATCCGGTTGGGGCCTGTATGGTCCTGCTTGGTGTAATGTGAGTTTTTAAGGTCCGCTTTGGGCCTATATGGTCCTGCTTGGTATTTTAAGGTTTTAAAGGTCCGGTTGGGGCCTATATGGTCCGCTTGGTGTAATGTGGGTTTTTAAGATCCGGTTGGGGCCTATATGGTCCTGCTTGTTGTAATGTGTGTATTTAAGGTCCAGTTGGGACCTATATGATTCCGTTTGGTGTAATGTGTGTTTTTGAGGTCCGGTTGGGGACTAAATTGTCCCGCTTGGTGTAATGAGCCATTTTAAGGTCTGGTTGGGGCCTACATGGTCCCGCTTGGTGTAATGTGGGTTTTTAAGGTCCATATTGGGCCTATATGATCCTGCTTGGCATGTTAAAGTTTTAAAGGTCCGTATTTAAAGTCTTCTCCAACCTCAGGATGTGGATCGGCTAATGCCAAAATGGTAGATTCCACATCAGCATAATTACATATAAAATATATAAAATTAGAGGCTGTATTATTTAAAGGCATATTTAAGTTTCATGGATTAGGCATCTGATAGAGGTAAATCAATAGTTATATTAGTTATATTATTAAATACCAATAAACAATAATAAAATACCAAATAACTTACCCTAAGGTTTGCAAAATCTCTTGAGTTTGCAAGCAGTTGATTTTGAGAGTTAACACCCCTGAAATCCCTGCTAAAATTAACATAATGTTCATCATTTGTTTGGCCAATCACAACAAGCTATAACATTGTTTTAATATTTGAGGGCAGTTTGTGCAGCAAAGCTTCCTGGAATGTGTAGTCACCTGCACAAGGAAGCAAGGAGGATCTCAAGGCATTGCTATGTGGATTTCTGTATAGTGCTGCTGTTGTCTTGAAGATTAGCATAGGGTTAAAAAGCAGTGTTTCTATTGGTAGCTACCAGGTGCCTATGTTAGTAGCTCTGGGGGGGTACATACTAAAAACATGGAAACTTAGATACACCAAATTTTTTTTAACCTATTTTCATGTATAATTCTTTAAAATAGTACATTTCATAATCATGACCACAGTGATTCTTTAAGTGAAAAGTATAAATACAACCTTATTTCATCAAACGACTAATTATTTATTTTGTATACATGTTTTTCCATATGTAAAATATAAAAGCATATACAAATATAGAAAAATTATGAGTGACTTTATGTGAAATGTCATATTATGCAAATCTAATCTTTATTTTGCAATCTTTTTCTAAATAAACAATCATCAGCTCTGCCAGTGGGCTGACCGTGGGTAAACTTTCGTAGGCACACTTTCCCCTAAGAGAAGCAGTATGGCTATTTTGTTATGGAGACTGGTTTGGCAACTGCTGTGTATATGGAAAAGCGAGAATAAGGAAACAAACACCTTATGAAAAGCTTGTGTGTGTCTACAAAAAAAAGAATCAAGAATTATAGTCTATACAAAAATATTGTCTCTGGGACCATTTCATTTGCATTATAGGTAGACTTTTCTGAAACTACCTGATTGACAACCCCCTCAGGATTAGCTTGCTACTGAAAAAATATATTGCATTGCTTTATTTATTCAGAAATATACATATAGGGTTTGATAATTTATTACAGTGGATATTTCTCATACAGAACAGTTTTTCTAGCAGAAAGAAACAGAAAAAATGTGTTCAGTTACTTTACATTGAATGTGGTCCGAAATTCTGTGTGAGGATCCCATGTTTTACCTGGCAAACATTTCTCTACAATTGACAATAGTTGTGCAATATCTATTACTGCTATGCTTATAAGAATGTACTCGCACAGCAATTGGGATGCTGGCAGTGGAAGAAATGGTCTGTTTACTTGTCAGGGTGTAACCTACAAACTAGGGGGTGTTGCTGTTCTGTAAGTAAAGAGGGCTGAGGTTTAAAGGGCAAATCCAGGAAGTAACCCCATGAGTAAGCCCAGGAGGGGGCGAAACGGACCGTCTGTGGATTTGATACATGCCCCTGCAGAGTGGACAATCGGGATATTAATAGGGACGATTGTAATTTCTGTTCAAAGTAATGCACTAAATTGCAAGTATACGTGTTAATGATAAGCTAAATAGCAGTGTGCAACCTGATAAATAGTGGCTTATGATGTATACTCCATACTATACTCCTGATTTCACGTCCACCCTAGCAGGTGTTATCTGTATATAGTGTTTTTAAAAAATATATTGCTTTAAGAATATTGTTTGCTTTCCAGTGATTAAGCAAGTTTTTGCTAAATATGAGGAACTCTGCTTCTTTATCGAGTAATTGAGATTGTGAAACAAGTGAATATATAGGGAGTGCAGATTCTTTAACCAGTTTAATGACAACTTAACTTTATGTGCAATATGAAAATACTTTTTGTTATTATATATAGATATTACTAGGAATTTCAGTAACTAGGTCAACTGCATTCATTGGCTATTTTTGGGTCAATTATTATGGACAGATCTCACTATTTTTTGAAGTTTTTAAATATTCTGGCAATATAATGAGCGTTGTTATTCTACATTTGCGTTATATCCCATAATATTAAAGTTGCGTAATCACTGTAGGTGTTAGGCACCAGGGATTTTTAGGTATAAGTTTGCAAATCCTGGAAGCACACACAACAGCCCATGTTAAAATTCTATGTTGACCATATTAACCAAGTATTATGATGATTGGGTATCATGTTACCAATTGGGCAAATATATTGGGAATCTAAATGAGATTAAATCCAGGTTTCAGTTATGTATATTTGTAGGTGAAGAATATTTAAGAATTATCTACAATCCTATATTCCTGTGCATTATAATTTTGAAATTTCTAAAATTCCATAAAATAATGCCTCATATTATGTTATAAAAGCTCATGTTATGTTAGGGCTGCCACATGCCTGATTATCACTTGGACAGCCAACACCCTGTTCAGTTTTAAAACCTATAGGCAGATATAAGATAAAAACTTGCAAGCTTCTTCATGTCCATGATTCAACCAATCTACATACTGTCTAGGCAATGGGACCAAAAAGAGGGATGCCTTCAGTGTATGGTCAAGAGTACGGTCCTAATTCATAGCAATATGAATTTACAGTCCCTTCCACCTTGAATCATTTAACCATTCTTAACTTACTGATGATTCCTTTTTGAACCATACACTACTCAGTTTTCACATCTGGTGCTGTTAAAGGGATATGAAAGTTTTGTGGGTTTCAAATGTTTTCTAATAAACAGCCACTGATTAGTAGAAATATATATATTATATTGAAAAGTTTAGTGTACTTACATATTTATATGCTGGATACTGCTATCTGGATTTGAACACCCCTAGGATGTGTACCCAGCTACATAGAATTGAGGTACAGGTTGTGACCTCCAACAGGAAGTGCTTGCAGTCACATTATTGGTGGGCTTACAGCTGAAGATTGCCATCATTTTTGTTCTTGTTCACAGCTGAAATTCACCACAAGAAGACAGACAATCTGCAGTGATGCAGAGGACAGAAAACCTGCTGGGTTTTAATCTAGTGTAAATGTGCTGCACAGATTGGCACATGTTAGAAAAGTGCTATGTATTTTCATATAAGTTTGACTACATATCCCAGGCTGCTTTTCAGCACAGACAGCAACTCCCAGTTTCAGCCTCTGCTTCCTCCTAATTGGCCAAAACAATTTTGAATGTGATGCTAATTTAGCCTGGGTTTGGAAAGGGTGTTTACCCTTATATTCAACTGACAGAAATTACAAGATATTTTGCTAACTTCAATGATAGTGTTTAAATGTTTACTTTAGTATTTTTTCATGCAAATTTATTTTTTCATACACTACTGATTTTCCTCTATCAGATGCACTCATAATCCAGGAAACTTATGTATCCCTTTAAGCACGCTGCATAATATAATTGTGCCATTCATTATTATACAGCCGCTGATATCTGGTTTTGTTGTTATTACTTTAAGAAAGGTAACATATTAGTGCTTAAAGGCTCACTTTAATAACAGGAAAGAAATGATCATTAATATAATTCCTATTTGATGATCTAAAAAGCAATACTGAAGATTACTCTTGCTCAGCCTCTCCCTAAGACTTTATACAGTGAGAGACTACAAAATTGTGAGATACAAGTCAGTGTCTAGACCGAAAAGAGTGTTCATTATTGGCTGGAGTCTTGCAGCCTTATTAAATTGTGATTCAGTAAATTTAAAAGGGCTCTATTTAAGCACACAGCATATTTTATTTACAGAAGTTTTTAGTTAGTGAAGACCTTGCTTTTGGATAGAAGTTCACCATAAATATTTCTGTAAAAAAAAAATGCTCTGTGCTTAAATAGAGCCCTTTTAAATTTACTGAATCGCACCTTAATAAGGCTGTAGATGTGTTAAATTTGTTTCCATTTTAAATGAGCAGCTTATCTGCTCTGGCCATTTTGGCCATCCCTAACAGCCAGAGCGATTGCCTCACCCTTAATAATCAGCAATTTGAGGCTAAGAAGCTGATATTTGAAAGTTAGTTGAATATTTAATACTGTTTCTTAAAATCATAGAATATGAAACATTTTAATAGTCAATGTCTGATCACCACATGTCATTGAGATGTTACTGTTCTGTAAGTAAAGAGGCCTTTCAACTTTATCATATAATGCAAGTTCTACTCATTTTTATTACTGAGTGAAACTATGTCCAGTGAACACTCCCCAGTCTTTTTATACTCTGAATACAGATCTGTGTTGCTGTTATGTGCTAATGCTATGTAATATAATTACTTATATTAGACATAGGGGATATGGAATGTGATCACATTATTAAACAGGCTCTTTACTGGTAAAACATGTTAAATCTATTTAAAAGCAAAAGTTACATCTGTCATAGTGAACACTATTTTAGCTAAGTTATATACATTTCTGAATTATTACAGGGTTTTTTTGTTTCAAAGATTTTTATTCAACAGCTTTTATGTTACATTACAAACAATTACATTGCAAACATCTGTTAACTGAAATTATTGAAATAATTGTGTCTATTGTTATTAAAATATAGTATTCATGTCAATAAACAATCATTCAGCCAGTTATCTCGCAATTTTTTCCTTTTTTGGTGATGGTTTTAGGTAAATACACAATTAGAGTTCCACTCCTAAGTGTTCCTCCCTACATCCATTCCTGTGATCTCCCGTGCCACCCTCAGTACCTTTTGTCGTCTAGATGAGTTGTCTCTCCGCTTCCCAGCTCCACCCGTTCCAATCCGCTCCACACTCCGCTCCCCGGACAAGCCACCGTTGTTAGCCAAAATTTAATGTTCTTTCCTGTCCAGACCCTACAATGTGCTATCTGGAGACTGAATCCAAGGTCCCCAAATTTCTAGGTATATGTGGTGAGTGTCCAACAAAGTGTGAGTCATTCTTTCGTTAATGCAAAGATAATTGATTTTGTTTATGACTTCCTAAAATTGGATATGACTGCTTTTCCATCTTCTAGCAATTATATTTTTGGCGGCTAAAAAAATAATTTGGACCAATTTGTTCCCCTTATTACCCAGCCCCTGGTAAAGAATTCCCAACAGACAAGTCGAGATTGATGGTTCTAGGGGAGATTTGAGAATTCGTGAAGCTAATTTGGTAGCTTCTATCCAAATATTAGCCACTTTAGGGCATTTCCACCACGTATGAATAAAGTCTCCCCTTCCCTGGCACCCTCTAAAGCACCTATCTGAAGTTGTTTGAGATAGCTTATTGAGCCTGGCAGGAGTCATGTATGCCCGGTGTAAGATCTTTAATGAGGTTTCTAGCAAGCTATAGTTATATGAGCCCTTAGATAGGCCTTAGAAAGGCTTCCGCCCATTTGTCCCCCTCCCAGTTTTGTTGCATATCTATCTCCCATTTCAGTGTGTAAGCAGGCTTCCACGAAGTCTTTGGGGCATTAAACATAGTGTATAGTGATCCTAAGGTTCCTCTAGTTAAGTTTGTGTTTTTACATATTATTGACATCCACGATTCTTTGGGCGGGCCATGAATCCTATGTATCTCCTCAACCCAGTGTCTAATTTTGATGTAGTTAAACATTTCTTGGTGAGGTATCCCTATTTTCCTGTTCATTTCTGCCCAAGAAATAATTCTGTCGCCCTCAAACCATGCTCCAAGTTTGTCTAAGTTGTGTAAGGTCCAAAATGCTTTGGAGTCAGCTGTGAGGGTGGTCGCTAGAGAGGTTGATGTAAAGATTGATGTAAGAGGTGATACGGGGTGAATCAGTTTATGTTCCTTCCTAGCCCATTTCCATATTTTCAGCGTAAATTTGGTTATAGGGTTATGGATTTGTGAGTCGAACGTGTGCGAACTCGGAGCCCATAGAATGATTAACCACTTTAATGGAGCCATTTGTAGCTCTTCAATAAAAACCCAATTGGGTTGTAGGGTGGTAGAATGTACTAACGGTATAGAGGCAATTTGAGCTGCCTTAAAGTAGGTATTAAAATTAGGGCAGGATAATCCTCCTCTAGACTTATGTTTATACATAGTATGTCTGGAGATCCTAGGGGGTCTATTCCTCCAGACAAATCTGCCTTTTGTCCAGTTTTCTAAGTCCCTTCGAAGAGTCTTATATAGGGGTGGGTAATTGGTTTTATAAATATCCGCTAGTGAATTAGTCAACTTTATCCCTAAATAGTTAATGTAAGAGGCAGGCCAAAGAAAGTTGTGAACCTTTTTCAGTTGGTCTAAGATGTCCCCAGGAATGCCCACGCTTAAGGCTTCTGTCTTGCTATGATTTAATCTCAGTCCAGAGAGAGAGCTATATTCATTGATTGTGCCCATTAGGGCGTCTATGGATGAGCCAGGATTTGAGAGAGTGCACAGTAGATCATCAGCAAACAAAGAACATTTTAGGTGCTGATGTCCCACCCGCACCCCCTCTATAGAGGAGTTTGCTCTTATCGCCTGGGCCAAGGGCTCTATGGCCAAAGCAAAGAGCAGCGGGATAATGGGCACCCCTGTCTCGTGCCTCACGCTTTCTCTATGTCCAATGCAAGCAGGCAGACCGGGGACCCCCTAGACCTAGCCAAGTGGATGACATTTAGAGTTCTGATGTTGTCGCCAGTTTGTCTGTGCGGGATAAACCCTGACTGGTCTTTGTGAATTAAGGAGGGCAGAAATATTGAAATCCTTTGAGAGAAGATCTTGGCAAGCAACTTGACATCCCCATTAAGCAGCGAGATAGGTCTATAGTTTTTGGCATCTCTCTGATCCCTACCCTCTTTAGGGAATATTGTTAATTCAGCATGGTTTAGTTCTGGGGGGGTAATCTCCCCTCTCAGTATCGAGTTAAAGAGATTACATAGATATATAGTATATATTGGTGAACCCATCCGGGCCCGGGGATTTTCCTAGTTTTAGTTCCTTAATCGCTTCTAGAACTTCCTTGATAGTAACTTCCTTATTTAGAGATTGTAAGTCAGCGGGCGAGATCTGAGGAAGGTCTAGTGAGTTTAAGTAAGAGGCAATGTTATTTTCCGTGGCCACCTGTTTGGTGGAGTATATATTTTGGTAATATTCCCTAAAAACTTTTTGTATTTAATTTTGGCTATACATGAGGTCGCCCTCTTTATTCCTGATTTGGGAGATCCTGGATTGGGCGTACTTTGCTCTCAGGCTTCTAGCTAACAATTTATCCGGTTTGTTTGCTTTATTGTAAAATAAATGCTGCGTCCTTCTTAGTGCCTTGTCCGTTTTTATGGACAATACGCTATCTAGCTCCAGCCTCGTCTTGTCTATCTCTGTTCTCAGGGAGGGGGAGGGGGAGAGCTGATTTTGATGCTCTAGTTGTGCCAATTTGCTCGCAAGATCTCTCCCCCTTTGTAGATTTTGTTTTTTGAATTGAGAAGCCAATTTAATGCACACTCCTCTTATAAAGGCTTTTTGGGCCATCCAAACCCATCCCGCTCCCGTTTCCCTGCCTGCATTGGACCCAAAGAAGTCTAGCAACTCTCTCTCTATCTGCTCCTGGGTTGAAGGCAGTGAGATTTTGTATTCATTCAGCCTCCAGGTGTAAGGCATGCTGAATTGACTTCCCAAGTCCACTTCCAATAAAACTGCTGAATGGTCGGACCAAGTGCAAGGCACTATAGTCGCTCTGTGTGAGCTGTCTAGAAGTGAGTTGCTTATGTAAATAGTGTCAATGCGCGAGTAGGAACCATGTGTGGGTGAGTAAAAAGTAAACTCTTTCCCTCTCGGGTGAAGTCCCCTCCAGGCATCTACCAGGCTAGCAGAGTGCAGGAGTTTTTTTAATTTGTCTAATTTTGTTGGAGAATCGGTCACTCACTGGAACCCTAGATTTGTCCGCCTTTGGGTCCAAGACTAGATTGAAGTCCCCTCCTACCACTAATTTTCCCCAGTCCCCCCTTCTAGTGCCCTAAAGAATCTTATTAGAGCCTTATGTGGTGCCGTTGTGCGAGCATAAAAGGAAGCCAGAGAAATCGTATTTCCCAAGATTATACCTTTTATAATGATAAAGTACCCTTTGCGGTCTACCAGTTTGGATGTTAACTGGAATTGGAGGTTCCTATGTAACAATATTGCTACTCCCTCTTTTTTTGAAGTGTGGGTAGAATGGAAGAATTGAGGGTAATCTTTGTTAAGATATGTAGGGGTCTTATGCCTGGCGAAGTGGGTCTCCTGTAGGAATATTACAGACGGTTTGTAAGTCATGTAGTATAAAAAGGCCTTCCTCCACTTAAAAGGAGAGTTAAAGCCCTTCACGTTGTGAGTGAGTACTGTTATGGGCATGGGTAGATTAATAAGGTGTCTGTCAGATATGCTGAATTAGCCTTACCTTTCCGGCGAGCTGTCGAGGAGGGTGTGAGGAGCGGCTTCTCCTTCTGGAGGTATGGAAGTGGTCGAGCCCTGGGTGAGCAAATTCTAGCAGACTTGATTCTAGTTAGAATATAAAAGCAAGAGTGCGTGAGTTTCGATGCCACCCCCTGGTGCCCTATCATAAAAAATAGCTGGCTTAATTTTGTCTTGGCTAATGTAATTGTGAATGAGAATAGATTGTGCCCGTTGACCTGCAAACAGGCAACCACTAAAGCCTCCACCAGATAGGGGTAATTTCGCTCATGTCCTGGGACCCCGGGAATGCTAAAGGGGCAGAGGGGGCAAGGAGGCAGAGGTTGTAGGAAGTTTATATTATTTGGGTAGTGATTGGCATTAGGAGGACGGGTAAGCAGCGTAAGCAGCTGATCCCAGCTTAGATATGCTCTAAAAAGGTATGCTCTGGCAGGGATACAGTAATAAGAGACTGAATTGCTTAGTTCCAAACCCAGAAGAGGGTAGGTGAGCAAAGGTTGGTAAGTAAATGGTAGGAGAGCACAAATACAGAAAGTTGAGAGAAGAACAAATAGAGTGATTGCTGAAAAACCAAGCATTCTTAGGACCTCTAGCCCTATCCTATTCTTTTCAATCCGTTAAAGTACTAGCGGGTTCCGCTTCAGTTCCTGCCGGCAAGGACAGTTGTAAATAAGATAAAAGGAGTGTTACCGTAAAAAGAGTAGCCAGATCTATAAATAATTTGTGTAAACATTAATAATAAAACTCTTTATATTAATTATAAACAGTAGAAACAGCTAGACCTAGACCAGCAAAAGTGGGTCTCGCCAGGCTAAGTATTATTCCCTCAATTAGCAACAGTAGGTGTATCTTTAACAGTCTACTACAACCTGCTAGGGAGGAAGGAAAAGCAAAACATGGGTTAATAACAGTTCATGAGTCTTTTGTCAACTGGGTACAACTCGTAGCAAAAGTCCTGAGTCCCTCCGGGAGCCAGCCCAAAAGGCAGGAAGTAGGAGGAAAAGATAGTATAGAACAGTTAGTTCAGTTCTGAGCAACCTTCCTGAGAGTCTCCTCTAGGGAGCAAAAAAAAAAAAAAAAAAAAGCTCTTTCTGATAGCTTGGAGCCTCTTTAGTCGTACCCTCGTTTTTAACAGTCCTGAGGATAAAGACAATTGTGCTAGTGTGTTAGTGTGCCCATGTTTTGGCTGGGGCGCCTGTTGGCAGTTTTTGAGACGTGATCAGCAGGCCTCTTTTGTCTGGTCACTTCAGACCATTGTCTCTTTGGAAGAGGCAAAGTAGCTGAAGCAGATGCCATAGGCGCTGGGTCCCCCCCATTCAGTTCTAGACCCTTAAGAAGATCTTGGCAATCATCTAGGGAGCGTGTTGTATATTGGATACCTCCCACAGAAAAGATCAGGGCAAAGGGAAATCCCCAGCGATATCTGATGCCATGGCGGAGTAGTACTTCCCGGGCCGGCTTCATCAGCCTCCGTCTTTGTAGCGTAGTTGGAGAAAGATCCGCAAAAAAATGGAGCTTGGCCCCATCAGGACCAGTGATCGAGGTCTTGTTGCGGGTGGCTGCAAGGATCAGGTCTCTGGATTGTTGGCGCAGAAGCCGGACAATGATGTCTTTAGGGAGGTCTTGATTGCGGCTCCCCCCAAGGGCTCTGTGCGCTCGCTCTACCTCCCACTCGTGGTCCGGGTGTCCTGAGAGGATCTCATCAATCGTGTCCTTAAGGTAGCGTGGGAGATCGACTATAGCCGTGGGGACGCCTCTAATCCTCAAATTAAATCGTCTGGATCTATTCTCCAAGTCCTCCATCTTATCTTCTATATCCGAGATACGGGAGGAATTGCCAGCAATGTTGGTCCTGTCCTTATTACAGGGTTTTTTTAACTGCCCTATGCTAACCTCATGGTGGCTCCCAGATTGGCATTTCAATCCCATTTCTCTGAATATGTAACTGTGTGAGCTTGGTGTAAAGCAAGCTGTGAATACCCTATGATTATCCATAGTGTTTCTTCGAAAGCAAACACAGTACAGCCAGCAGCTTCCTACTGGACCACATAGTGGTTCTGGTACTACACCACATGGACATTGAACTAATAGCTGCTAAGTATGCTGTGTTTGCATTATGAGATGCATGGTGCTGGTATTACACTGCATGCACATTGGACTAATAGCTACTAGGTATGCTGTGTTTGCATTATGAGATGCAGTATGGAGAAGATCCGTCCACCCACACTAATATACCCTGAGGGATCGGTGAAAGGAAAAACACTAACATGATAGCCTTCTAGAGGGAAATTAAAAAAATAGGAATAATGAATTGCTTTATACAGTATAATTGGACTGAACGGGCTTTCATTCTGCTAGATATAACATGTTCATTTCAAAGGTCATGACTTGGTTTTGCACTACAGTGTCCCTTTAAATACCTGTAAATTAGGCAGAAAATGCAGGTGATTGAATAATATAACAAAGCAGAGAAAGGCTGCCAGGAAAAAGTCAGGTTGAGATGCTGAACATCACACTTAACACTGCAGCTTTAAAATTGACAGTTACTGTGGTGAACTGGTGAAATTTTTATTGAATCTAGCAACAAAAGGATTATGAAAAAGATGAGTCACAGATAGAAATCCCATCCTTCTGCTAAATTGCTTCACTGCTTCTGTGCCATCAGTGCTTTAACCAGTTATTACAAGGACTGTGTTTCATCTCTTACAGATTATTATTATTATTATTATTATTATTATTATTATTTAATTCTATTGTACATGGCACATGTTCTTATCTGGAAATGAATGCACAGATCATATTAGATAGATCAGCCAAAATGCAGATTCTGAAAGCACTTGTTCAGTGACACATTTAATCCCCAATTATCTCATGACTTTACAGCTGTCACAATTGTTTTTGTTAATTTACATTTTAAGTGCATATTTCACCAGCCATGATTTAACTCTTACAGTGCTGGCTTCCCTTGCAAATATATCACTGACACTTACAACTTCTCCTGCCTTCACTGACAGGTACACCATATTGTAATATGTTGCTAGCCAGGTTATAAATTGCGATGATTTCCTCATATTTTACCTAAACAAGAGTAAATGGAGTTAGGTAAAATAGAATTCCCTAGGAAGGTGCTATTGCAGGTGCTAAGGAAAAAATCAAAAACAAAAAGAGAAAAGGAGCAACATGTAGCAAAACATCAATGTAAGGCAAAAGCACAATAATTATTACAAATAAAAATAATTCACATAATTAGATCATCCCCACATACACCACAAAAGGGAAATACCTGGTTCTCACACTATATCTGAAGTGAGATATTGAGTAGCCAAAATAATATATCAGATATAAGTTACAAATGGTATCCAACCATAAACCAGGTTAAAGGTGCAAAGTGACCAATAATTCATAATACAAGTGACCAAAATATAGTCTATGAAGGAACATAGGCACTCCAAATTCTGAAGTCTAACTTGTAAGTGGTGCAATATGAATCCTCTAGCTCGTAAATAAAATAACAGAGCACCAATGGAACTGCAAACAGTCTGTTGTAGTGCAATTAGTACGTCTGTCCCCAGGAGGTTAGCACCCCACTTACAGTGACACTATACTGCATACAGTCCAATGTTCTAGAGAAAACACATGATGCACCCCTAATCCCATCCTTGGCTTTAAAGAAAGGCAATTTCAGTTATAGGCATCACACATATGCTAGGTCACTCAGAACACCAAATGTTAGTAAACAAAGTGAGCAGGTGTTGGCACATACGCACTGATTTACAAGGATTAGGTCCAAACCAGCAGTGTTGACGTACATTTCAACCCAACAAGAGCGGGGTAGAGTCTCGCTGGAAGTGGATCCAGGCTAAGAGCATGCTTTTGCCTTGCAATTATGTAGTTATTGTTGTTGTTCCCTTATTTTTTGGTTCTGTACTTTATTTTCTGAAGTTTTAGCTCATTTGTGTCACTAAGGAAGATAATTTTAGGGCAAGACAGCTGTGAAATGCCAGGAAAATCCCTCGAGCACAGAATATATAGCAGAACTCCAGACAAAGGCATATTTAAGTTTTTTGCTGCCCTATGCCCATTCAGGCTTGTACGCTAAACATGCATCAAATACTACTCCTTGTTATATTTCTGCTTCAAGGCTTTCATTAGTGAGGTTCTGTGGATGGTATATACTGTATCTCTCTTACATAGAAATAAATACAAATATTATACATTGTTGGTTTAAAAAAAAAAAGGAAACTACAAAAATCCCCCACACTACTTAGTAAATGTACATGACACTGGTGGGTGCTTGTGTGCCTACACTGTTCACTTTTATGGACTGTATGCACAATATTTGGTGTTCTGATTGAACTATATTGAGGAAATAAGGCAACGTGTGATCCAAATTAAAAAGATTATTATTGTACAATGAAGCAGGATTACAAATACAAAGTGTAATTCAGTTGGTGCAACACTACAATCAGATAAAACAGTGTCTTTATACTTTTTGAAGACCCAGAAATGTGGTTTAGCCAATCCAAGTCTCTGCACGTCCTGCAACTCTGAGACTTCTTATCTTGTACTGGCAGAAGTTGGGTGGCTGACTAAAGCAATGAGACAGTAATTGTGTGCACGCAACAGAATAGATGGACAAGCAGAAAAACATTTTGTTTGATATGGCTTTTAAAACATTAATTTGATATTAAGCACAGGGCAAGACAGGGCAGTTAATATTTTCTTTAAAAATTCTCACCCTTTTGATAATTTATTATCACACATATTTATTACATTGTGTTTCTTGTTGACTAACTAACAGCCTACCTAACTGGAAGTGACCCCCTAGACAGCCCGTACTTCACAAACTACTCAGATAAGCTGCATAGACCGTAGGATTCTGGCATCCATTCCAGGCTGCCTACCTAAGCATTCACACATCTTTATTGGTAACATACAAGCACAAGCATTCAATCTCTATCTGAATGGATAACAACAGAAGTCATAGAGGCACCCCACCACAGACCTAGGCTAAATCCTACACACTGGGTTTCTCTACTTGAAACAAATGCAATGCCCAAACTGATGTGGTGCAACTTTGGATTCCCTTCGCAGAGATGATATCTTCCACCTAACTTAAAAAAATGGCAAGAGGAGGAGTCTGCAGGAGAGACAGCCAGTCGAGCTAAGCTACCAGACGCTCATCTCTGTGGCTGTTATATCATATCCTTAGGCAATGAGAGTATCTGCCTTTTTGCTGCAACAAGAAACACAAATTACTAACAATTTCCAGGCAATTAAGCACATCGAAATCAATCCTATCACCACCACTATTAGTTGTAAGACATTTTAAAGCATATTGTTAAACCAAACACCAATAGATCCCATCCATTCATTATTTCTGCAAACACTTGCCCAATAAAATGAGTACCTCGATCAGACTCTACTGTCTCAGGTAAACCATATCTGCACACAATTTCAGATATTAGCATTTTAGCAGTAACATTTGCCGTGGCCTTCGCAACGAGCCAAGCCTCTACCCAGAAGGAGAACATATCCACACATACCAAAACAAACTCATAGACACCACATTTGGGTAGCTGGATGTAGTCTATTTGCAATCTTTGAAACGGGTAGTCAGACTTTACCAGATACCTACCTTTGTCATTCTACCTGGATTATATTTGGCACAGATCATGCATTACTTACACCATTCAGTTGCAAATTGTGAGAAACCTGGAGCAAACCAAAATGTATCGCAATCATTCCCCATTTGGAAATATGGGAAGGGAGATGAGATAAACTGGCTAAAACAGGATATAGAACTATCCTCTGTAGCCACAAACACTATATATACATAACACGCCCAGACGCACACAATGTACAGTATGTCACACAACATACATATAGCTCTCTGACACGCAGTGTATAACACACAGGATACACATAACACCCATAGCACACAGCATACACACAACTCTCCCTTTTAGTGAACATAACATGACACAGCCATTATACCCCCTCCCTTTTCTGACTCAGACTGACTCTCCTCCCTCTGCTGGTCTGTTCTCACTGATGTTGTCTTAGTTTCTACAATAAAATTGCCTTGGGCCTTTCACTGTAACTGAGATGATTCTACAGTCCATCTACTCCAAGCTGCTTTATCATTTGGTTCTACTCATTTTTGTTTGAAATTTTTGTAGAGATTCAGAGGATCCCCGTTGGAAATCCCAAAATCCATTCCCTTAGTCAGCTTGCTCCACTTAGGCAGATGCAGGCTGACCCACCCGCCATATATCTTAATTATACTCTCCTGTGGGGTAGGAGGACTCTTTAAACGTCCTTTACTTGAGGGTGACACAGTATCACACTTGCTAAGATTGTTTCCCATAACCCGGCTCTGATGGAGGGGACTCTTAACCTTCTCTCTCGATTCTTAGCTACACTGTGGCTGTCAGGGAAATTCCCACACAATAATTCCCTGGGAATCAGAGGAAGGTAGAGCAATTGAGATACAGAGGCGCTGGTTGGTCCTCCGTTTCCAGACCTGATTCCACCCGCTGATCACTTTCACCTCCCGGGTTTCGGCACCAAAATCTGTTGAGGAAACAAGGCAACGTGAAACAAATGGTCCAAGTATAAAAGATTATTATTGTACAATGAAGCAGGATTACAAATACAAAGTGTAATTCAGCTGGTGCACACTACAATCAGATAAAACAGTGTCTTTATACATTTTGAAGACATCCCAGAAATGCGGTTTAGCCAAAACAAGTCTCTGCACTTCCTCCAACTCTAAGACTTCTTAGCTTGTACTGGCAGAAGTTGGGTGGCTGACAAAAGTTGGGTGGCTGAGCAATGAGACAGTAATTTTGTGCATGCAACAGAATAGATGAACAGGCAGAAAAACATTTTGTTTGATATGGCTTTTAAAACATAAATTTGATATTAAGCACAGGGCAAGACAGGGCATGTTCTTTAACAACTAGCATACAGTGCCTTGCAAAAGTATCCACCCCCCCCCCCCTTGGCATTTTTCGTGTTTTGTTGCCTCACAACCTGAAATAACATGGATTGTTTGGGAATCTGCATCATTTAATTTACAGAACATGCCCACAACTTTGAAGTTTTTTATTTTTTGTAATTGTGAAGCAAACAACAAATTGGACAAAATAACAGAAAAAGTAAATGTGCATAACTATTCACCCCCCTAAAGTCAATACTTTGTAGAGCCACCTTTTGTGGCAATCACAGCTCCAATCGCTTTGGATAAGTCTCTATGAGCTTGCCACATCTTACCAGTGGGATTTTTCACCATTCCTCCTTGCAAAACTGCTCCAGCTCCTTCGCAGATTTTCTATTGGCTTAAGGTCTGAGCTTTGTCTAGGCCATTCCAACACATTTACATGTTTCCCCTTAAACCACTCAAGTGTTGCTTTAGCAGTGTGTTTGGGGTCATTGTCCTGCTGGAAGGTGAACCTCCGTCCTAGCCTCAAATCACGCACAGAGTGGTACAGGTTTTGCTCAAGAATATCCCTGTATTTAGCACAATCCATCTTTCCCTCAACTCTGACCAGTTTCCCAGCCCCAGCTGCTGAAAAACATCCCCACAGCATAATGATGCCACCACCATGTTTCACTGTGGGGATGGTGTTCTTTGGGTGATGTGATGTGTTGGGTTTGCGCCAGACATAGCGTTTTCTTTGATAGCCAAAAAGTAAAATTTTAGTCTCATCAGACCAGAGCACCTTCCTCCATACATTTTGGGAGTCTCCCACATGCCTTTGTCACAAACTCAAAACGTGCCATTTTGTTTTTTGCTGAAAGTAATGGCTTTCTTCTGGCCACTCTATTGAGCGTACGGCTTATTGTCGCCCTATGTACAGATACTCCAGTCTCTGCTGTGGAACTCTGCAGCTCCTCGAGGGTTACCTTAGGTCTCTGTGATTAATGCCCTCATTGCTCGGTCCGTGAGTTATGGTGGACGTCCGTCTCTTGGCAGGTTTGCTTTTGTGCCATGTTCTTTCCATTTGGTTATGATAAATGTGATGGTACTCCTGGGAATCATCAAAGATTTGGATCTTTTTTTATAACCTAACCCTGACTTGTACTACTCAACAACATTGTCCCTTACTTGTTTGGAGAGTTCCTTGGTCTTCATGGTAGTGTTTGGTTAGTGGTGCCTCTTGTTTAGGTGTTGCAGCCTCTGGGGCCTTTCAAAAATGGTGTGTATATGTAATGACAGATCATGTGATACTTAGATTGCACACAGGTGGACATCGTTTCACTAATTATGTGACTTCTGAAGGCAATTGGTTGCACCAGAGCTTTTTATGGGCTTCATCACAAAGGGGGTGAATACATCCGCACATGCACATTTTCTGTTTTCTATTTCTAAAAAATAGTTTTATGTATATATTTTGTTCATTTCACTTCACCAATAAAAACTATTGTGTTCTGATCCATCACATAAAATCCAGATTAACAAAACATTGAATTTAAGGCTGTAATAGGTAAAAAGTCAAGGGGGTAAATACTTTTGCAAGGCACTGTATAATAGTATACACTTGAGTACAATGCTACCTTTCTCTAAGGTTATCCAGCTACTAACAGGCTATTTATACGTTTCTACATGGGGGGCTGAAACATATGGCTGAATTTTGCAAAACTTGGGAAAATTTCCCAAGGCAGTTCAGACTCAGATTAAATTTATATATTTTTTTGGCTCCCTTTTACTACAATTAGATTAAAATAATATAAAAACCGAACAGAGCTACAAAAGATAGAAGAACTTCACAGTTTATATTGCATATAGTAGTAACTAAACATTATACTGAAAAAAGTAAGTACCAGACTTACAGAGAAATGATAGCAAAAATATTGGACATCTACCATGGACATCTACGATGATGCAAAGTGTGCGTCAATTTGTTGTAATACAGTGCTTCAACAGGTGGTCAACAATGGGCAAAGCACAAGAAGAGATACAACAGAGAAATATTCAGTGCGGATGTACCATCAATATACAAGATCTCCTTAAAGACACTCTTTAGAAAATACATAAATGTTTTGAAAGGGCCAGTAAATTCATCACAATTTGGAGCACACCACTGTAATGCACTCCTGAAAATACGTTAAAAAACTTTTTGAAATTTTGAAATAGAAACAATCATAAATGAAGTTCTGTTTACATGAGAATTAGGCATGCCTCCAGAGAGACTACCAGCAAGAGCTGTGTACAGAGAGCAGATCAGAAAGAGGGGTTAACCCCTCCCAAATTCATCTGTGCAATGAAATGACTGCTGAAAACTACTAAATATGTTACTTGTGGGTTAACTGATGGCTGATTACATTCCTGAAAGCCATAAAACCATAATTATTTCTGTTTACAGAGCTTGGAATGGAGTTGTTGGCAAGTGCTGTAAACCATGGAGCAGTCAGCAGTGTGTCTGTAAACAAACCTAAGACTGCAAATTTGTATCTGTTCTTACTGTAATTAAAAAAAAACAATAGATCACTTTAACATAGAATCTTGTGCTCTTTCACACAATGAAGAGCACTTTTAGTGAGGTAAATGGTCCTTTAATGTTATCCTTCTCAATGTAATTAAAATGTACACTTCACTTACTTCTAAAAAGTGCCTCCTCCTTTCTTCCCGTTATTGCTCATATTGCATATGCCCACAGAAAGCGACTTCACACTTTCAGTGTCTCCGCTGCAGGCATACAGCTACATGATGAGTATCATTGATAATGTGAAGCCCCTCCCTACTTTAGGTCACAGCATTGAAACATGGCATCCAACACACAAGAGAACAGGATTAAAGGAGAAGGTTCCAGAAAATGAGAAACTGAAACTCCCATGGGCTTCTTAGATATACTGTAAGTAAACTGTAAATTGTATATGACAATTACATTGATGGAGAATATAAATATAAAATAGTTACCACATTTATATAAAACCAAAAAAATGCCTAAAGAGTCCCTTTAATCAATTAAAACAGTGGAAAGGCATTGGTATAGGGAAAGGACTATACAGTATATCTAAAGTAATATTATTTCATATTTATACTCCCATTGTTATTTAATACATTCTAGAGTTTATACCTATCAATTTCTTTATTCCAGAGTGGTGGTCCATCTATTTTGCTTTAATAAATATGAAATAATCTGAGCCCTACATCTGTCAATATTGTCTTTCCTATTGCACTCTCCAATTATATGCACAACAGCTTCTCTACACATACATACATAAAAAATTCTGAGGGGGATGTGTCCCCCTTGTATGCCCCCCCCCCCCACCCCAGTTCCTACGCCCATGTAAATGCAACATTCTGAGCCCAGACATTAAAACAACAAACTATAACTGAACAGCAAACCCAACAAGTAAAAACAATTAAAACGTCTGGCCTATTAGAAAATATATATATATATATATATATATATATATATATATATATATATATATATATATATATATATATATATATAAAATTTGGAATTTGATTATTTTCCATGTGATTTTGAGATTTAAAAAAAAAAAAAATCTAAATTAAGATCTGCTAGCCAACAATAAAGAACATTAACGCAAGCACACCATACCCAGAATCGAATTCTTCTTGTTATGTTTTACAATTTGAATATGTTTTGGATACTTTTTCCTTTATCTAGATAATTTCAACATTACCCATATTCCAGACACAGGAAAAGGTCTATATTAAAAGTATAATGTAAATATTATCAACATTATCAAGATTTATGACATTGGATAATTATGTTATTGGTAAAATACATACAGTGATTACAACTAAAACCTGATGGTATTCACAAGTTTGCTAAATGTATTTACCAATAAAATATTAATATAAAACATCTAGTTTAAGATTAATATATCAAAGATCTATAATACTTATGTAAACAATAATATTGTGGCATGTTATTACACCAAGTCCCTATACAATGCAATCATCATTTTACAGTTGAACTAGCTAGTAATTAGTCTGACAGGCTGCCATTCAACTCACTGCCAGGAGCCTGCATTTTACACATTGTAGAAAATTGCCCAAAAGCACTTGTCGCTGTATCACAACAATCTGCACAACTGAAGCCATTTATAGAAAATAAAAGGGGGTATCAGTTCAAGAAAACACTGCTTGAATATTTATGTATATGTGTATACAAAAGGATTTATATTACTCTTAAAAGTGTGCATTTAAGAGGCAGTGGCGGAGCTAGTGAATGGAGAGCTCCAGTAAGAGGAGTCATAAAATGTAAAGAATTCACTGCTGAAATGAAACAAAATGAAACAGTTTTGAGCATTAGCTGTATTCTGTCCCTCTGAACCAATGCTATTACAGTTCTGCCAAAAAAATAAGTGTCATTCCTCGGCTTCCTCACTCATTTGATTAATACTGTATATTATAAAATTACAACACTCAGAAATATGGTATAGTTGCATAGTTGGCCACCCACCCGTAGCAAATACAATGTGCCACTCACTATTCCAGCATTGTACAGTATGTCTTTAGCTCAATATATCAAGGGGAAACAAAAGCATCTGTTTTATACAGCACAGTCAGTTTTGATGTTGCTTTTCGGTGTGGTTCCTGTTATGTTAAACAATCAAGGAGGGATATCGCTGTGATGAGGAGGATATTTGCTAGAGGATCCCAATGGCTGTGATGTACTGGGATGGTTATTGTTCTCATATGAAATAGTACATATTGATTATATGCATATTACAGCCAATGTAATTCTTAGTAAAGCTCCCTCCTCACCAGTCTTTAGCATCCTTACTAGCTACTGGGATCCTTAGTAAATCTCCCTGCGCATGACAGCCATTGGAGTCCTTAGTAAATCTGCCTCCTTATCATAGCTACTGGGATCCTTAGTAAATTTCCCTCCTCATCACAGCCACAATGATGATATCCCTCAGGCTTATTCCTCATTTTCCATTAACAGCTACAAAATAAATATTTTGAGGTAAAAAGTTAAATTTGGAGGCTTGCTAATAGTCTATGCAATCACATTTTGAATTGATATATTATTTGTGATAGATAGATAGATAGATAGATAGATAGATAGATAGATAGATGGAACATTATTATCCTAGAATGTGGGACCAGCATGAGAGAACAGTGTTTGCACTTTAGGTTGCACATGGTCCTGTAAAATGGCAATATATTCCTGGGCCATTATATAACCAGGCAGAGGAATCATGGGACCTAATGACTTCCAAGAGAAGGTTGCCCATTGCAATATTGATACTCCACCATGTTTAACAATTGGCAACAGAAATTGTGGGTTGAAGATATCCTTTGGCTTTCTCAGGTAATAGCGTAAAAGGTGTTACTACTCAACCCAGGTTAATATGTTTTTGTACCTTGGCCTTGAATACAATAGATTTCCAATTGGTAGCCTTGCCATAAATTCCAGCTTTGTGAAGCTCGCAACAAACATTTTTTGTTCCGACTTTGGTCACAGATCTGCTGATTCAATCATGTGGTCATTTTCGAGGCTGTACTTTTGTGAGATTTAGCAACAATCCTGTGAAATGTCCATCTATCCTCTTTGCTGATGGTGTATACTATTATTTTTGAGACTATTCTCCATGATACGTGAAATCATTCTGCGGTTCTTGTTACGGATGCACCTGCAACTCTAGCACTGGGTATCTGACCTCTTTGGAACTCATGTTGCTTTAAAAAACTCACGTATCAAAGCGCTAATTGTCAGACCTCTTTTATAGCTGACACATACTACTAATTGTAAAATAACCTAACACGACTTGCCTTTACAGCCGCCTTTAAAATTGTGATTTAGTTACTTCAAAATTAAAATTATTTTTCATACAGTTTTTCTGTTATTTGTTTCAATCCCCTATAGATAATAAAGTAAATAAACGTAATAAAGTATTCTTCAACTTGTAGAACAATTCAGACTTGATCGCTCCACATCTGCAATTTCCTCCCTGCTGCATCTTACTGGGGGCGAGAGTCTAAGTCTAACTCCGCTGCCTGAGCCTGCTGGTTTTGACCGCCTCTGTCTGGTTGTGCCGCCCCCAGATCCCTGTTGCATCCCCAGGAGGAGGAGGAAGAGGAGATTTCCCTGGCAGGCTCCTCGCTCGCCACTTGTGAGCTGCAGCAGCAGCAGGTTCCAGTGCACAGAGGCGGAGGTGGAAGCGGAGGCGTGCAGTATCAGAAATGGTGTTCCCATTAGATGCTGTGTCCCTCTATCTCTTGCACCAGCATTCAGTCCTGCCTCTGTCACAGCCTCCAAGTCTCCTTCTGTATTCTTAAGGTGGCTTAACAGAGTTGCTGTAATCTTAATGAGCATACCGAAATAACAGTGATTACCACTGCTCAGTGTTTAAAGGATCAATGTAGTCCATGGGCTAGATCTTTCAGTTAGTTGATAATTAATAAAATTATGACTTAAAAAAGCAATATTCAATATTAAACTTACTGTCAAACTTCAGACTCTGCTGCTGCTGTTATCCACCTGCTATAAGGTGAGTGGAGGTCGGTAGATTTTTCTAGATGCAGCAGCTAAATTTTCAGACACAATGTGTACCTCCAATACAAAGATCTCCTTCGGCTGGAGACTTATTGCCTTAGAGGTTTGCGTTGAATAACTTTTGCCATAGGGCAGGCTATCAATGATTGTTTAGTCTCTTATCATATTTCATTATTCTCTAAACCTGTCTATCAGCCAACACCTTAACCATGCCCTTAATTACCCCGTTAGGGTGGAAACAAACATCCGGTGGAGGCTGATACTCTAATCTTTGAAAATTAATTTAATATTGAGTATTGCTATTATTAATTATTAAGTAAGACTTAATTAGCAATGCATAATGAAAAAAGCAAGCTCCTCTATGGCATTACAGTGGTCCTTTAAGTTGCTGTTCAGATAATAAATAATGTTAACAACATTAAATAGAAGTGTTTTTAAAAGAAAACAAGATGACAATATATAAATACACAGAGGTGAGCAAACATACCTAGGAGCTAGGAAAATTTTCTTGGAGCCAGACAGGTTGTTTCTATGAGCCTATTCATAGAGGTGCATTATACTTCAGGAAAATATTTAGGTGCCAAAAATAAAAAACGATAAAAAGGATTCTTCCACCTTTGTATATTTATATGAAATATTTACATTTATATACACTTAAAAATAAACATATACTATATGGGAGGGGTTCCCTGTTTACTGGTGGTCCAGTGGTTTAGTTTTGGTGCCTTCACCATTGCAACCCGGGTTCTATTCCAGTCAGGAAACCACCTAGGAATACCAGGAGCTGTATGCTGTGGCCTACTGGAGAAGGAACTGGCAACCCACTCCAGTATCTTCGCCATGTATACCAAGTGGATCTGCATGACCATGGACATAAAGATGTCCTGGTGTGTTACAGTCCATAAGTTTATGGAGAGTTTGAAACGCCTCAATGGACAAAAAAAAAAAATATGGGACTCATTTTTGGGAATTTATGTTTCTTTTTGGGATGATTCACTCTGCAGTTCATTGTTCTGGGATGATGCAAACCATGTCCAGGTTGTTTCATGGACCACATCCAAGTTTACCTCATCATTTTTGTCAACCAGTACATGGGGAGGCTGTGGCTGTCCACCATCTATGGAGATAGTAACACATTATACTAGGTTTATAGATGATGTATTTTTGGTCTGGAGTGGTGATGCTTCCACATTGGATCCCTTTCATGAATTCTTGAATGTTTATGAATTTCGGCTATACTTCGGAAACTAGAGATTAATGATTTGGTTCTGTCTTGAAGGGGGATATTATCACTGTAAATGTAATTACAAATGCTTTCGGAAACCTACAGTGCATAATGCTATCTTAAAGGCTAGCTCATATCATGCCAGGCACACCTAACTAACCAACAAATGTGCAATACAATATGAGCATCATGCATCTTTACAGTACTGAAACGCTGTTGATATCATGGATAGCGACTTTCTTTTGAGAGACAATTCTAAAGAAGGCAAACAGGCAGTTTCTGCTCCATCTTTTGTGACAGACTATAGCAAGGAGTTTAGTAAACTATGTGTTATTATTAAGTCCTATTTAGGCATATTGTATACAGATTAAACTTTTAAAAGGCCCACTACACAATGAAAACCAAAAAAAATAAGTACAGTATGCTAGTTTTTTTCCCCCAAAAAGTATTATCAAGGAGTTTATTAGTTTCTATGCATTTTAATAATTAATATTTTATTTTTTATGTCTAATATATAATTATTATGTATGCTCTAAATAAACAGTATATGATCAACAAATTGGTTTGAATTTTCTAAGGCCACTTTCTAAGAATAATTTAGGCAACCGTTAACAAAGGAAAAAATAATATATTATAAATATAAAGTGCACCTCTATGATTATGATTCTATCATACAGGCTGAGAGACAGGTTAAATTAATTCCATCAACAATGTAAATTTACTATAGGAAAATGCGTCTTTTTTTTTTTGTAAGTTTAAAAAGGACTACATGTAGTTTTAATTTATACCATGTTTGGAATATTCACTGTGTCCCTGCAATCAAGGTCAAGGTATGTTTTATCAATGATATATGTATAACACCCTATATTATGTGTTATTTTAAATCTATTTACTTTATTTGTTTAGTATGTGACTTGGCTTCAGTATGTGATTTGGTTAGACGACTAACTGCAATATTCTTAAAAAATGTATTGTTGTTATGTTGTTTAGTAGTTCAGCCGTGTCCGACTTTCTTGGACCTTATGGACCACAGCACGCCAGGTACATCTCTCAGTCATTGCCCCTCTGAGCTCCATCAGGTTTATGTTCATTGCTTCAATGACCTGATCTATGCATCTCCTCCACCGTGAGCCTTCAATCTTTCCCAACATCAGAGTCTTCTCGTGATGTGACCAAAATATTTGATCTTCAGCCTCATGATCAAACCTTCCAGTTAACAGTTTATCTTGATTTCCTGAATTACTGATTTATTGGACCCTGTTCACATGCAACACAACTCAAAGGCATGAAATTACTAAGCTTGGCTTTCTCCGGGGTTCAGTGTATTTATATGCAAGTTTATTATATGAAGAACACATTTTCTAATCCACCTTAAATGACCAAACTGGTATAGAGGTAGAGGCGGGTTTACAGCTGATGCTGCTGCTGCTGCTAGAAAGGGGATACAGGATCTGCTAAGGATACACACTCTGACACTACAAGGAGGTGCTGGGCTGCAGCTCAGTATCAGAGTGAGCAGTCCCAACACCACCACTGCAATGCAAAGAGTTACACCCCAGACACTAACCTCCTGGGTGACAGCTCTGCACAACCCTTCTACTTACAGAATTTGCTGCAAAACTGAATCAATTTGCACTCACAGCTGGGATTCCCCTTGCCCACTAAACTAGACCACTTCATGGCAGCAGGGAGCAGGGCACCACTTTTGCATATATTGCTTGTGTGATGGCATTTCCTGCCCTGGTGACTTTGGCTGAGATTTGAAAACAGGTAAGTTTCCATATTTAATATGTACTACTGATGATGAAATACAAGCTGCTGAAGTTTGATTAGTTTGACTGATCTGTATGAAATCATTTTTGGTCTGTCCTGTGATGGGATGACCAGAGATGATGAGCATAAAATGTATGTTGCATGATGCACAAATGTCCAAACTCATCCATTGGAAACAATCAAGATAATAATTTAACCCTCAAGATGCAGTCATGTGACCAGTGCCCTATAATATATTTGTTTAAGGGATCAGGTTAGTATTAATGTTTCTTTGCTGCCCTAAAACTAATTTAATCCTACATGAAAATGAGACAATATTTATATGTGCTCATAAGTATGTCTAAGCAAGAATGTATTAATTGAAGCAGTAGGTTAGGGGCAATATTAAATGATATAATGAGCACAATTATATAGTATCTACTCTGGCCAACAGGTGAATACACTCATGGACAAAAATATATCTATATCTCTTAATGTATTAAATTATGATTTAAGAATTATTTTGTTGAAATAATAATATTAAAAACATCTGATGTATGTGATAATCATGTATAGAATAACTGACAGTAGTCATGTACTGTTGATCAATATATATTGTTAGTAATGAGTGTGCCTTTAAATGGTACTGATTACTCATTCTCTAAGAAAGGAGCCAACTGTATCTTAGGAAGGAACCTAAATGTTAATGAATTAATTTTTAACCAATGTTACTAAGGTACAAATTTCATTGTAATGCTGAGGTTCAAAATTCCTATTATTTTAAGCTACATGCACACACATTTTTAATATATCATAATTGTATTCAAATGGCAAGAAGGATGTTATACACTATAATCAGAGAAAGCAGGCAATTTAACTATTAATTTATTTAAGAACATGAAGGCTAATGAGGCAAGAAAAAAACTCATAGTTCCAGATAAGGATCTAAGTTCACCTACTGGCTCCTATGCTAAAAGAGCTGCAGGTATCACTTTTTGAGTAGCATAACCCCTAATATCTAAGTATAATCTGTTCATCATCATTTTGGTTTATTGCCTGTTATGTGTCTCATTGCCATGATAATTGTGTCCTGTGGCAATATGTGAATATGCATTTCATTTGCAAATTGATGCAAGACATGTTCAAATTGTACAGGTGAAGTGAAATCAACTAAGTAGCTGTCTAGGTATCATGCATAATCAGAATACCTTATTTTGTTTTGCTTTTTCAAACATGTGAAGTTGATCAATGTCAGTTATAGGTGTAAGGCATAACAAACACATACAGACATCTATAGCCAACATATTGGAATTACACAGTCATCCAGATACATAAACACATTGTAAATATAGAACATTGAGCCAACATATAACTAAAGCACTACATACATAACTTAGTTCTGCTGCTCTCCAACACTGCCCTCTCTGGCCACTTCCAAAGAGGACAGGAGGAAGTGGTGTACTTGCCCTAACCAATTCTGCCATGGAACCATTTAAGGATCCAAAAGTGCTGAGGGAACCTCACAACCCTACAAATACCTTATGTTGAACAATACAATTCATCCATTTCCCAGGGCTGAATACTCTTCCACACCTCCTCCTCCCTTAAAAAAACCTGGACATCAGAATTGATCTTTACCACTTATAACCCCTTTCCAGTGCCCTTTAAAGAAAAACCTGGAGCTTTCTATAGAGAGAATCATATTGGATGCTATGCAAGTAGAAACCGTGTTCACACAAAATGAAATCTTTGGGCAGATGAGCCAGTAAGTGGACCTGGCTCCAAATCAGGACCTTTAGCTTATACTTCCTTATTTATTCCTCCAGACGCTTCCAAACCATTAAATAAATTATTAATCATACCTAGCCTTATTCTATTAGCTACTTGCAAATGCCTTGATCTCATAAATTTGGCTTCAGGTGTTTGTTTTATAAATGTTTATATGCATTCTATTGACTTAAGTATTCATTAGTGCCAATATGTAATATTTGCCGAATATGTAGCAATATTAAGAGTGATTTTAGGTGTGTATAAATTTACGAATTGGGCAATAGAATAGGGCCCATAGTGTCTTTTCAGTTCACTATAGAAGCTTCTTGCCTGTGACTTTTTTAATGTCATTACATTAAAATATTTGTATGTGCATGAAATGATATGGATTCCAGATCTTGATTTAATTTTCATGAATACATTTGAAACTGGTTGAATTTTATAAGAATAATGAACTATCCTAGCCATGGGGAACGCCAGAAAAAAAAGGTGTAAAATTTAAAATTATTCTCTGGTTTGGATTTTGGCCCAGGATGAAAAAAACTAAAAAGGTGTCCTAAAAAGGCTTGTTTAAGATACATACACTTGATTAGACATGCATAATTATTTCATAGCTGCATACTCTCTGCTGGAAAATAGAATCTTAAATAAATAAAGAACTCTACTGACTGTCCTGTCACAAACATAAGGATATTGTGATTTGCATGCCTTAAAAGATACACAAAGTAAAACAACTCTTGATATACATGTGCAAAAAATAGTATGAGCCCATTCAAATACTTTATTTACTCCATATTAGTAGCTTGCACATTGGTTACGTGGAAGATTACACTTATTTGGTAGCTGGCTTGAACTGAGACTTGAACCCACATTCCCCCCTCTCCTAGGATCTCAAGTTTGGAACAAAATACAGCCTGATCCAGACTCCCTATAGAGATACATCTTGATATATCGACTCTGCCAGCAATTTGTTTCTGATTAAACCAGAGCATATTTGAAATGGATACATGATGGTTTATAGTTAAAACTTTTGACACATAATTAATTACCATTGTTTTGATTCATCAGCCTGCTTTTAAATATAGCCCCTCATATCCTATACCTGTTACTGTATCATGTTGTTATGTATATACCTAGCAGCTATCCAAAGTTTGCCTCATTATGTATGCGTTTATCTTTTTCACTTTAATATGTGCTGCTGATCAATAACGAGTACTATTAATTAACACATCTTCCACTTGCAAAGATATGCACTGCTTTTATACAAAAGTAATAGAAGATGCTTCTACTGTAGAACAAAAATGATAAAATAAATGTGGCAATTATAAAAAATAGACATGGTCACTGAGGATCTCTGTAAATGCTTTGCACTGGTATGTTTTTTTAGGCTTGACACAAGAAAATTCAAGGCAGTTTTGGTCCTTTTCATGTATGATATTGTTTAAATTTATTTTATAACAAATAAAATTTCAACAGGTTTTTGAAAAATCCAAGAACATATAGGTTTCTATGTGGTAGCATGATTTCCTAATGGTATTTTTTAAGAGGAGGCCTCTTCTAACTTTTACCTTGTCTATTATTTGACATAATTGTAATGGTGCAAGGGTACCATTGGGTACCATTTTCTCTTTCCTTCGCTGTTATATGTGTACCTTGAAGAGATACATTCCTCTGGATTTACTGAGTGTCATGTGAGCTGCAATAAACCATTTCTATGAGGACATTTGCCATTCATGATTCTTTGTATCCCCTACAATAGTTTACTGAATCAAGCCCATTGTCCTGCACCTGATGCCTGGCTCTTTAGGCTTAAAAATTACACTGGTCATTATAATGATTAAAATGACCAGCAGAAGTCCTAGTTATTGCACAAAAATGAACTTAAGTGAAATTGACAAAAAAATGTGTTACAAGTATTTAGTGAAAGTGTTATTGATAATGGATAATGGAGCTTCAGATTTGGGTATTTTAAGCATTAAAAATCTATGCAGTACCTCCCTCTCTCTAACTCTCTTTATTAATGTGGATTCATTTACTCCACAAATGGGTGGTGATAAAGAAGAAGAGCATGCCCAATTGGATAAAATGATAGCCCATAAATATTTACTTGTTAAAGCCTGTTTCATATTATATTTATAACCTCTGGGCATACTTACCTTCCACAACACCCACTGTTGAGAGTTAATATCCCTTTTATAAGGAGACTTGTAAATAATTTATGCTTAAACTACCCAGCTTTCAAGCTTACATTTCCACTCAATATTTTTTATTAACAAACAGTATATAGCCAACCCGAGTATAAGCCGAGGCATATATTTTACCACAAAATACTGGGAAAACGTAGTGACTCGAGTATAAACAGAGGGTGGTAATTTGCTGCCCCCTGTGTCCCTCTTGTGCCCTCTGTGTCCCCCTCTTGTGTGCCCTATGTGCCCCTTTCTTGTGTCCCCCCTCCCTCCCCTGTGTCTCTTCCCTCTCTCCCTCCCCTGTGTCTCTCCCTCCCCCGTGGCTCTTCCCCTCCTCTCCCTCCCCTGTGTCTCTTCCCCCCTCTCCCTTCTTTGTGTCTCTTCCCCCCTCCCCCTCCCTTATCACCCTCCTCAACCCCCCTTGTCAACCCCCCTCCTCATCCTCCCTCCTCAACCCCCCTCCTCATCCTAAACCCCCCTCCTCAACCCCCTCCTCAACCCCCCTCCTCAACCTCCCTCCTCAACCTCCCTCCTCAACCTCCCTCCTCAACCCCCCTCCTCAACCCCCCTCCTCAACCTCTCTCCTCAACCCCCCTCCTCAACCTCAAACCCCCTCCTCAACCTCAACCCCCCATCCTCATCCTCAACCCCCATCCTCATCCTCAACCCCCATCCTCAACCCCCCATCCTCAACCCCCCTCCTCACCCTAAACCCCCCTCGTCATCCTCAACCCCCCATCCTCAATCCCCCCATCCCCAATCCCCCCTCCTCATTCTAAACCCCCCTCCTCATCCTAAACCCCCTCCTCACTTTACCCCTCTAATTACCTCCCCCTCTACCTTTCCCCTCACTTACCTTCTATCTGCAGCTGCTCCTCCGCGATCCTTACAGCTGCCGAAAGGAGCGCAGAGGAGCGGAGGAGCAGCTGCAGATAGAAGGTAAGTGAGGGGAAAGGGAGAGGGGGAGGTAATTAGAGGGTAAAGTGAGGAGGGGGGTTTAGGATGAGGAGGGGGGTTTAGGATGAGGAGGGGGGTTTAGGATGAGAATGGGGGTTGAGGATGGTAAGGGAGGGGGAGCGAAAGAGCCACGGTGGGGAAAGACAACCATGGGGGGGGGGGGGAAGAGAGACACAGGGGGGAAAGAGAGACATGGGGGGAAAGAGAGACACGGGGTGGTGACTCGAGTATACGGGCCCTTTTCAGCCTTACAAAAATGGCTGAAAAACTCGGCTTATACTCGAGTATATACGGTATATTCATTTATATGTGTACTTTTCATTTGCTGCATCACTTTAAAGTAGTATTATAAGGAACTGCAAATATTCAAAAATCACTAATATAAATGATCTATTTATTCACAGTACAGTGGAACATGACTATGTATCCAGTCATTTCAGACTACATATTTATTTTGGATGCTAGAATTAATATAGGCATTTTAAATGTTAATATACTTTAAATATTTTATCTATGAAGTACATATACAATTGTGCTATTTCTTTTGATATGCATCCACTTTGATACATAGCCCCTTAAGCTTTATGCAGATCAGTGTACTGCTTGTTCCCCAGCTACTGAAAGAAAAACTAATTTTAAGATGAGGGATGTATTACTTGCAACACACTGTATTTTGATTGCAGCTATGCTTTATTCAATGTACAGAAATAAAAAATACAAAAATGAAACTAGAGAGATAAAAAAGAGAGGATAGGATGGAACAGAGTAAAATATGCCATAATGTGCAGATCCTAAATATTGGTATACAATAGTAGAATAGGCTCATGTATACAAGTTATAGATAGATCATTACATTGCTGCTTAACCATGCTCATTGCGTTAAAATAATCAGATCTATTGTTTTCTCTGTTTGCTTAAGTCTCCTAATGATATAAAATCTAAAGTTTCTGTTGTTGCTATGACAACATGTCCTGTTAGACTCGCCTTGACCACCTTCTTGTTTGGCATCACTGCAAATTAAATGAACATAAACTAGCTAACATATGAATGCGACACAATTAGAAGATATTAAAGGGACGCTGTAATAGACGATCTTTTCAATGTCAAAGTAGAATAATGGTAGCAAAACATGAAACGCCATATTTGCCTCCCAAAGATCCATGCAAAGTGCATCATTTGCACTGTGCTAGAGCAAAGGAGTGCTGCCTTCAACTCCAAATTAACAATGCAGCGTAAATATAATAACAAGTATTTGGGATGGACAAATGTCAGTACTCTAAATTACATTCATTATTTAATTGAGGCCTAGTTAGAAGATGCAGCACAATTTAGTATTTTAAGTATATTGTGTACATTATAATAATTTATCATTAATACCAATTCATATAATAAACAGCACTTAAAGAAATAAACATAATTTTTCACAATACAGTAGACTCTCAGTTAACCAGAACTCAAGCAACCAGAAAAAAAGGTAATACTGTACTTTAAATAAAAATTCAATCTTACAGGGCTCAACAAATACCAGGAGCCAGGTTGTCAAACCACAAAATGCTTACAGGCACCTAGGTTGCATCCACTGTACATCTCTGCAATTCAGTGTTACCTGGATGCAGACAGGTATGAGTGACTGAGCCAGGGCAGTGTTGGTGTTACATTCCCCGGGGTCAGCACCGCACCCTCCAGCCAAACGTTCCTGTGTAAGTGAGGAGTGAAAGCTGCTGCTGCTAGAACAGTCATCACTGACAAATATACTTAGCAGAGCATCCTATGTGCAGCTAAACTAGGCCTCTTTTATATGTAACTCTCAAGCAACCAGAAACTACATTTATCCGGCATCAACCAATCCATGTGGGTGCCGGATAACTGAGAGTCTACTGCATATATTTACTGGAATCATAAAATATTACACAATTTCTTTGCATTTTGTATTTTCTTACTTTATTGAAATGATTACTGTATTTACCGATTAGCTATTGTTTTCAGTTAAATTAGCATTACTCTATATCTGCTCTGGTAATTATATATGCTTTTCTATCACTCACTCAATATATCCAATGCAGTGTCATACCCACATATATTATTAGTCTCATTTAGCTTTTCCTCCATATTAAATCGGATAAAACTTGCTATTTTTGTAAGCATATATTCTTCCACAAGATACAATTCTGCAATGTATGCTTTTAATCAAATGTTTTTCTTAAAATTATGTTGCTGCTCACAAGTTATATTTTTTTAATAATTTTTCGGTTACATTTCTCCTGTTATATATTACAATTACAATGTTTAGCGATTAGCTTTGTCCTTTTTGTTACTGCCTATATTAAATGGATTAGCTTGTATTGTCTTAGCATCTTGTAACTATGGCAACAAAAATACAGAACCTGAAAGCATCTGGGACCAGAACAAAAAAAGCTTTATCGAGGCTACCAATGTATTCCATGTCATATATTGCTGTTCCACCCCTCTTTTTAGATTGAGATCTGTCTCATATCCAACTTACTGACGTTAGCAGTGATGGAGAACTAATACAATGCCCCAAGGTTATGTATTGTTCAGAGAACATATCCAGTCTCTATTTATATTGTATGACAGTGATTTCTAAATGTAGCATAATGTTATTTTCAAATGTATCCCTGTATTCCGTCAAGCCCCTTCTGGATCGCTACCTTGTTGTGGTGAGGGGGCTTGTGTACTTCAATCAAACTGTAGGTTCACCCAAGATGGGTAGGTTATAGTAGAGAGGTCAGACTAATTGCGGTCCACTGGAGAAGGAACTGTGAAGTCACTCCAGTATCTTTGGCAAGAAAACCTTATGAATAGGCATAACCAGGGACATAGATGTACTTGGTATGCTGAGGTCATATGGTCATGGAGAGTCAGACACAACTGAATGCTTGAACAACAATTCCATCAGGATATATGAAAGTTACATGTTTCCAATCTTAAAAGAGCCAGTTTAATTAAAATAATGTTTGTCTATGCTGACTCCTTACCTCCATATACATTTTATCACAAAAAAGTCCATGTTCATTAATATTTATTACATTTTGATTGCCTTGTAGCCTGTCCATGGATCATCAATGATTTCACTAAAGTAAGAAACCATGTACCCTCTCCCCAATACACAATGCATCCCCTGACTTGCATATCACTCTTTCCACACAGATCAGTAACCCCCTTTCTTAATTCTCCCACATGGAACCATTACCATTTTTATTTAAGGACATTAAAGTAGTCAATGTTATTTCTGACTACTGAATAAAACTTCATAATGGCTATAAATAATTGGTTATAATAAGACGTTTTTAGTAAGCAAACAAATAATCTTAACCATTACATTTCTCATTTTTTAGATGCAATTATCCTTTACTACAGGGATCCATTTTCTTTTCTGAGCTGATCATTTTTCAAGAAGATGTGTTCTGTTTATGTATTCCCTTAGTCTTAATGAAAGCACGGGTAGTGTTTCCTGACACATATCAACTGAGCAGATTCTACTACATTCAAAGCCTCCTTCCACCTCAGGAAGCTTGTTTCCAGAAACCAAAATGGTTGATTCCATATCCACACCATTAAATTTAAAATTTATAGAGAATGTGTCAAGTTAAACTAACAATATACATTTCCAGTAACACCAGTAAACAAATATGGCAAATCAGCCTGTCTCACTTATTTTTTTCCTAGGCTGGCCAAAGTACCGGTAAAGAAACAATGAAAGCCCAAAAGTGCCTTACAGCAATATAATCTTAATATCAAAAAACAAAAGGGTAACACTTAGAATGGTTTTATGACTCGTCCAAAGATTTCACGTTTCATTAAAAGAAATATTTCAGACGCAAAATTACTGTTTTTATTTGGAAATAAATTGAAAGCAAATACAGTATTCTCCAATGTAAAATAAAGTACCTAATGAGTACATCATTTTGAAGCAAGATTATTAGAGTCAACCCCAAATGTGACAACAATATTTTAAATAATTGTTAGCTATAAATTAAAATCTGTTTCAGTTTGCTTCTTTGACTAATAAAAAGTAAACCAGGTGAGTTGTACAACCTGGAATCCAAGTTGTTATGGTAGAACCAGATCACCTATTTCCTTTCTTCATTATATCTAGGAAGCTTGGTTTAATCACTCCTTAAATGACACTAAGTATATCATAGGCATCCTTGAATTCCTTTACTATGTTTGCCATTACTATTTACTGTTTTTCATACAGTGTGACTAACATATGCAGATAGTTTACATGCACTCACATCAAAGTATTAATTGGCTCTTTAATGATAAAAGGTTATATCAATATTAAATAAAGCTAATAGTTGATTCTACATCACACTAGCACTGTGAAAAATCACACCATTCCCAAGTATATGGTACATGATTGATATTGATGTATTTAAGCAGATTGAGCCACTATGATCTTAGCATCTGAAGGGTAGCTGGCAATCCCAAAGCTCTCTGTAATACTAGTTTTATCCTGCCTTTTTATTTCTGTCATAAATGATTGAAGGATGAGTTTTTCTAGTAACATTTGAGAGCAATGATAAAGCCAGTTATATATTGATACGTGGGGTTATTTTCTCCGACCTCATTTAGAAAGACACTTGGTTGTCTATATTGTAAATTTACATTGCACCTGTGGAATACAAATGAGTATGGCTTGAAGGAAGCACATATCAGATTTTTGCAGAGACCATTCCTAATGAAGAACAATGAATCATGAATTTGTTTTACCTCATTACCCTTCATCCTTTTTTATTTCTCTGTGCATCTTAACATAATATATATCCACCATAACAAGTAATAACAGAAGGGATTTAGTCTTACTTCTTTCAAATTAGGTTAGGGTGGTTTTAATGAGCTCTGAGAATTACAGCAAGGCTTCCGTGATCACTATAAAGATAGCAAAATTATAAAAGCAATATCTATGATCATAAAATGCCTTATGGTAGTTTTTAGATGGAAGGAAATGGGAGCTAACCCTTCTTTCTTTGCTTGTAGGCTATCATACATAATATCTAAATGTCATAATGTTTGGCAATATTCCTTTGCAGTTTTTTGAGAATTGGTTGACAATAACATAATTATCACTTGAAAAATAGCATTATATTCTAACAGTTGTCCAAAACCTGCCTACAGTATATAAAATTCCGGAAACCGTTTTAATTGGCAAACTAGTCAGATGTCTGGGGCACTTGGATCATAAGGCACATCCCTGTCTTTGTTCCATTTCAAATTTGATTTGGATTTATAGCTTTTTCTTTTCCAGACAAATGTATATGGTGGCATGAAGTATGTTGATGCTATTAGGCAAATGTAGTGAAAAATGTGTTGGGGAGAGGAGTGTGTGAAGAACAAGTGTTGAAGGTGTTCCACAAAGGTAAAAAGATCACATAGTCTCATATGCACATTTTTTATTTATTTTATTTTTTAATTGTGTTTTGCAGATTTGTTAAAATAACCCAAAATAGTCAAGCCAAATATTGAAACATCATATTAAAATATTGTTTGCTTTTATAATGTTCTTATGTTAAAAAGTGGAACAAAGAGCTCTATGCTTAATATTTAGAATATTTTATAAACAAATATTTTAGTTATATATTACTTTCCCAACTTAATTAATGCTAATTAATTAACAAGCACATTCGTTTTTAGACAAATAATGCAAAAAGGCAGATGATGTTACTTTCTGTAGACTCGCAGTCCAGATGGAACACATTCATAGTGATGCTAAATCTACCAATTAGGAAATTAATTGAAGGGGTTGGCAGGATTTAGTTTTTGATTTATTAACCTTGTTGTTTGTGAACTTATAGGCGATTTGTAACACGTTTGGTTTCTTAGGTTAAACAATACAGTTAAAGACTGTTTATGCAAAGATAAGCATCAAAAAGTTAGAAGCATTTTACTTTCCTTTTCTATTCCCTTCACTTATCAAAGAGTTACATTTAATAAGATGTATAGTTGATCGTGGCAACAGCTATCTTTGGTGAATATGTGAATTAAGAGAAGCTACAGGAATTTTTGTTACTTTGCCTCTGCATACTCTGCAAGTTGTGGTCTGTAGAAGACTCGGACTTAAAATTAGTAAAAAAATAAAAAAAGCAGTACATAAATAATTGGATAATATTTTATGGCTTGTAAGTGTAGATGCTACATTCACAAGGTATTGTAATTGTTCAGAACCGGGCAGGATATTCATTAAGTGCTCCTTGAAGATCATTAGAAGTTTTCAGGTGGCCCACCAAGACATTTATCAGCTGTTAAATGGTCCCTGGAAACAAAGAGCCTCATTCAATTGAGGCATCGTAAGTTAGTTAATGTTGGACTTATGTTTGCGGTCCCAAGTTAAGGTGCTATGCAATTGGCCGGGCCTGCAAGATAGGGGCAGATCGCGAAAATCGTAAACCATTGCTGTCGGAAATAGCATTTTGCGAGCTTGGGAGCAAATGAAGGTAAGACTTTGACATCCAACCTCCATTTTTGAAGTCCTACGGGCTTCAACCTCCAAGCCCATAGGACTTTAAAAATCCAACCTCCATTATTTCAAAGTCCTATGGGCTTGGAAGTTGAAGCCCGTAGGACTTAACATTGATTGCTGTGCTCAATATAACACAAAAATTAAACATGAAATAAAGTATGGAGAATGTTGTGCGATTCATCTTAAGACCTAACATCACTTTCACTCTTCATAAAAGTACAGTTTTGCTTTTTTATTTGCTTTTAAAGTGTTCCGATTTGTCATTAAGCACTTTGTGAGACCTCCTTGGTACCAGTAACTTGTGGTTAGCTATTGGCCATTTGCGGGCTTGACGGAGTGGTTAGCGAGGGGGGGGGGGATCAGAGCAATTGAATTGCGATTTGAGATTTTAGCGTTTGGGACTCTTGCGGCCGTGAAAGATCAAAGGCTTGGAGGGCATTAACTTTCGTTTTAACAAATTGCAATGGATCACAGTTTGCAGCACGTAACTCAATCAGAGCCCTCAAACAGAAGGCAATTAAATAACAAAATAACTTGCGACCTCCACTTGTGAGCCTGGATCTCAAAATCGCACCAACTGAATGAGGCTCAAAGTTTGGTAAGCACTGCACTAGAGTATGTGCTGTGACAGGGACATATCTGATTTATCATTTGCCCTGAGACCCATCATCCTAACCACATTTAGATTCCCAAATTCTTCTTAGGCAACACAAGATAAGGACTTTTTGTCTAGCATGCAATTATGTACATACAACTATAAACTATAAAATACATATGCATTCTCATTTACCACAGCACCCTGGATATATTCTAGGCAGACAGGTAGCAAAGACAGAAACACAGATTTTGACAGCAGATAAGTAGATTTATTGTCCAGCCAATCTATCTATCTATCTATCTATCTATCTATCTATCTATCTATCTATCTATCTATCTATCCTTTTAGAGAAATTCAAGATCACTCCTCTAATCAGTGATGAAAATGTTCTACCATGAGCATGTGCCTTGTTCCTCATACCATGTAAATTATGCTCATTAAACTTCTTCTCCTCATGTGGATCTACTATACATATACAGAGTTCTCAAGCATGTCAACTCAGTCCAGACACTGTAACAAAACTATGACATCATACAGGGTTGGAAATATACTTGCCGATGTGGAAATAACCAGTTTTGCCTGTGGTTCAAGTTTAACCAATATAATTTTCTCCTTTTTCACCTGGACCTCTTCTGCTTCATCATTAGACTTACTATACGCTTCCAGATTTTGAAATTAACTATTATTTAATGTATGTGTCTCCTGCAATATGTAATCTACCTGTGCATTTTTGAATACCATTATATTTAAATGTTTGTTTGACTGTGCCTTAAAAATGTGTGTATATATATTTAATTTTCCTGCCATGGCAGAGATTTGAAGTTTTTGACTAGAGCATATAGAATAATGCTGGCAGATAAAAATGTTGCAATTTTGCATTTCACCTTACAAGAATGTCAGAAAATGAAGCAGGGACTTGCATTGGTAGACTGTACAAAATATTGATGCAGTTTTAGCAACTTGCTTGGAAAATACCAATCACAATCTCTGTGAAAGGCTGAGAAGCTTGACTACTTTCTGACACAGATGTAGCACACATCCTTCCATCATTCACCAACCAAAGCATTGGACAGATTTACCAATGATTGCTTTGCAAATTGAACAGAATAGGTAATACAGCTAACAGTTTTTTTTTTCTTAATTTTTCCACGTTATTAGTAGTAATTTTTTAAAATAGTATAATATAAACATGGGGCCAGTGTCCCTTTTATGCCAGAAATATTTTAATGCAAGCAAAAACTTTTCATATTTTTGTATATTGTATATGTTTCCACCAAACAATATGCAAATAGTATGTTCTCATTTATTCAAGCTATTCCAACAGAAATTAACATTTATTTTGATGATATTTTGTATTCATAGAATGCACTGTCAAATGGATCTCATAAGGCACCAAGGGCCAAATTAAATTCGAAGTTTGCAACTCGATCACAGTCGTCATAATGTCTGCGGGTGTGTTGCGGGCTCCCGTTCATCTCTGATTGCGATGCTATTTAGTTGCTCAAGCCCACAAGTTATGGCCGCAAAGCCAAAACCATAAACCATGCTCTGGTTCGGAGCAGTTCAGGGTAGGAACATGATCAATTCAGCAAACCCGTAACCGTCTATTTCAAATTAGCCAATAGAAAATGAGACATTATTACGGCAGTAAAACATGGAGGTTACATGTCAATCAATTAGGTTCGGGGGTCCGATAGGCGAACAGACTTGCAAAACCACAAAATAAAGAATTATGAAAATGAATGACAATACTGTTCTAGACCATATGGGTGGCCTGATATGTATTATCTCATTGATACCCGAGATCGATTTAACCCCGAAATTACATTAATATCATTTTAATTTCCTGACGATTTGCGAGCTTGAGACTGTTGTGCAATTAATTTTAATATCTTTCATCGCATTCCCTGTGATTTAGTATTTAGTGATTTTTTCTTTGCATTTACAGTGCTACGAATAGGTGTTTAACCCCCTTGCGGGTCCTCTCTAACACTCGTGGGATTTTCTTCTTCATTTGCCGTTTACGGGTGTGAAAACATTTGTGGGCTTGGGGAAAATGAGCAAGCAATTTGCGATTTTAGCCCTGCGAAAGTGAGAGATCGAATGCTTCTTGAGGATGTAAGTTTTGAGTTTAACCATCACCATTTTTTCAAGGCCGTGACTCAGAAGCCGATTGGTGCCCGCAAAAAGACGCCAATTGGATAGCAAATTAGTTTGCGACCTCACTTACGGGCTACTGGATCTCCGGAAACCTCAATGGAATAAATGCCCAAGTTATTAATGTATTAGTAGAGTGTTAGTTACAGAGTCTTAAAGACTGCTAATAAAATATAGGTTGTACTTTTCATGAATTGTGGATAAATGGATCACATTAGGAGCTGATTTCACAGTAGATTAAGGTGGGAGGTACTGAGTATCCATGACAACAGGCTGAACAAATCATGTGTGAAAGTTCAACCTAAGACAGCGCTAGAGGGAAGATAATGTTGTGTAGAAACATTCTAATAATTGATGCAACCAATGTAATAATGTACCTTTCTTGTGTGTATATTGTAGAAAATCATGTGGTAGATACATGATGATGTGAAACTCACAAAAACAAAAATGGATGAACTGTTTTAAATTGTGTTTCTTAACCATTTTGCTAGGAAAGCTCAAAACACACTACAACCATCCTAAATGATGCTGGCAGACTCCTCTAATCCCCCCCCCCCCCCCCCCCCCATTTCTGAAACGTCAAGTTCTGGAATCTTTTATTACATTTTTTAATACAATGGCAAATAAATTAGCAAAGAGAGAAGTTTACATAGTAAAGGAGACCCAGTGAGAGGAAATTACTTAAAGGCATATCCAAGTTCCATGGATTAATACATTTCTGCAATCTATAGGCAAAAAGCAGCATTGTGTATGCAGCACATCTTATAAAACATTTTATTTTTATTAATACCTAAAAATCCCTCTAATGATTGTGTTTACACAGGTCCCTGATCCCCACCCAATCAGCATGCAGCATTAGGGGAGCAATTTTACCCATTATTCACCTCCTGTTTCTTCCTCTGAGCACTGATGTCAGCCCCCAATTCACTGCTGGGATATGACTACTGACTGCTGCTTCCTGTCTGTGCTGTGCTGCTGCCATATCAACCAACACAGTGCCACACTAACTTATCCCAGGCTGCTTTGCAGCACAAACAGTAACCCCAGAGTTTTTAAATCAACTGTTTCCGCTAACCTGATTGGCCAAAAGAAATTATGAAATGAATGCTAATTTAGCCTGGGTTTGGAGGGGGTGTTAACCCCAATTTTCAACTGTCAGAAATTACAAGGCATTTTGCTAACTTCAAGGAAACTTAGATATGGCTTTAACTAATTTGTGATTTGGAAGCTTCTAATGGTAATAGTAAAGGTCAGAAAGAATGGAGATAGAGGTCCAGATTCAGACCAATGTCTGCCAGTTGACTGCCCCTGCTCTACTGAATCTCATTATCCTTAAAATCAAATTTAAATTTAAGTCTTAGATACACAATTGTTGTTGTTCAGTCCTTCCATCATGTCCGTCTCTTGATGACCTATGGACTGCAGCACCTGGTCATATTTGTCTGTGTTTCTGGTTGTGCTTATGCAATTTTTTTCTTTTGGCAAAGTGGGTTACCAGTTCCTCCATTGGACCACAATTTGTCAGACCTCTCTGCTATGACCTGCCCATCTTGAATGAACAACAAGGTAGTGATCCAGAAGGGGAGATATACAATAGTATCTGTTATTATTGTCCTTTCTTTCTCAGTTGCCAGAAAAACCATTAGCACTGTACAAAGAGTGACAATTACCGTACTACTAAAGGCCACACATATATACAGGTGTTGAAAATTCTTGAGAGCCGAATCTTCTAAAATTTGTACTGGCTCCCAATTTTTTTTACAAAATATAATCTATGAAGGGTATCCTTCCATGGTCTTGAAAACATGCTGCTATAAAACCTACTTGACTACTAAGTGTGTACATACAATAATGAGTTTGCATGAATGAGTTTATAGTTAGGAGGCTACTGTCCCCTTTTACATTTCAGTCCACTGCAATCATCCATCTTTCATAAATTTAGTTATTAAATATTAATGTGAAAAAACTTACTGGACCTCTCCCCATCCTTATTAAACTGCTCAGTGGAGGTGGCAGTGTTATCTACTACTGCTTTCCTGCAGAGGCTTCATCAACGTCAAAGTAAATTACTCTCTGCCACTAAAGCTAAGCAGAAATAAGTCAAGCCAGAGATAAATGGAAAACCAGCAATTTTAAATGGAGGTTTTCAGACAAAAAGTTAGTTTTTTCATTTAGAATATTTTGAAAAGTTTGTATATACTAATCTTTACTCCTTGAAAGTTATAAAAGCTGGACTATTACAGTCTTAGTTTCACTCTCATACTTTTTAACGATCCAAGTCTCTTTATCTCTCATTCTTCCAGCCGCACCTGCAAGATTTCTCTTTACTGCCTTTCATTTTGTGAATTTGAACCCTCAGTTTATGCAAAATGTATAACTTTCAAATGCTTTCTCATAACTAATTCAGTCATGTAAGAATAAAATGTATCCCTTGTTAACACTCTCCTCTCTCACAAGAGAGCATCTGTTGCTGGCCAAATATTAGCCTTCCCCTTATTGCTCATGCTTTATTAATACCGCCAAGTGGGATCTACAAAACTCTATATAGTTTATATATGTGTGCATTGTGTGAATATGGCCCTCATTCAATTGCAATTTTGCCAATTGAATAAAGCTCTAAATAAGCACATAACATATTTTTTTTAAAGAAGTTTTTAGTTAGTAAGCATCTATCCAAAAGCAAGGTTTTCACTAACTAAAAACTTCTCTAAAAAAATATGCTATGTGCTTATTTAGAGCCCTATTCAATTGGCCAAATCGCATTTGAATGAGGCCCTTGGTTTCTTTACATACCATAGACCCTTTTACAGCCTTATTAAATTGTGATTCAGCTAATTCTAAAGGGCTCTATTTAAGCACACACTTTTTTTTTTTTTTTTTACAGAAGTTTTTTAGTTAGTGAATTCAATCCAAAAGCAAGGTCTTCACTAACTAAAAACTTCTGTAAAAAAATATGCTATGTGCTTAAATAGAGCCCTTTTAAATTTACTGAATCGCAATTTAATAAGGCTGTATATGTTTAACTAAAATATGGTCTGTATGGTTAATGTGGTAGAAAATTACAGCTTTATACGATTGAACTCTGTATTTGATCAAATTTTATTTATTCCTAGCTACTGTTAGTTGATCCATGGTCTCCAAAAAATCTATATTCTCTATTTTCGGGGTGGGTCAGAAAGGCTGATTGACAGTTCAACATGGCAAACCATGTTATTTTACTGAAAATGCATTTTTGAATAACATTCCATTTCTAAAATAATTGTTATTACCTATAGTGTTAAAGTATACCATACTTGGTAAATGATGGTATTTTTTACCATATTTTGGATCACTTTGCTTTCTTGCCTCATTCACAGGTTGGGTGTGGCCTTGTAAACTAATCAGCTCTTGCAATGTTACTGCTACTTTCTCATTGTACAGATACAAACTTCATGTATATTCAAAGTCTCCTCCCACTGCAGGAAGTTGATCTGCTGAAGACAAAATTATAGATTCCTTAGTACGATAAATGCCTGTAAAATGTAATAAATTAGAGTCTGTATTTTTTTTACATTCTCAAAATAAATTGCATATTTTTGTGTAGTTCCTAAAAATAAAAACTTTACTAATATGATCACTGTGGTTTTAGTTAAAAAAATAAGTAAATAAATGATGATCCCTCTGAAGGACCCATGATACATAATTGTGTGTGTGCAAGAGGGGCGTTTACATTTCTGGAGAGCTATTGCTACAGTGAATGATGCAAGGGGTTTGCTTCAGGACCAGTGAGAGGGAATGAGTGTTTTGTCTATTTCAACATAATCATATTATCTTTATAATGGCTTCTCTGTTCCCTCATCCCCCACCCCTCTTTCAACAACAAAAAAAGAACACACCGTCAGGATTCAACTTTTATGAAGTGATGTAACAAACACAAAGTGAATTCCTGTACTTTATAAACAGTTTTAAAAAATTCAGATTTTCCTGAAAAAATGCTTTATTCCCATGGCTTACACAACTGCAGTTATTCCTAGTTTGGTACATACTTGACAAACAAGAGTCTTTTTTTCTTTAACTGCCGTGGTACTTTAAATTGAGCAGACTAAAGGGAAATAAGGACTAAAATAGTGAGAAATAATAGAGAATATTTATTATTTATCTTCCATTTTCTCTATTTATATAATGTAAATGTAATAAGTATTAGCTTATTGGAAAGAAAAAATAAAACGTGTTACAATGTACTCTTATTATTAAGCAGTACTTTGTTTGCCAACTTAAAGCTCCATATTTCCTTAAAATAACATTATATATAGTATTTTAAACAAAAGATCATCTCACAAAAGAAATACTGTCAATGTTTCAAGGCTATTGGTAACCATAGGAACATTTGCAAAAGTAAAAATATAAATGAAAAAAAAAACATCTATGCTTACTGCTAGCATTAGTCAACTTATACACTAGGGGCCTTATTCAATTGTGACTTTGCCAATTGAATAGGGCTCTATATAAGCACATAGCATATTTTGTTTACAGAAGTTTTTAGTTAGTGAACTTCTAGCCAAAAGCAAGGTCTTCACTAACTAAATACTTCTGTAAAAATATATATGCTCTGTGCTTATATAGAACCCTATTCAATTGGGAAAATCACAATTGAATGAGGCCCTGGGTGCCTCATTCAATTGCGATTTGGCCAATTGAATAGGGCTCCATATAAGCACATAGCATATTTTTTTTACAGATGTTTTTAGTTAGTGAACTTTTATCCAAAAGCAAGGTCTTCACTAACTAAAAAGTCTGTAAATTAAAGCCCTTAATTTGAAATGTTACCTATTTCACGTGAGCATTTATGATGCCATATGTAGATATTTTTGCGTGGTCAGCTGGACTACACATACACGTTTTATTTCATTGGTGGAAAATCTGTTCACACTTTATCTTTTTTACTAGGAGAAGCGCTATAGAGGGAAATGTTATAAGAAGGGGCAGAGAATTAAGGAGCCACGATGGGGTGGATGAGACGTATAAATTGTAAGTTAATTAATCAGAAGCCGTTTAAGAGACTTTCTGCGGACGCACGCGCTCTAGCGGCATCTAGGCTTTAGTTAGTGGTAATGCAGTGTAGTTAAATAAAAAATAAATAAAAATAGTTCTTAGGGTTAGGGGTTAGGCATAGGGTTAGGGTTAGACATAGGGTAAGGGTAAGGGTCTGTGTTTTTTGTTTGCTTCTACTTTATTTTACGCTTTGATTCTTCTGTGCTGCTCCTGCTACAGTATCATGAAGGGCATGTGTGTTCGCCTTTAAGAGGCCAGGGGCGCACACAGGAAAGCAGATAGGTTACGATTATGGTTTACTGCTTTGTTGACTGTATAGTAGAGAACAATTGGAATTTAGTTATGTTCATTAGCTGTATGCTACAGTAATGTGACAGCAATGTGTGTCTCTTTTTCTACCCCTTAAAATTTTGAGTCATCTGTTTATATTGTTGATATGCTTGAACGGTTTGATTTAAAGGATCATTTATAGTATTTATTTATTTATTTATTAGTTCCATCTTAAAGATTCATAATGTTAAACAGGTTATTTCCCTTTTAAAAAAATGAACCTCCTGGAGCAGAATATACTGCTTTTGATGTATTTTGGGGTTTGTCCCAGTCAGCCAATGTGCATCAATATAGATGTAAGTGTCTGCCAGTGAGATCTAGGGCCGCATTCTATTAATGGCCGTAGAAGATGCGTGGCAGCAAGGGATGGCCGCAATCTACTTCCCTATTCTATTCCCTTGCGGCCGAGGGCTCCTGCTTGCGGCCGGCGATATTTGTTATCCCTTGTGGCCACCCCCGCTGCAGGGAAAGCCTTTGATCTTATGCGGCCACAAGAAAGCCCAGGTCGCTATTCAAATGATACGCGAACCCTTCCATCAAGGCCGTAATTCGCTAAAACCGAGCCGCAGCTTACTTACACCAAAAAGGTCCCGCAAGGCTCTTACTTACAAATCGTAGCACCAATTAAGCACATAAAAAAGCCATCCTGTACTTTGATGAGACGTGAAAGTGATTGTAGGTGTTAGAATTCATAGCACAACATTCCCCTACACTCAAATCTGAAAATAATTTTTTTGTAATTCATGTTCAATTTCCGTTTCCGAGTCCCATGGGCTTGGAGCATATCAGACCCGCAACGGCTGCCTCCGTCAAGTCCGTAAATGGGTAAAATAGACCCACAGGTTACTTGGGCCACGGAGGTGTCGCAAAGGGCTTACTTACAAATCGTAGCACTAATTAAGCAAATAGAAAAGCCATCCTGTAGTTTTATTAAAAGTGAAACTGATGTTTGGTCTTAGAATTAATAGCTCAACATTCCCTTACTCTCAAACCTGCTAATAAAGAAATGTAATTTAATGTTCAATCTTCGTGTTCTATCTATCATGCAAGTCCCACGGGCTTGAATTACGAGCTACGGTCTTGGAGCCCGTGGAACTTTGGACGAAAATGAAACCTAAAATCAAATATTATACCTTGGTGATATGCAAGCTTGAGAATTTTTTTAAATTCATCCTCATGTGCCCCACTGTGTTCCCCATCATTTACAGTGCTGGATTGATTATATATTTGCTTCTACAATGCTTTGAGTTTGCGGCCTTCAACCTCCGAACCCGTACGGGTTTTAACAACGATTTACTGGCTTCGAGGTCACTTGGGATGGAAGCTTGAGAGGGTGTTGCTATTAATCCTCATGTCCCCCATTATGTTGCCTATCATTTACAGAGCTTTACAGTGCTGTCTTGAATTTATATTTGCATTTACAGTTTTCCTACTTTGCAGCCTTGAAACCCGATTTACGGGCGCGCAGGAAATGCTTTCGGCGATTGCATAGTTTGTGACCGGCCGTAAGGGGGACCTCCTTGCAGCGTCGTCCATTTTAATAGCAGCGATATGCAGGGCCGTAAGCTGGCCACAAGGAATAGCAGTTTTACAGCCATTTTACGGCCCTTAATACAATGAGGCCCCTAGTGTTCTGCATACTCTCTGTTCACACAGAGGTATTTCCATGGCACTTACTTTATGTTTTGATACGATTAAACAAAGAAGAAACTTTTATAATGTTTAAAATATGCTCTTTTAAATGCTTTAAAATTAATTATATGTCCCTTTAAGTGAGTTGGTGCAGTTTATATCCTTAGGGTCAAGTTAGCTTGTTCACAGATATAACTGTACACAGGGTTTTTACTTTAAAAAGCAGTGACGTGCTATAGCTTTGGTAAATATTTGTGCCAAAAATAATCAGAATGTGGAATGTATCCTGTATTGAGAGATCAGAAATTGAAATGTCTGTTTAAACATGTGTCACATTTGAAGTCTGTGTGGCTTGAACAACTGTGAAGATATTTGCCCACCCTCTGTAAAATAATGATTCCATGTCAACTGCTCTTCAGCAGCAAAGAAAGATAAGAATATTGCTATTAGGAAATTCTGTTTAAAGAAAACCTCAAAACTTAACATACTTTAGGTTAGCAGACCAGAATAAGTTCACATGTTCCTGTGTATCACACCTTTATTTATGTGTTCCTACTAATACAACTGAAAGGTAGTTTTATTGGGTTTTTGTTCAACACGGGATACTGTTCTCATCTAAACTGTTTTATTTTTGTGTTTTGTCTTAATAAAATATTGTAATCAATAACTTTTGTCTAGGTCATTTCTTATTTGATGTAAAACATATGTCTAGTGCTGTCATTTAGACAGTTTTCACATTTGTATGCTTTATTGGAACAAACTGTTGGTATAAACCATTCACATAGCACAAGTTGGTGTACATAGATCTCAAGCCCTGAAGAAGTCTCTATAGACAAAACACGCACATACCGTATATACTTGAGTATAAGCCGAGTTTTCAGCCCTTTTTTTAAGACTAAAAAGGGCCCCCTTGGCTTATACTCAAGTCACTCCCCCCCCGTGCCTCCCTAATCCCCCGTGCCTCCCTAATCCCCCCGTGTCTCTCTACCCCCTGTGTCTCTCTAACCCCCCGTGTCTCTTTCCCTCCCCCCCTCGTCATCCTCAACCCACCTCCTTATCCTCAACCCCCCCTCCTCATTCTAAACCCCCCTCCTCACTTTACCCCTCTAAATACCTCCCCCTCTCCCTTTCCCCTCACTTACCTCCATCTGCAGCTGCTCCTCCGTTCCTTCCTGCGTCGGGACCCGGCATATGCTAATGACATGACGTCACATGCGCGCCAGGTCATTAGCATTGCCCGGGTCAAGACGCAGGAAGGAGCGTAGAGGAGCGGAAGAGCAGCTGCAGATGAAGGTAAGTGAGGGGAAAGGGAGAGGGGGGAGGTATTTAGAGCGGTAAAGTGAGGAGGGGGTTTAGGATGAGGAGGGGTAAAGTGAGGAGGGGGTTTTAGGATGAGGATGGCGGGGTTTAGGATGAGGATGGGGGGTTTAGGATGAGCATGGGGAGAGTTTAGGATGAGGATGGGGAGGGTTTAGGATGAGGATGGGGAGGGTTTAGGATGAGTATGGGGGTTTGAGGATGAGGATGGGGGGGTTGAGGAGCGGGGTTGAGGTTGAGGAGGGGGCTGAGGAGAGAGGTTTTGGAGGGGGGCTGAGGAGAGAGGTTGAGGAGGGAGGTTTAGGATGGGGATGGGGGGTTGAGGAGGGAGGTTTAGGATGAGGATGGGGGTTGAGGTTGAAGAAGGGGGTTGAGGAGAGGGTTTAGAATGAGGAGGGGGGTTGAGGATGAAGATGGGGGGTTGAGGAGGGAGGTTGGGGAGGGGGTTGAGGATGAGGAAGGGGGTTGAGGATGAGGAGGGGGGTTGAGGATGAGGATGGAGGTTGAGGAGGGAGGTTTAGGAGGGAGGTTGAGGATGAGGAGGGAGGTTGAGGATGAGGAGGGGCGTTGAGGAGGGGGGCTGAGGAGGGTGGTTTAGGATGAGGAGGGTGGTTTAGGATAAGGATTGGGGGTTGAGGTTGAGGATGGGGGGTTGAGGATGAGGAGGGGGGTTGAGGATGAGGAGGGAGGGTGAGGATGCGGAGGGGGGTTGAGGAGGGTGATAAGGGAGGGGGGAAGAGACACAGGAGAGGGAGAGGGGTGAAGAGACACAGGGGAGGGAGAGGGGAGAGGAGACACAGGGGATGGAGAGGGGACACAAGTAAAGGGCACACAAGAGGGGGACACAGAGGGCACAAGAGGGACACAGGGGGCAGCACATTTCCCACCCTCGGCTTATACTCGAGTCACTCATTTTTTCCAGTATTATATACGGTATATGCACAATAAATGTGAGTTTGATGTTAATCGCTTTTTGATAATTATATACAACTTTTTTTTAAATCATATTACACTTAGAAGTATTTTGTGTTATTTGTTATTCTCTATTTTTGATGGTCTTCAATTGGAGGAAGTTGTTGATCCACAGATAGGGTCGGTTGGATGTTAGATCAGATTAGTGCTATAGATCAATAATTTGATAGACAGCTTGGATTTGATGTGTGATATAAGGTTACATATATTGTGGAGGGTGCACCTGGTTGATTGCACTACTCATTTAGGAGCTTGTGACCAAAATTTCATAATGTTTTTACTTCTTTCTACCTATTTCTGCATAGGCCTGGGGCAACACAATTTCATGGAATAACAGGATGACCCAAGTTGGCTTTGCAATGCCATGGAATAGTGTGTGTGTACCCACAAAATTGTTAATATGATAGCCATTTCTGTAAGTGTATGTGACCTATATATAACACTTGCTTTTATAATAAAGTCATTCTATGTTTACTCATTTTCCAATAAGGCCTTCACTTATCTGGCTGTAACTTTTTTAGACTGTTCTTGTTGCTAGGCAACCTTCTCTGGGGCCTGCTAGCGTAATAGCAAACTAATTTTACAAGAGCTTCAAAGCACTATGGTACTTGGGGTGTGCATAGTTTGCTCCTTTTAGCCTTAGTCTAATATGTCCATTAAGAATTAAGACTCTCACACAATTTATTGAACTGGGATCAAAACCTCCAGGAGCTGGTGTGTTTATAAATAGCTACTTAATAAAAAGTCAAAAATATGAGTGAGGTTTCTGGAACTATTTTCACGAGCCCTGCTATTTTCGTAACTGCATATCAGACGAGTTTGCAAAATAAATCTTTTTTTCCTCTAGCACTTATATTTATAATAGCATATGCTACCATCTCCTTTTCTCTTTGATATGTGGATATCAAAAAATATGCTTAGTATCTTGAGAGCTTTGATGCAAAAAACACCATATTAGGGTCATCTTATGTACTAACGGTAATCAAAACTCTGCTGCTTAAAAGTATTTCCCCTTTGAATTGGCAGTGTAAAAATAGATTAGTTTTAAGGGCTGAGATCTTCGGTACAAACTGTCCAAAAAAGAAAATGAAAAATAGACTGGAACCATACACACCTTCATATATTATTGTGTTCAGTTAATTATGCATTTTGCATACTCTGTGAATAATTATTGTCTTTTAGGTGTCTAGATTTGTTAACTGAGCAAAGCATATGGTTGTAATACTCGCTAAAATGTGCTAGAAAATGTTGCTTGGCAACCTGCAAGTTTTATATAAATGTATATATTATATTAATAATAAATATTTAGGTTCAGATGCTATATATATAAATAGTATGCACATTAGTTTACATTTTAAGTGAAATGTTGTTATTGAAGGGGCTTGAAAAGCACATTTCTCATCAATGGTAATAATATTTATTTATTTGCATGTTAATCATGATTTTCTTTTTTTTATTTTTTGTTCAAATGTATGTTTAAAAATAGTGATAGCATAGGAAAGTGAAATAAATATATATCTTGTGAAAATCTTTCTCAGTCCTTCTGTACAGGGTAACATTAAAGAAACATAGTATCCCTATACTTGTCCATCACGTATTTAAATATTTTTTTCATTTTCTGGCATGAAAATGTGATATGGCTGGTTAAAATGTACCATTCCCTGTCAAGTCTGAATTAAAGTTTGTCAAAAACGCCTTCTTGAAAAAGGATTTATGTATTTTGTTAAAACATTGCAAACTATTTTTGAAACCTTAGAAAATTGATTTATAATACTTTTATCTATTGTGTGTGCAGCAGTGAAGTGAGACAGAGCAGGTGTAGATCTGTGTAAGGGACCTTGACAAGTACGTAAAAGTATTATACATCCAAAGGTAAAGGTGACTACCAGAGTTTTGGTGTACTTTAAGAGGAATATTATACAACCTTTAAAGACATTATCCCAAGATGCAAGACTGAAATATCCAAGACCGTACACCGGAACATGCTGCATACCAGTCGATATGCGATCAAAATACCCCATATTATGAGGCGAGAACATGTGAATATTGAATTTATTTGTATTTTTATTGTGATTTCCGTTGTATGATTAATTTGAACTAGAAGGTGGTGCAGTTCTTCCCCCTCCCTTGTAACTGGACCTAAATTATTTTACATACCCATGGGACTGCCTGATATATCCACTTGGAACCCTAATTGTTGTTTTTTTATTGCACTTTTATCTCTATTTATCCATGATAGGGTGATAGGATCTGTTTGTTTAGCTTCAAATCTTAGTGAATTATTTGGGTATTACTTGTCGTATTTGGAATCCAGCATAGCAGGTGAATACTTATTCCTATTTAGTGCATCAGTACTTCTACTAGCAGCAGTGCAGCAAAGGAGCCTTTTCTCTACTGACTTGTAAATATTTTTGAAACCTGTTCTTTTAAATACATATTACACACATGTGTGAGCTCTATTTGTTCATATCTTCGGTTCAGGTGCATACAAAATCTGTTAAATTAATTAAGTGTACAGAGCAAAACTTGAAACAGTATAAGAATAGTGTACAGAGATCTTATGTGCTTGTGCAGGTTAAACTGTGCAAGCTTGAATGTGTGCAAGCTAGTATTTGTGTACATTGATACGTAAGTGCATCATGTCCATTTGTACACTGGAAAGTAACATGATTGGATGCTTGTATGTGAGTGTTATATTTTATGTAAGTGCCTCTGTGGGCATTCATGAAAGTGACCAAAGAAACACGTGGATGGTGCCTTATATGTGTACTTTCAGACAACCTGATAGGAATTGCTTCTGTGTGTGAAATAGACCTTTCCTGGCTATAGTCTAGACTTAGAGTAGATAAAGAGTAAGTAGATACCAGGTTGATCCCAGTAGATAGCCTAGCGCTCCAGAAGCTGTTCTATATGAACACTATTTATTCGGCTATATACATATGTCAATTCTGTTGTTCCAGATGATTACGTCTCATGGTGACGATCATTCACTGAGTTGACCTTAGTATCCACATGCAGATGTATATTACAATTGACTCTCACTGGATCAACCTCAAAGGACTATGAGGTAGGTTTTTGCAGGGTTGAATCACCAAGAATGTCTCTGGTCCGGCTCCTTGGTCATTGGCAAATATCATGCACTCTTATGCGACCAGTGTATGTGAAGCGACTTTACTCCTTTAGCCTGGTTGTGGTGTATTCATTTTATAGCATCCAAGCCCAGATAGCACTACAGTAAGGGATATTTGTATTTGTGGATGTTCTTTTTTAACTTCTCTGATGTGGACATACTACAACTAGCGAACTCTTCTAAGGGGGAAAAGATACAGAGGAAGCTGCCAAAGCAGCGAAACGCATCTATATATTTATTATACATACACTATACAAGGTAAGAATACATCATCTGTTTTTCATATTGTCTAATATAATTGATTTTGATTTGAAAATGTTTATATAGAATAAATAAAGAACATTTTCTTTTATACTCATCGGTCTGGTCCATCACCTAGTTGGGGTACGTCCACATCAGTGAAGTTAAAAGATAACATCCACACATACAAATATCACTTACTGTAGTGCTATCTGGGCATTCGATGTTATAAAATTCATACACAATAACCAGGCTAAAGGAGTAAAGTCACTTCACATACACTAGTCGAATAAGAATGCATGAGATTTCACAAGGACCAAGGAGCCGGGCCAGAGACATCATAGTACTTTGAGACTGATCCAGGTGAGAGTCCATTGTAATATACGTCTTCATGTGCATACTATGTCAACCTTCCATGTCCTCTTAAAGGACCACTTTAATTTAAGAAAAAAAATCACATTTGTGAAGTATGTAACAAACTGCTAACTTAGGGCCTCATTCAATTGTGATTTGGCCAATTGAACAGGGTTCTCTCTATATATATTTTTTAAAGAAGTTTTTAGTTAGTGAACTTCTATTCAAAAGCAAGGTCTTCACTAACTAAAAACTTCTGTAAAAAAATATGCTATTTGCTTATATAGAGCCCTATTCAATTGGCCAAATCGCAATTGAATGAGGCCTTTAGAACCTAAGCAAGACAGAAACATAGGGCAATATTCAAATAGCTACTTGCAAATGCCTTGAACTTATAAATTTGGCTTCTGGTGTTTTTTTTTTAAATGTTTATATGCATTCTATTGACTTAAGAATTCATTAGTGCCAATAAGTAATATTTGCCTTATATGTAGCAATATTTTTTAGAGAACATCTAATATTTAGCTGACTCTGCTTGTGTCATGGTGATTCCACCTTGGAGTGATAGTTTATTTGCAACTTGAGGTGGAGGGTTATCCTAAGATTACTTATTCTTCCTTAGACTTCAATTGTATATTGTGCTATTTAGATAACGCGTTTCAATAGAGGTTAATAGGGATGTTTTAAATAAGACAAAGCAATAAAATCCCTAAATGAAATAGAGTAAAAAATATAATATAAATTAAATTGTGGATTTTAGTGTGAACTGGATCCCCAAATAAGCTCACAGGACACTAGAGAACATCCAAGACTCTATTTTGAAATTATTCAGCAACAAACTAAAGAAAAAACTTTATTAATAAAAACCAAAGGTGAGATTAAAAAGATATATATAAGGTACTTACATATCTAACATTACAGGCTGATAAATGGGATACAAGCTACTATAAATGACCCCTAAAAAATATATATACATATAATGATATATTAAGACAGCACCAGTCTAGTTGATAAAACTGATAACTGACTGATGTTGCCTATGATTGTTTAATGAGTGGGTCTCTGTTTGTCCCGTACTTATCATGCATTTATCAGTGTTTTTTATTGTCCAATTATAAAGCCTTTTTTTCCATAAGATTCAGGACACAGAGATTCCAGAAAATAGAAAAAAAAATTGAAAAGCAGAAATATTGATACTGCTCTCAATCCCCACTATTTATAGGTAAAGTATATCAGATTTATCGAATTCCCCATTGGGTCAGTTATTCCATTTATCTAAAAACAAAATTATACATGTGTAATAGGGGAAGAGCTCCATCAGCCTGCTTACCCTGCCCGACGCGCATTTCCCTGTGACAGAATCCGTTCACAGGGTAAGCAGGCTGATGGGGCAAGCTCTTATGTACATGTATAATTTTGTTTTTAGATAAATGGAATAACTGACCCAATGAGGAATATGAGAAATCTGATATACTTTACCCATATATAGTGGGGATTGAGAGCAGTATCTATATTTCTGCTTTTCAAATTTGTTTTTTTATTTTTTGGAATCTCTGTGTCCTGAATCTTATGGAAACATAGGCTTTATAATTGGACAATAAAACATTGATAAATGCATGATAAGTACGGAACAAACAGAGACCCACTAATTAAACAATCATAAGCAACATCAGTCAGTTATCAGTTTTATCAACTAGACTGGTGCTGTCTTAATATATCATTATATGTATATATATTTTTTAGGGGTCATTTATAATAGTAGCTTGTATCCTATTTATCAGCCTGTAATGTTAGATATGTAAGTACCTTATATATATCTTTTTAATCTCACCTTTGGTTTTTATTAATACATTTAATTTATATCATAGAGATGTTAGCTAAATTCACAAGTCTTCCCTCTACCCTCGGGTATCTAATCCTTTTAAGAGCAAAGTGTCCATCTTCATTAAAATTAAATTAAATACATTAGCTAATATCTTTTTTTTTTACATTTCACATGATCAAGTCAAGTTCTTCAAAAGAGAATACTGTACTATAAATATTATACTTCAGTGATCATTTAATGTGTTAAAGTGGGTAAAAGTAGCACTGTAACCTAGAGCATTTGTACATGTTTGAGTGTGCATGTGAGTGCCTTCACTTAATTGTTGTGTGAGCGAGAATGAGTTCACAGTACAAAGGCAGCTTATGGACCCCCTCAACTACTTAAAGTTAAAAATAATTTTGGTTTTCACATTGTTATAAGTCACATTGGTTCACAACATTTAATTCAGTGCTATTGTGCTCTTGTTCTAAAGCATTTTTCTGCTGTATCGGACATACATGATATTATTTTAATTAAATGATGATGACTGTTATGTCAAATTTATGTGACTTATTTTGAATTAGGTGTTGTATTAAGGTCAGTGTTTTTCCCCCAAAAATTGTAAAACCACATTTGCAATCATTGGGTATAACCCTTGAATTAAAAGTATATTAATTATTTTTGCTTTATGGGTGTTCAGAGGAACAGTTTGCCTAGTTGTTTTCATTTCAACTATACCTTAAACTATATTTTATTGTGTTGTTGACTATGTAGATTTTAAAAATAGTATTAATTACTGTTCTTGAACTAGTGTTTGAGCAACGTGGTGCATCAACTTGGTGCAGCAGGTGCAAAGAACTGAGACCCAGAAAAGGGGTCCTCTGCTACTTATAACGGCCTGGATTAAAGAGCAACTTATTTGGGGAGAAAGAAAGAGCATTATTTTTTTATAGAAAGTTGATCTAATGACCCTAAGGGTATGATCTTACCAACCCCTACAGGAAACTACCTTGTATATGAACTTTTCAAGGGAGGGGACCCAGATTATTTTACAATGGGCCCTCCATTCCTTAGCTTTGCCACTGTTTATTGGTAAAGTAGACTTTAAAAGATTACAAGATATGACTTGGTTAGTCTCTTGGTTCCTTCACCTTTCATCCCTACCTGTCTTTTATCAGTTCTGCTCCAACTTTATTAGGGTCTTTATTGAATTAGTTTTCTGGCTACCACAT